>JANBXA010000740.1:30597500-30975000 GCA_030556225.1 Cricetiscus sungorus | reverse complement strand
GATATGTAGTATAAAATGGCAGAAGCATGTCTGGGCCATTTTAGAAATTATTGGAAATTCTGTCTCAATCCCAAGCCCAAAGTATTTGAATAATTTTTAAAATAAAATGTAAGACATTAATTCACACTAATTTTTAAAAGACATTCTAACTCCAAACAATCCCATGATGTACTTACTAATTGAGATATGCTGAGGAGTGACCGTAGCAATAAACAGCCTTTGTTTCTCATACTTAAATCATCATGTTTCTGTAAAAGCAGAAAAGCAATGCATTGCAACTCATAGTGTACAGTGGTTTCAAACTTGAGCTCAGGTGTTTCTGTCAGGATTTGTTGATATTGCAAGGTGTGATGGCACACATACCATGTACAGTGCGAAGTGTGTATGTTGCATGTCAGAACTAAGGCTGTGGTGATATCAGACAGGGCAACACTGTTGAGAGCAGTTAAAAACATCTCAAATTCATCATATATTTGATTTTAAGTTACATTTTAACTGTTGCATGTTAAGAAATCTCAGTGTTGCCAGTTTAAAAAATGTCCTCCACGGTGGGAGGGAGGGCCTAGGCCCTACTCCAAATGACTTGACAGATTTTGTTGATCCCTCCTGGAAGGCACCACCCTTCCTGTGGAGTGTGTGTGTGTGTGTGTGTGTGTGTGTGTGTGTGTGTGTGTGTGTGTGTGGAATGGGATGGGGTGGGGTGGGGGTCGGGGGAAAATGGGAGGGAGAGGGAACTGGGATTGATATGTAAAATAAGAAAACAAAAAATGACCTCCGTGTGACTACATAGATGCTATGAACCACAATTAAGAAACCAGAGCTGAAATAACAAAAAATTATTTTCTTTCCATTCTTAAAGTTTAGTGGAGTGGCTCTCAATCTTCCTAATTCTGAGCATCTTTAATATAGTCCCTCATGCTGTGGTGACCCCAACCATAACATTATTTTCATTGCTGTAATTTTGCTACTTTTATGAAGTAGCAAATCAGAAAGAAAACATTTGTGTTTCCTTATGGTCTTGGAGACCCCCGTGAAAGGGTTTTTGATGCCCGCAAACAGCAAAGGGGTCTCAACCTACAGGTTGAAACCCACTGGTTTAGACGCTTAAAGTGCAAATCATGGTGGCAGCATTGTTATATTCTCGAGAGTGTCCTCCTCTTGACTTGCAAAGTACACCTGTCACCATGAATGTGGCATATTTCCTTGCACACTCGGAACTATACTGTCTTTTTGTTCTTACAAGGGCTTTGATGATCATTGAGGCCTCATTCTCATGGTGTCATCTAAACGTAATTATTTCTCAGTGGTACCACCCATCAATGGCATTGCACTGGGACTTAAGAGTTTCACTGCAGGAGTGTGTGTGTGTGTGTGTGTGTTGAGGCAGGGATCACAGTCAGTAACACAGATTAAAACTCTTTTCTATGAATATTTAATAATCCAATAGCTGGGCAAATGCTGACTCCAAATACTATTTTCCTTTTCTTAATAATTTGTCTGAGTTGCTCATATACATAGGTATTAAAATAATTAGCATTTTAAGAGGCAAGATGTTACTAGTTGCCATTAATTATCTTTGATATATTTCCACAAACATGAATCCCCTTTAATGCTTATTTTTATATATATGTTTACCCACATTTCTCAACTGTTTTGGTGAAGGCAAACAATATTAAGTCTCTCTCTCTTTCTCTGGCTTCTCATTATGGAAAAAAAGAAGAAACCAGGCTCCTGGTGCTTCTGGCAAGTTTGTTCTAACACAAGTTGCACCCAGATTGTAATTCTGATAAGTATTTCAGTTCTTTCTTGAAAAAAATTAAATTCACAAAACAATTGATTATCAGTTATAAATGGCAAAAACACCATCTGGTTTTTAAAATTGGTTAAATCCATGAAGCAAGGGGAAAAATGTTGGAAGTTGTTCTTGGCTATGAGTTCTAGTCCATGGAGCAGAAAATGACGCGCTTTACTATGAGAAAGCCAGGGTAGTCATAACTTGTACTTAGCGGCTGTGGGAATTTGATGCGTTCCTCGCATATTCCATATGTTAAATCGTTTGGCGACATCTTTGGTGTGAAAGAGCTGGGGGGCGGGAGAGGAGTGTGGCTAGAAGATAGAGCAACAATCGCTTGCTTCATCTGGAGTTCTGGCTCCTATGCAGAAGGTGTATCAGGCCTCAGTTTCCACACCTGTTAAAAACGGGGGTGACAACTTCCTCAAATCCTACATGGCAGGTAGCATTTCTGTTTGCGGTCTTCCAGTGAGGTAAGTCACATAGCACTGGCATTTCCTATAGAAATGTCCCATGTTGTTCTTTGCCAACTGGAAATTTGAGTAGGTGTTCATTTGATGTGCCAAGAGAACTAAGGGAGATGAAAACACTCCACATCTTCCAATGTCCCCATACTGTGTTCCGAGTGTGGGAGGACGAGGGCCTGGCTAGATTCTCTTGGAGCCTCAGCCTCATGAGGAATGCCTTTCCTTATGAGTCTGCTGCAGTCCTGTTATTTTCAAAAACGTTTCTGGGTTGCTGGCATATTTTCACCTTATGTTAAAAATATAGCTCTCCTTTGCTTATTATTCATGCATTATGATGTGAAATTTATTCCTTCACTTAACACATATTTATTGAGGCACAGTGCAGCGTAGTGGTTAGTTGTGAGGGCTCTGTCTGCAATTTGGAAAATGTGATTTTTTTTTTAAAGCTGGTGTTTAGTTTTTCTAACTGGGCTGAATAAAAAAAAAATAGGGGGAAACAATAGAATCTACTTTGAAGGTTGTATCAATTAAATAAGATTATGCACCAACATTTCTTGGTAAGGACTCAAGGGCACAAGAGTAGCAGCAATCTAAAGAACCTTCTCCTGTGCCTGACTCTGTGTTATTGTGCCTGATGTGTAGGATCTGACTTTGCAGTATCCACTCCATTGTCAGCATAGGTAGCCTCTAATTTTTTTCATTTCTGATTTTGGTAGAAATCTGCTTTGCATCAGGTCTGATCAAGGTAGTTCACTTCTGGCTATGATAAGAACACATAGGGTTTTTGCAGACTGGGCATTATCCTGTTGGCCGGGTGGTGTTGGTTTTCTGCCTCATGTTCTGTGATTTGCCCACCGGTGCTTTCTTCACTTCTGGAGAACTGCCTGCAGTTCGTGCTTTGGGGCCTGTAATTACAGAGCAGAAGATCCAGGGATGTGGAGACAGGGCAGTTTCGAAAATTAGTTTATGCATAATGGATAATATGAGGCTGCTTTAATGTGTAACTCATTTGATGGGTTGGCCGGTGTTAACTTCCTTTTTGGTATATATATTCTTAAAATTTATTTGCAACATGAGGACAGAGGGCTTGGTACAGCTCTTCTACACTATAGTTCAGATTCAGCAATTTACATTCAGTAATCTCTTGGTCATTTAGCCACAGATAATTTGTCATGGTTTGTTTTAGCTGTTGTGATATTGATATTTATTATGCAAATTGTATTTCCTACATCTTATTGTTCTGCATTCTATGAATACTTAAATTATTATAAACCTTTACACTTAATACGGCTCGTCCTTCAATTTGATGCTTGAGCAACAGAGGGTCAGAGCGCATACGGTCTTCAAGAGGGGAAGTAAATAAGTAATTAAAAGGCAGGCAAACAAGAGAGCCGGCTGCTTGGTTGAAATGAAAGCAAAGATAATTTCGGGGAGGGAGAGTGTGTCCAGAGAGGCATACAAGTCGCTTCAGCAGGAGAACATCTCCGAGACACTTCTGAAGCCGAGAGTACCTGTTGGTCTCTAGATGTCTTAAAAAGGACCGGAAGCATAGCAGAGAAGGGAATTGGTTTGAGCCCAGGAGAACTCGGCTGACTCTCCCTCTTTGCCGCACTTGGTTCCCCACAAACCTGACGGGTGGATTTTGTTTTTGTGTACGTGTAATCTTAAATACATGTTGCTTATACACTAAAATCTACTGAACATGGGAAGGGCATTTTCAACAACCTGGGGAGCTCGAGCATCCCCACCCCCGATTTACCTTTCTCCCGAATCTACAGCCAAACATACTCTTGAAAATCCCAGAACCCGACTCCACGGCTTCAGCCTCCCTACTATCCCCTAGTCTACCGCTAGGATGTTGAGCGGGCTCTCCCGCTTCGCCGGACGTGCAAAGCACGCATGCACTTCTCCCAGATTGTTTTGTCAATCCGGGGACCTACATTCGCACTCTCCATTCCCCGGTTTCCCAAAGATCTCATTCCTTTCTGCAAGGTGAAGGAAGGAAATTTGCAAAGTGTGACTTCCACAGGTCGATGAACACGCAATGCCCGGGCCCCGGAGCCTCCCGGTGAGACTCTCGAGTCCGCCGAGGCGAAAGCCGTAAACGTTCTTAATAAAGGTGCACAGAAGCTAGAGGCCCGCCTCCTGGAGTCGCAGGCCCCCTCCCCGGCGCCCATTCCCGGCGCCAGGCAGTACACTTTTTCCTCCGCGGGGGAAGCTAAGCCGAATTTTAACGTAAACATATTTGCATAGGCCCCTCCCATCGGCCCCGCCCCTAGGTGGCGCGGGCGCGCGGCCGAACGCTAGCGCCAGGGGGCGGGGTGGGGGAGGGGGCTAGTCCTCCGAGAGCCGGGCTGGGCTCGTGGCGCCACGATTGGTCGGTCCTGACTCCGCCTTTAGCGCATCTAATTAGCATCTCATTAGCTGTCCGCTCGGGCTCGGGAGGCAGCCACCGCCGCCAGTCTGAGGCAGGTGCCCGACATGGCGAGTGCTGTGCTGCCGAGCGGATCCCAGTGTGCGGCGGCAGCGGCTGTGGCGGCGGCGGCAGCGCCTCCCGGGCTCCGGCTCCGGCTTCTGCTGTTGCTCCTCTCGGCTGCGGCACTGATCCCCACAGGTAGGTTGTGGGCATCCGCGGATTGGTCCCTAAATACCCCCCCGGGCACCCCCAGGAGCCGTAGCTATGGAAGGGGGGGACGTTTCCATGACAACCTCCCCCCCACTTCCTAAATCCGAAGCGGCGGGAGCGTGGCAAGGAAAGTCGGGGCTGAGATGGAAGGGGCTGAGGGGTCGGCGCCCCTTCCCTCCTGCTGCGGATGGGAGCCCTCAGGGATGGCTGCACCCACACCTCTTCTTCCTGGCGTAGCGCGGGGTGCTGAGTGGAGTGGGCTTGGGGGTCAGGGGCTAGCGCGTAGGGGGAGGGAAGCCCTCTGAGGCGCCCCGAACCTTCCGGACCCTCCGAAACTCGCTCATGTCCCTGGAACTTACAGGTCCTCCTGTGTCCCCTGGTTTAGCCTTCGTCCCCTCCGTTCCAGCTCGGCCCCCCGGATCGATTCTCTGTTCCCCTAAGCTTCCTCCCCGCGGGTCCCCAGGACATCTCCACAGTCGTGTCCTCTCCCCCGCTTGCCCGCGCTCTGCAGGTCCCCCGCCTCAGAGCTGCACGCCTCTCGTTTCCCTCCAGCCCAACGCAGCCCCTCGGCCCTCTCCGCTGGGCTGCGGGTCGGCTTGGCTGGGATCCAGGCAGGGAAAGTTCCCGGCTCGGGGGCGGCCGCTCGTTGCCGCGGCTGCAGAAGGGGCTCCTGGTGCCTTCAGCCGGTCCGCGCCACGAAGGCCTCTGCCGCGAGTGAGGATCCGGGATTTTCCGGCTGCGCGTTCGGGCAAGCGGCCCGCAGGTGGCGGCGGGGGCGTTCGCGGCCTCTGCCGCCAGGCGCTCTCCTTGCGGGCCTCGGGGCGCTCCCCGCGTGGCCGGCCGTCTTGAGAATCTGCCCGGGTGGCGGCTCTGCGAGCGCCGCGCCTTCCCTGAAGACGCCGAGCGCTTGGCAGGAGCCCCGCGTGTGGCTGCCCCTGTGCCGGGCGCGTTGGCGCGGTCGGGAAAGAAGAGGGCAGTGTTTGCTTTTGCTAACAAAAGGGAGCCGGAGCTCTTCCCCATCGGAGAGGCCGGCCGCGCTGCGCCCGCCTTCCCGCCACCTCGCCGCTCTCGCCAGCCGCTGGTTCCCGGCGGCCAACGGGACCGAGCGGCACCGGGCGGTGGCGAGCGGGCGGCTGTGCGCGAGAGGATGCGCTAGGGCTCTGAGCCTGTAAAACCCCTCCTTGTAGCTTCGAGCTGCAGGACCTGGGAGCAACAAGTGGTGGAGGACGCCGCGAGCTCAGTCCCCACCTGCGGAGCCCCCAGCCCAGGAGGATGCAGCCCTGGGGCCAGCGTGCGGTTCCGGGGGCGCCTCTCTGCCTGGGTTGTGTCTTTTGTTTACACGCTAGAGGACACGTAGTTATGTAAACACCGCAGGAGATACACACTGTTGGATGTGGGAATGCTTAGGAGTGCTAGCTTCAGATTTAGGGGATGCCAGCTTGGTTGATTTACTCCCCTCCCCTCAAAAAAAAAAAAAAAAAAAAAAAGAAAAAAGAAAAGAAAAAGAAACAGGCTTGCGAAGGAGCTCGTCTCGGAGAACCCATTGAAGTCTAAGGGTGGGAGCCTGGCAGCACCTTCCATTCCATCTCGAGAATTTTGTCTTCCATGCTACGTTCTGTCTCCGGATGTTTATGTGTTTTTCTTCTGTGAATTCTTAATTTATGACTTACGCGATAATTAGGTTTAGCCGAAGCCCGTGTGGTTACAACTTAATTTCTGGTGATGCCACTGACTGGAAGGGTTCGATAGAGTGTTCCCGAAAGAGATCCCTCGTGCTGCATTGTAAAAAGCGCCACTGTCAGTTAAACGTGAGCGTGAGTAAAGGCTGGGTAACTGGCGCATTACAGAGGCAACAATAGACTTGTATTGGCTGCAGAACGAAGGGTGGGGGTGGGCAGCTCTGGCCCCGGGATATTGCCTTTCGACTAAGAATGGGAGCCGTGCAATGCCACTAAACCTGCAGAGAAGGATTAGATTTTGCCTCCCTAGTCAAGCCTGCTCATTGAAGGCACTGGGTAGTAACAACAGTACTATATTTGTACTGTCTCGGTGAGAAGTTGCCTTCCCCGAGAGGGATGTGTGCTGACTTAGAAAGGAACGATCTGGAACTCAACCGTGCATGTCAAAGCTACAGGAAAATTCTGTTGCCAGTTACCATGGAAGCAGCTTCTTGCTCTTGTGTACATCCCTGTTTGTACACCGCTTATCAGATTGTGTTCAAATTAGAAAGTAATTGGGTTTGATTTGTAGTGAGGGGGTGAGATGACTGTCTTTAATTTTTTAATATTTGTGTGTGTGTGTGTGTGTGTGTGTGTGTGTGTGTGTGTGTGTACACTTTGAAAGATGGTCTTGGTTAAGCCCTACATTCCGTATTGCAGGGGTCAGTTTAAGGTGGACACCGAAATACTTCTTTTCCTCAGATGCAAAGTTAAAGCTTTCTCAGGGGCATCTGCTTTTCATCCCCCGGTTTAAAGAAACCTGTTGGTGCTGCCTTCTAACTTCATTAGGCTTGTTTCATTCCCATCCTTGCCGAGAAAGCCAAGTCCTGCTATTGTGTACTGGGGTTCTGATTCTGTTTGCCTCTGTAACTGAAGCCATTCTTCTTGCCACCCAACCTCACCCCCATTCCAGAGAAAATCTACTCCCATCTCTCCTGTGGTGTTTGGATGAAACAGACCTGTATGAAATGCAGCCAAAATAGGATTGCCTATACATGTGTTAATCACTCCTGTCATTTTTAAGGTGCAAACATGCTGCTGTTTGGGATCCTGAAGGAACCTGCAGTAGATCACCCCCACTCTTACCCTTTTCTGGATTAGAGACAATGGTTGATGAGCAGGGGATTTGTGAGGATGGCAGGTAGTCCCAGTTTGCTCTAGCCGGTTGGGACTTTGTTGGAGCTCAGTTGGAGCTTGCATACCAGGGACAGGGACTTTGCAAAAGTGATGCCCTGCTATTGTTGCCTTTCCCTGCATCAACTTGAATAGTCACAGGGGGGGACTTGCACTTGCCCGTGATAGCTTCGATAAAATATCCCTCATTAATGCCACTTTATATTTACAGTGTGTCACTGGAGACGCACAAGGCTTCATTTAGTGACTTGTGTGACGAGACAAGCTTGCATTATTTGCCCGAGACATTTTGGAGGAACAAGAGACCCATTGAGCAATCTTTTAAAATGAACAAATACGAAAAAGGGGGGAATAAAAGAGCAGGCAGTTCTCCGGAACAAAGAGCTTTATTCATATGGATGTCGTACATGCTTTATCCAGTTTTCCCCAGTGGCTCTTCTGGTAAAGGGGAGTGGGACAGGGAAGGTGATAACAGGCTGGGCACTCTGGCTTCCTCTTTTACTTCCTGACTTCTTAATCTTATTGGAGTTGGTTCCCTACTCACTGGCCTGCTTCTCAATCTCCACTCCCCCTAACTCCCCTAACCGCCCCCCCCAACATAACAGTCTCATAACAGTCTCTCAGGTTTCAAAGGAGATTTTGAAATCTTTTCTGCCATAGTTGGCTCTCATTGGAAGATACTGCTAGGTAGCTAGCTACCTGTTGACTGATCAACACTAGACAGCGTACTGGGTGAGGGGAAAGAGATGTGATGTGTGTCAAAATAGTGAATGTCAGAGTGGTAGGATGTCTTGCAATTATCATGTTGGCCTCATTGTGTTTATTTTTAAGGGTGTTGTCAAAATGAACATCCCAATTTTTTAAAATCAGTATTATTGGTGTTCTTGGATTTTATTTTTAAATTTTATCCCCTATCTGGTACATTTCAGCTTCATACATGATTTTTTTTTTTTAATTCTTCAGCCTCTATTATTAAGTGATTTTATTTTCTTTAAAATTGATAGCATTACTATGAAGATCAATGCTGTGAGACTCATTGGGTCTGTGGATATGATATTTTAAAGCTATTTGGCCACAGGGAATTTGTATTTAGTTTTTTAATGTTTTGATTGAATGTGTGTGTGTGTGTGTGTGTGTGTGTGTGTGTGTGCAACAAAAGGACCATTTTTATGTGAAGATTTTTCTTAGAAGGGACCAAACTAATTGATACTGTGGTTTGAATGGAAATTGACTACATACGAAGAAAATTGACAAGAAAGAAATTCAAAGGATTAAAATGCTGTATATCTTTCTTTGGAAGAATGCTACTGACCATTGTGCTGGGCATTTTTAACAGAAAATCCAGCACAGAAAGGGGAAATCACACAGCGACATCTGTTGCAGAACTGAAAATTTGCTGCTTTGAGATGGAAGCGATTAGCCCCGTGTAACCATCTAATAGTATCAGAGTGTGTGCGCTGATGCAAATATGAACACAGGCACATTTACATTTGCACACACATACACGTTATAAAGAAGCTCACATATTAAAATTAAAGTATTAGAAAATGTAACATTGGAGTGCCAAAGTGCTTTACAAACTGATATTCTCATAATTGTAGAACTAAGGAAAGATAACAGCAATATTCTTAGGAAGTAACCATTGTTTTCAGGTGAGGCTCCTGAAGCTTAGCTAAACTGAGGCCGAGGTATCTGCAGACCTTGAATGGGGACAGGTCCCTTGATGTCCAGCCAGTGAACCTTCTGTTCTTCCTTCTAGCAGGGATGCGCAGACAGAGATAGGGATCATGGGAGGATACTACCTTGGCTAAAACTATTTTGTATTCTGAAAGCAGCGAGATTAATTGTTTGCTCTAGGTAATAAACCGTGGATCAGAAGGAGTGACCTCCAGGAAGAAAGGACCAGCTCTTGGTACCTTTGCCTTTGGTGTTGACAAATGATTCTGCAACCTCTGGACTTTATTTGGCAGCCACTACGCGAATGTTGTCCAAAGTGCTTTCATAAGGGAGACCGCCGGGTTGTGTTGTTGTAATAAGTCACAGGCAAAAGCTAAGCTAAGGGAAGCTTATGTTTTGGTTTTTAAGAATTTCATCTGTCTTTTCTGAAGTCTAGAACAAGAGCCTACCTTGGTTTTCTTTGCAGGTTCTCCTTTGTCATTTGCAGAGAAAAAGCTAAAGGGAAAATTTCCTCCTTAAAGGAAAACATTTTTTTTTTTTTCAGGATGACTTTTATATTGGCCTTATTTTCTCTCCCCCCACACCCAACTTGGTTATGGGAAATTTGAAATATACACAAAAGCAGAAAGGATGCTCTACGAAATTCTGCATGAAATCATCTGGTCTCAATACTTACCCACCCTTATACATCTGTCCCCTCTGTGCTTTCTACTCCTCCCAGATTATTTTAAATAAATCTTGGACATGCTATAATTTTTCCACAGTTACTTCAGAATGAATCTCTAAGATGCAGCCTTGTTTCCCCACTCATGATTACAGTATCGTTATCTGAATTACACAGATTCTCAACTGGATATACAGAATCTTGCTTACTGCTCTTGCTTTTTCAGAGGAAGATGGAATGAAGGGTTGTCTCAGTGAGTAATGGCCAAGCAGAAGCTCGAATCAGAGCCATGACTACTTGTGCTCAGGAGACCTTTCCTGTGGTTAAGTTTATTTTGAGCAAGGTTTTGTTTGGATCAGATGAGTCTTATGATGGTGTAAATATGGTTGTGTAAATATGCAGTAATTGTGGCTAATCCCTCCACTGTGGCCTGTACCCTTGGCAAAATAGGCCATTTCCAGTTGTTCTCATAATGAATACCCACCATGCAGACTGTTGTAGGGCGAGCTTATTTTAGTTTGATGGCTATGATATACCCTATTCACACACAGAGAGAGACACACAGACAGATGGACGCTCTATTTCTCTCTGTCTCTCTCTCTCATGCACCTTCTAGTCCTTTTTGGTAAAAATGCCATTGCATTTTGTGCATATATTGCTTTAAAATGTCTTTTCCCACTTCTAACTGGCTGTTGATTTCAGTCTGTAACTAAAATGATGAAAATGCCTTCTTCAGTGGCATGAGAAGCCACACTCCATACTGTGAGTACTATGCTGTTATTTTTGCAAGTTGGTGTTGTGGGGTTATAGGGGAGAGAAAAGATTACTAGCTTTATTTACCAATATTTGTCCCCACTGGTTTAAAATATGATTTTAACATTTCAGCTTGAAATGTTGGACAATCTTAGTGTTCATTTATGAAATTCTTTGTTTCTTTTTATCTCCTGAAAGTAAGTTTCCATTTTCCAAAGTCTGTGACATGTGAGATTGCCCATTCTCTCTCTTCCCCTCCCTCCCTAAATCCCTTTCTTTTCAATCAAAACATTTTTTTAGTAGTTTTTATGTGTATGAGTATTTTTGCTTACATGTGTGCTACATTTACCAAGTGTGTGCCTGGTGTCTACCGAATTCAGAAGTGTGCATCAGATCCCTGGTGGAACTGGGGTTATGAATGGTTGTGAGCTGCCATATAGGTGCTGGGAACCCAACCCAGGTCCTCTGCAAGAGCAACAGGTGTTCTTAACTTTTGACCCATCTCTCTAGCCCCTTCATTTTTGAAAGTTTCATTTAATGCTGATGCAAATCTAAAGCTTTTTGCTGTTGTTCCCAGCTGCATAAGAAATTGCATATGAGATGATGTTTAGGGGTCTGAGTGGGCCTGGCCGGGAAAAAAACTGCTTCTGAGTTGGTCACTGGTCAAAAAAATGCATGAAGGAATTTGTACATCCAGGGCTTGGGGAATTTCACCAAAATGGGGTGGGAGGGACATTGAAAGCCATCAATGAAGGAAGGGAACCCACTGGAATGTTTGTAATCATAAGTAATACTTCCTTGTGGAATTTCGGAAGCCACAGTTTCTTTTTCAGAGATTTAAATTGCAGGCTCCAACCAGCAGCTGCCATAGGGGTTAACGAACACTTTTTCTTTTTCTCTTTGAAGGTCTTCCAGTGCTTGTCCTCCAAAGCCTTGGTGCAGTTGTCCATGGACTAGGGATAGACAAAAGGGAGATGTGGGTATTTATATGGCCAAAATGATGTATAGCTGTGATGGTAATGCAAAAGAGAAACTTAGTGTTAAGTTGCCGAAAGCAGGTGCCAAGACAGCCTGTTCATGACAAGTGGGGGTCTTGAGCAAAGTAATTACCTTAAGGAAGGGAATTTAAAAAAATCTATTAGATATTGTACTGGAATCAAGTTACTTAACCCAATATTTTGATCTACCTTAATGTGGGGGAATTTTAAAAAAATCTATTAGATGTTGTACTGGAATCTAGTTCTTAACCCAATATTTTGATCTAGGTATTTCAGAGATGTTAAGCAAGCTTGAAGTAAGTGCTGTGAAATATATTTAAGTGCTACTCAGTGTTTGAAGCTGGTGTTCCAGTGAACATGGACTTCTGTAAATGCCTAGAATAAGTGTCTTGTTCTTGGCAGAGTTCTTTGGGAAGGTAGACTGTCTAATTCCTCCTCAGCTCTCTCGCACAAGACAGCAACATCAAGTTAGAATTAAGTTATGCCGTCCCTGGAGAGATGAGGCAGAATCTGCCTGAAAACAAAGAGCAACGCCCCGTCTCTCTCATTGTCCGCACTGTGTCTGTACATGACTGGGGTAGCATGCCCGAAATGGACCTTTTCATTATTCTGCCACTAATAGCAGCTTTCCTCAAAATCTTTTTCATTATTGGGAACAATATTATTTTCCCTAACTATTATCTTAGCCCCCATGTCCCTAAATTTGGAGCCCCTTTCCCCTTTTCATTATTACTATTGTCATTTGAAACAGGGTCTTGTGTTTTCAAGACTTGCTTGAGATCTTGCTATGGATGACCTTTAACTTCTGATCTTGCTGCTTTCATCTGCTGAGTTCTAGGGTTACAGGTGTCTGCCAACCATACCCAGCCTACTATGTGGCTCTAGAGATTGAAATGTGCTGCAGAAAGAACCTAGGGCATTGACGCAGACATTTTGCTGACTAAGCTAATTTCCTTAAATTGAAATTAAATGGGACGCATCTGGAAACTTAGTGGCCATGTGCTGTGTTTTCTCAGAAACTACCTAGCCACTCTCTTCTCCGAATACTGACTGTCTCTACTACTCAGGGGCAGCTCAGGGCTGCTTGCTGCAGTTCAAATTCCTTTCAGGGCAGGATGGTGGAGCTTCCTTTGCAGAAACTTAATCTCAAATTCTTGTTTCTTGCTTCAAATTCAATCTCCGCACTGTTTTGTCTTTAGGTGGTTCCTTCCTCGATTGCTCTCTCATTTCCTCTCTAATTGCCCTCATTTCTTATTACTTTTCAGCCCAATCCTGATGGGACTGGAAGACTGATGATTCTGCATTGAAACTGAGGAAGAAAGTGGTTGTGCCTATCAGCCTTCATCTGGTTTCTGTGGCATAAAAGGACTCTGCTTCTCCTTTAACTGTCTGTCTTGGCTCATAGGTGAAGGATGGCTGGCTCTCTTCATCTCCTTTGAGAATAGACACTTTTTCTTTTGTCTTTCATTTTAACCAACCTATACTTTAAAGCAGGCCTCCATGCTGGCCTTTCTTTTTCATGCTTTACAGGCGTGTGTGTGTGTGTGTGTGTGTGTGTGTGTGTGTGTGTGTGTGTGTGTGTGTTTTCTTTATACCAGTTAGTGATTGTGATGAAAGTTGTCGTTATTGTGACCATAATTTTCATGAGATGATTAAGTTTCAGAATATTGAAAATATATTGTGACTGTCTGGTAGAATCTGTTTGAGTATTTTGCTTCACTCTAGTCTAAAACAGTGGTGTGAATGACTTAAATTATAGTCTGTCAGAATAATACTTTCAGCCCCAAGTGAAGTTCCTTCAAAGGAGGACCGTTTCTCAAGTGTGAAAAAGTAAAATCAAAGGACTTTGTGTGGAGCTATTGGTGTGGTATGAGATCAGCCACTGTGAAGGTGATCCAGGAAATGCCACCTTGCAGATGGCATCTTGATGCTTACATCTGGTACATGTAGTTACCATGAAAAAGCTACCTGAGAATTCTCCAATCCTGGACCTCTGTGGGCTAGTGTGGGAGCAGAGCTGCTTAGCTCAACTCAGTTACACCAGCTTTGCAATTTTGTGGCAGCTCTAGTTGGTTTTTGGTAGGTAGTATAAAGGACAAATTATTGTTGGCTCAATAAACAGAAATGTGGAATCCTGTTTCTTTATATCAGGATGAACTTGCTCTCTTAGGGCTTCTTTCAGAGGATCTATTATTACTATCTGCTATCCTTCTTGCCTTCAGTTTTCCTTGTCAGGTAGAGTTCTTGCTGGTATACAAAGGTTGTCTTCCGATGGTCTGGGGCAGTGTTGAGGAATGGGTAGAGGGGTCGATTGTGTTTGTGTATTTGACTCTTTTGCAACATTTGCCAGTGTCAAAACAAGCTGCCCAGTCATCCTTGCAAATCATCAGCTTCATTATGATAGAACAGGAGCATCACCTCATTTCTCTTGCCGAACCCCGTATTTAAACAATGAAAACTTTAACGGTACAAAGAAAAAAAGAAAGAAAAAAAAAAACCCAAGTTAATTTAGTACTAAATTACTACTCAAATGGTTTTATCTCTTAAAAGGTTCAAGTAGAGATTAGCTTAAATGACACCCACTTTCACTTTTGCTTGTGCCTATCTTGTGAGCCAGCATCCTTGTGAAGAGTCCCCTGCCTCTTGTCTCCAGCTTTGTTTGCAATCACATGAATGTTAGCTGATTTTTTCACTGCTCATTCCTGGAGCAGTTCTCTCCATCCCTGGTCTAGGTTGGCAAGAGGAAATCTTGCTTTAGGGTCCATAGCAGGATCATGAAGAACGGCAAAAGTAGCTTGCCTTACAGAATGACAACAGATGAAGCAGAATACACACGGGGACACATTTGTGCCGGGAGTATCCATGCCTGTCCATCTCTTTATTAAAACACCTACCTAGTGGTGGTGGGTAATGTCTACTAATACATATTCATTTGTAAATCCCTTACACGTTAGGCAATATTGAAAAATTATGTTGAAAAGATTAGTTCAAGATGTTCTCAGTCTGCTTTGAGGGGATATGGAGGAATAAAGTGAGTGGAATCATGTAACATCAGAGAAACAGGGTGATTATAATCTAATTGTCAGGCTTTTAAACACAGACTTTATTATTTTAATCAACTTCATACTGTATTTGCTATATTGAATAAAGACAGGGTACTGCTATCCCACAAGACTTGAATGAAGTAGAAAAGTGAACATTTGATTTATGAAAATGATTAATCAGAGAGTACCTATTTTTATGCCAGGGAACTGTTGGACACACACACACACACACACACACACACACACACACACACACACACACACACACACAGACACACACACACACACTTTGGCTCAGATTAAGCATCTTTGGTGAGAAATGCTGGATAAGTGAACTGGTATTGTTATATTGTAGCTTCTTATCAATTTTCCTCTACATTCTGGTTAAACTAATCACTTAGTTTAGGTAGATCACAGATTCCTCCATTGTTGCCCTTTTGTAATGAATAAAGAAGTCTAGGGTAATTTTGAGAGCCCTGATCCTGTTCCCTTAGGGCACTTCTTGAGTTAACAGGCCAGTAGCACTAAGAAATGTTTGTGACATTTCCAATTCTGTGATTCCCATAGTAGGTGGAAATTTTCCTGTGTAGAGAAGAGCTTGTTCTTCTCTACCCCTTTTTTTTGCATTTAAAAAATAAGAACTCAGTGTGATTTGACAGTGGCTCATTACCATCAAAGTTGACACATTAAGATCCTCTTTGAACTCTGCTGTCTCATTTCGATGTAGCCTTGCTAGTTAAAAAATTAATTATATTTATTTTGTGTATGTGTGTATACATGTGTCTGTGTATATGTGCATGCCCTAATACGTATGTGTATACTTACTAGAAGAAAACTTGGAGGAATTAGTTAGCTCCTTCCAAGGCGGGTGGGTTCTGGGGATTGAACTCCCTGAGCCATCTTGCTGTCCCCATCTTCTAAGTACGTTTTTACATTATTTCATAAGATATATAAGCTTACCTTGAGTGATTCTCACCCCTGACCTAGATTTAGCTATTTCTCCAAGGAGTCCTGTTTGCTTTTTGTGGAGAAATGTTCAGTAAATAGAAGAGAGTTGTACTCATTGGATTTGTGCTGTCCTTGTTTCTAGACTTTTCTGTTGGGTAGAACTAGGTAGGACTTTGCACTCCCCCCCCCTCCCCACTGCATACATCCCAGTAGCCTATTCTGTATTTTAATATTTGTTAAGTCATGATATGTAACACTGATGCTTTGTTTGCCAGCCTGTCATCCATCTTGTTTTTCTCTATTTCCATTTATTTATTTATTTTCTTCAAGACAGGGTTTCTCTGTATAGCTTTGGAGCTTATCCTGACACCTGACACTTGCTCTGCAGATCAGGCTGGCCTCCAACTCACAGAGATCCGCCTGTCTCTGTCGCCCGAGTGCTGGGATTAAAGGTACGCACCACTACCACCTGGCCCTATTTCTTACATATCTTCTGTATCAGGTGAAAACCCTGGGTCCCAGCTGTATCTGATCTTATAATTAGTGTGGAGGGTGTTGAAATTACATCACCAGACAATAATCTTGCCGCGTAAATCTCAGATTTTTCCCCTCTATTCATTTTATCATTAAAAGGATCCTACTTTTTGTTATGGTGGTGGCACGTCAATTTAATCCCAGTACTTGGGAGACAGAGGCAGGTGGATCTCTGAGTTTAAGGCCAGCCTGGTGTACAGAGTTAATTCCAGAATAGCCAGGACTACACAGAGAAACACTGTCTTAACAGCCATTCACCCAAAAAACAAAAACAAACCAAAAATACTACCCATGCAGACAAAATATATGGTGTTAACAAATTTGAGTCTGAATGTTCTCTCTCTCTCTCTCTCTCTCTCTCTCTCTCTCTCTCTCTCTCTCTCTCTCTCTCTGTGTGTGTGTGTGTGTGTGTGTGTGTGTGTGTGTGTGTGTGTGTGTGCCCACACGCTCTTTAGAGATTTTGCAGGTACATATTTTTGGGTACCTAAATGAGCCACATGGCTCAAAAAAATCCCCTACTTTTTCTGCTCCCTAAAAAGACAACACAACCTTCCTTTGGTAGCATTTTCTTTCATTTCATTTGGATTCTGCTTCTTTTTCTTTTTCTTTTTTTTTTTTAAGTATAGGTAATGTTACTCTTGTTTGTTTGTTTGTGTTATCACATCCCTGTGTTCCCTGGCTGCTTCCCATTTATTTAAATGATATCCTAATCATTCAGCTTTGTTTTAGAAACCAATTTTTCTGTCATCTTCAATTGTATTGCTACTTGGGTGGGGTTCTGGGATTCTGTATATATTTTTAATTTTCCAGTGTCTTTGAACAAGGGCTGCTTTTCCGTACCACTATAATGTGTGTCTGATATTTATTGAATTCTGAAGTATGATTTTGCTGGCCTGATGTTTGATTGTGTTTTTCTTTGCTTTTGGTTAATCTTTATAAAGATTCTTCTCCCCATAAAATAAGTTGGATAATTATAGCTCAAGCTCTAATTCTTCCTATATTTTACTATTTTTCTTTTATACAGGATGTTGAAATTCTGGCCTTAAACCTACCATATAGCCCAGACTGGCCTTGAACTTGTGATCCATCTGCCTCTGTGCCCTGAGTACTGGGATTACAGGTGTTCACCACCATACCCAGCTCTACATAAAACAAACAAATGTAGTATAACTTACTTTAAGGTGCATAGCCAAGATGTCTTTTGTAGTTAAATCTCAGACCATGTTTTAAACACACACACACACACACACACACACACACACACACACACACACACACACAAACCCCAAAGAACCAGGTTGTTGGACAGTTCCATTAGAGTGTTCTGCAGTCATCCTAGACAACAGGAAGCAAGAACAGCAGCTATGACTTCCTGTCTGTATTCATGAGCTCATTGTCTCACTGTCACCCTACAAGTACTTATTGCTGCTCATTTCTTTTACAGGTAGGAACTGGAAAGAGGAGGAGGAGGAGGAGGGGGAGGGGGAGGGGGAGGGGGAGGAGGGAAGAAACACAAATAGCAAATAACAGAACCAACACAAAACAATTTTAAACATACAATTCTATGGTTTCAAACTATCATGTCTACAACTGAACCTAGTCTCACCCTCCTTCCCCCCAATTCCTTCCTCTATCCTGAATGTCCCTGATGAAATGACTTGCTATCCACCCTGGAGTTTGACTGGGTGTGGTCTTAGAGTACTACTACATCCTTCACTGTCTTCTTCTCCTCTAATAGTTAATAGGTCCCTCTTGTCTTCATTTTGCAGATGAGGAAAGTAGATTTAAGTTGGTATAACAGCTTCTTAATTGGTCCATTTACTTCCAGTCCTATCCCTTGTAATGCATCTTTAATACTGTTTCTGGATGGATCTTTCTGAAATACACATTAGATTGTCACTTTTGAATTTAAAATCCTTAAATGTTCTTGGTACTTTTACGGCAAGGCTTACTCATTCTGCATGGCCTTCTGAGTTGTTTATCACCTAATCAGGGTTCCTCTACTCTCACCTCTTCCAGCCCTCCACACTTTTGGACTGCATAAGTAAATGCATCCCATTGCCCCAAAGGCTATCTTGCCTCCTCCCCATCTGATGTGTATCACCAGCCTCTGTGGCTGACTCGTTAGCTGAGTACTGACTCTTGAAGGAAATTTCTCTGACCGCTCAGCTTGGTTAGGTTGTATTTTGTTCTTCCCCCTTTGTACTTTGCTCAGGGGTTTTCCTGACTTAGCTTGTTCCTTCCCATCAAACATCCTTCATGGACTCCAGTCCCCAGTATGTACTTCGGGCATGTTTGTTTTTCTACAGTTTCTTTCTATGGAGAGAAATGTCTCATTCCTTTCTCAGCTTCAGGTTAGCAAATTTAAATTTTGTACAGAATGGCCCAAGTCTGCTGTTTGTTTTCCAGGTCATATGTAATTTCCAAGGCAGGGAGATAATAATATTGTCCTTGAAAATTATTGCAGTTTCTATGACCATTCTATGACATTGGACATTTTATTTTTTTATACGTTGACATGTATCTATGACTCTTGAACAGAGGGGTGATTCCTCAACAGCATTGAATCCACAGACCTGTGTTAACATATACTCAATAATGACTATTGGGTGCCTATTACAACTTTTCTAAATCAGTATGCACATTAACAGGGGACACAATGACACTAGTTCAGGTCTGAAGAGCAACTTGAAAATGAACAAGTCTGAAGTGTACTTATTCATTTGCCATTTTCATGTTACATAGTTGAATTTCCAATATATATATGTGTCTTGTCACATCACTTTTAAAATTCCAAAGCCACAGAGAAACCCTGTCTCGAAAAACCAAAAGAAAAAAAGAAAAGAAAAAGAAATTCTCTCAGTTGGGATTTAGAATTTGTACCAGGTTTATTATTTATAAACTTAACTTAGAGGCTGCTCTATCTCCAGCTTTTAGGGCTGTGAATCTCACAAGAGCTTGATTTTTTTCTCCTAATGGATGAATAGCTGTAGAATGTCTGACCATTTCAAAGCTTGAAGGAGTAGCTTCTGGTGTTTGTTCATACTTGTTGGGCAATCATTGGAGAGATTTAGACTGCCGACCCAGATAAGAGACTCTTCCCATTTATTTAGTCACTCCACAGTCCTGGGATAGCTGGACTTTAAGTCATTGCTGAGGTTGTAACGGCAAAACCAAGAGACTTATCTTGGAAGTCATCTCCACCTCTTGTCAGCTTTCAAAAGGAGAATCTTGTCTTAAAACCAAGATACGTTCTCAAAAGAGGTGGTGAACATAGGGAAATTTAAACCTCAGGGTAACAATTTTTGCTGTACTGTAATAAAGATGTATGTGGAGTCAGTGGCTGCAGAATCAAAAAATAGATCACCGTAATCGGATCACACATGAGAAATGGCTTGTTGCTGTACTTAAAAACATGGGCAAGGCAAGGCAGCACGTTTCTTCTGGGGCTGTTTCCACTCTTTGCAACTACATCGTTGGTAGGAATTAAGACTGAGATAAAATGAAGCTTATAAAGTTAATTGCCTACAACTGGTCTTGTTTTAAACAGATTTCCTTTCAGTCCTCATGGAAGATGTGAGAATCTGTGCGCAGGAAGAAAGCAGAGTGCTTTCTGATATTACCTTGTAATTCAGGAGAAGTTTGGAGTTTAGTCTTTGCCCTGAGTGTAGAGGCAAACTCTAACCACTCTAACAGGAGTTTATTGCTGTAATATATTTTTTAAGTATATTTGTAACAGTGATGTACTGTGACCTTGTGAGGGTGTTGGAGAGTAGGGGGTGGCCAACCCTCTTTCTCACTGTCAGAAGTGATGCCTACTCACTACCCCAGCAGCCTGGGGAGGGAGGACTTGTTTTTTATAGCTTCTTTCTCCAGCACTGTCATCATAGTCACAGCTATCCATTAAGACTCTTCTTCCCCTGCCTGAGGCTTGCATCCAGCCTGGGTTGTGTCTGCTGCTTAAAGTACTTTGAGTGATGGGGATCGTAGTGTTTTACGGATGCTTCTCCTGTAGCTCTGTATGTTACACAGCTTGTGTTGCTTGGGCGTTGTGAGTGGACTACACAATGAGCTGAGGTTTGGGGAGGAATGACAAGTTCCCTTTAGTTCTATCACATGCCAAGTTCCCCTTCTTGTTAGATGTTTTCTTTTTCAATGATTGCCCTTTTGAGACATCTTTTTTAAGTTGAAGGCATTAAACTTTTTTTTTCCTTACCATAATTCTTCAAAGAGATATCCTTATCAGTGTGACCTACTGTCAAGTTAATAATGATTTGATGACAATATCTAAGAAAAATTATACCTTTGTAATACAAATTTGGTATATTAATGTATAGTATATGGCTAGAATTACTCAAGAAGAAAAGATGAGTTAATTAATTTCTTCTGGAATTGGGTGGTGGATGCTTCAAGTATCCTATTTAAAACAATTACATCTAGATCCTGTCTGCAGGATTGCTAATTTTATTATTCTGGTCATTTGCATGAAAACAAGTTGATTTCTTAAAATAACATGTTGGTTCACTTTTCTTTTCATCCAGGCTTGCTATTCCTCCAGTCTTCTTATTCATTCACGCAGGAGCATGAATCAATTGAAAAACTTTGAATTTTAGACTAACGTAGCAACAGATTTTTCTTCATTTGTTTTTAGCCAAAAATGATCTCCCATTTTCATATTAATTTATCTGTGGTTACATCTCTTTATCCCCACTAAATAAGGTGAGTGCATACAGAGATATATCTTAATACAATATTTTATAAGATTTTAGCCTTTTTAAAAATAAGGTTAACACTTCGAGATTTTGACCTAAACGTTCCATGAACTAAAGGAGCATTTGAGGGTGGTGGTGATATATAATATACTTATAATAGAACAACTGATTAAAGCTAAATTCCCCTTTTAACATTTAGCTGCTTCTGGTGCTCAGAGCAATCCCATTTCTGCATGAGAAACCCTCCATTTCTGTATCTGATCCACCTGCAAGGTGCTTTTTGGAAAAGTACTTTGCTTTTATTTTTCCTTATTTGTCTTGTTTCATTTTGTTTTAAAGTTTGGTACAAGTGGTTCAAACAAAAAGATCCCTTCACATTCAAAACAGTAGGCCAGAGAGGAGACAGCTCGCAATCATGAGGGCTGAGGCTGTCTTCATAGGCAGGGATGATACACAGTGCTTATCTGTCTGACATTTCCTCTTTTCCTATTTGGGGTCCCACAAGATGTGGCTGTGGCCACAGCAGAGAGTGGGAGGAGTGATTTTTCCATCACTTTCATGTCTGTTTTGCCTTCAAGAGACAAATTAGCAGGGAATGGGAGTATCTTAAAGTCTTTCCATTGGAATGAAGGTCTAAAAATGCAAGACAGATTTTTACTAAGAGGTGAGGACCAGAGATACTCCAGTTTGAGGAAGACCATCTGGCTAAAGACTTATGGGTAGACAACCAGAAGTGGCTAGTGGGACATGGAATTACCAAGAGATAAGGTGGGGTGTGGAAAACTTTGGTGTTTGAGTTTAGATTAAATTTTAAGCCATTTGGAGCTAATGAAAGCTTTTTCAATAGTGAATTAAAAACAAGTTTTGTTTAAGATGTGGCCCTGGGAGTGATTAAAAATTGTGAGATTTGATGAGACATAGAGCACCGTTGGGGAATAATAGTTAAAATCCTAATGAAAACTTGAAGTAGGGTAATGTTAGAAGAAGGGAGGCAGAACTGACTGGGTTTGGTGGTTGACTGGAAAATGGGAATTAAAGGAAGGAAAGAGAGAAAGAAAGAAAGAAAGAAAGAGAGAGAGAAAGAAAGAAAGAAAGAAAGAAATGAAGTCGGACTGTGATTGTTTGAGTTTCAGTGACTAGAGAAATGGCTGCTCCAATTAAGATATAAAAATGTTATGTGGTGAAGTTAGTAAGCTTGGATTGAACACATTATTTAAACTGTTATTGACATGTACAGGACAAATGTTTAGGAAGCAGTTTGAAATATGGTTCTTGAGTTTGTGAGAGAATTTAAGAGTAGAGCTGGAGATGTGGATTTGAAAGACTCTGGAAAGAAATTTATTAATTTTCTACTAAGTGTAAGGCATGTTAGGGCAGGAATGTGTGAGAGGCCACAGGAGGAGGGTGTTGTGGGGACAAGATGAACACTTGGTGGACACCAGAAAGTACTATCAGAAGTTTGGAAGGTACATAGCATAGAAGGCAGGACTAAGGAGATGGTAGGGATCTTTGAGATGGAAGTGTGGTCACTGAGGTGCCAAGTGCCATGAAGGTTACTGGCATTGAAGTGAAGTCTTCACCAGAGAGAAATGTATTGTCTTAGATGTAAAGAAACTTTGGGGAAAGCCGTTTCAGCGAATGGAATGGAACCCAAGTGCCTTAGCATGCAGTTCGGGTGTGGGCCAGGCCAGAACCAGAACCCAGTTCTGATTTGTGGACACAGATTAACAGATAGTGTCTCTATAGTATACAAAGAACCATGGAAAAGCCAGGCATGGTGATGTACACCTTTAATCCTAGCACAGTAGGTAGAGGCAGGAAGATCTCTCCGAATTTGAAGCTAGCTTGATCTACATAGTGAGTTCCAGGATAGCCAGTGCTGTGTAAGGAGAGATCCTGTCTCCAAAAATAAAACAGAACAACAACAAAGAACTACAGAAAGCCTGTTCAGCCTGGCTGTCCCACCCAAATGCATTAGGATTATTTAGATTTTCTTGTTGAATAAAGAACAAATTGTGAAGCTCACAACTGTCCTTGTATTTCTTGTGATGAATGACAGCTTTGGCAGGTTTAAGCTTGGAGGGAGGATGGCTGGGAACTGTCTCTGGAAGTGTGCTGTTTTAACAATCACCACTAGAGAATGGAATCCTAGTGTAGCTTGGGGAAACACTTTCAGGATAGCAGGAGGAATATAGGTCATCACCAGCAGCTCCTATTCTTTTGGTAGATTAGTGTCTGCAACCCTGGTTTTTGGGTCACTGAAGAGGTGGGAAAGATTGTGAATGGCTCCCATGTCAGTCTGTTTTTGTTGTTGTGACAGTACCTGAGGCTGGATGATTAAGAAAAGAGATTTATTTTGACTAATGATTCTGGAAGGCCAAAAACATGGTGTTGGCATCTGCTCAGCTACTGGTGCACACCTCTTGTTGGCAAGGCACATGGGCACACTAGGAAGAGGTAAACATGTGAGGTAACATTGCTTTAAAATAGTTAACTCTCCTGAGATATAATCTGTTCATGAGAGAACTAATCCAGCTGCTAGAGAAAGACAATAATTTCTGTGAAAGTTACCAACTGCCAAGACCATTATGCCGGCAACCCATTTTAAATATAAACTTTGGTGATGAAAACCACTTTTAAACCATGGCACACATCAATCAGTAGGGGATTGCATAGAATTGGCATTTTGGAGCAGTTTCATCTACAGTTGAGTAGAGAGATGTAGCAACATGCCAAGTTGCAGACTGTATTTCCCTAACTCTTCTCTGTACATTACATATAGAGATAGGGCTAGATAAATAGCTTAGCAGTTAAAAGCACATATTGTTCTTGCAGAGGACCCAAGTTTGATTCCCATCACCTACTTTAGGAGGCTCACAACTGCTTATAACTAGTTGCAGGAGATCAGTCACTGCTGGTCTCCAAGGGCACTTAGATTAAGGTGCACATATCTCCACTCCCACATACACATACTTGAAATAATAAAATTAAATCCTAAAAAATAACATTTGCAGCCATTTAGTAAATTTCTTTAGGGGGTGTCTGGCCTGAAACTGGCTTCATTCAGCAGCAGAACTTGGAACCTACTGGCTAGTCTCCATTTCTTTTTTTGGCTGTGCTTTTCCAGGTACCCTATGACTTTTTGTGATGGTGCAAATATTCTCTTTCTGAGTCAGTTAGTTGAGTCATCGCTGGTGACCTGTGACCACCAAGTACTGAAAATGGTCTTAGTTGCATTTCATTTTAATTTACATCTGAATAGTCACATTCATGTTAGCATATTTGACAAAATGGCAAACAAACAAGCAAACACAAAACAACAGCAAAGGTGAGAGGAGTTTGGAAAAGGTTGTGAGTGTTAGTACAGTGGTCCATTTGTATTTAGTGTGGTTTCCTTAAAGGTTGGGTTCAGAGACACTGTGGCATATGAACTGTGAATTTCTCTCATTCTCTTGCTTTTTAGATTGAAAAGCTGCTGGAATATCTCCATTGTTTCTTCTTTTGAAAAATTATCCTCTTTAGCCTTAAGAGGGGTGTAGGTCATCAAACAGCACCAGCTTTGTCCTTAGGAAGCTCAACCTGGAAGGTCACTGTTACGTGCCTATATGGCCATGTGCCAATTCACGACGTGTGCTTTTTTTCCTTTCTTCTTTTTTTATGACACTGAAAGTGAGTGAAATGTGAAAGAAACATTATTCATTTTAAATAGTTTTGACTGCCAGGTTAATGCGACTCTTAAGCGGAGCTTCATGAGGTCTGGCCATAGTAACTGCTTTTAACTTGATTTAAAGTTCTTAAACATTCTGAATTGCCTCACCTAATCTTTTTATACTGAACGTACAATTTTCAGACTCTTTTTTATTTTCAAATCCATAACTGACAGCTGCTCAACACCTCATTCAAATAGTTTAAGAGTTTTAGAGGAAAGTTGGGACAGTCTGGATTTACTGACATCAGTTGGATTGAGATACCGTGGATTTAAAGATGATAGGGAGAGAGAAAAGTAGGAAATAATTGCATGTTCACTGCTTTCCCAATGACAGGGATTTGGAACCTAATAACTGAGAAAATGAAGAAGCAGCAGAAGGACATTTGTGTAAATATTCAAATCTTAACCTAAAAAAGTGAAAATTCCATTGAAAAACACAATTTGCCTGCAATACTACTTGTTTTATTACATTAAAACTATGAACGCTAAGAAATGTATGTCAAGCCTCAGTACAGCCCTTTGGTTTTTGTTTTTGTTTTTTTCCTTTCCCTTTTCTGGCATGCACCTCACATGCCTAGCTAATTCTTCAGGGGTATCCCATGGCTAGTGTATATTTTGCAGTTGAAATTGTCCATTCTATAAGAGAGTGGCATTGAAAGACAGTCTTCCACTTCCACTCTAAGCAACTTGGAGCTCAACTCAGTGAAGTTGTAGAAGCTCCGGAGTGTGCTGTTTGTCTAAGATTTAAAACAAAGGCGACTCTTAAAGTTTGTCTTTTTATTCTGATGTGTTCTGAGTGATGTGCAGGTGCCTGTGGACTTACTGTGTACTGTATATTATGATGACTACTAGCTGTGCCAAGCTGAATTGTATGGAATCTATTCCATCAAGACTCCTTTATTCTTGTGCACCAATATCCTGTGTGCTCAGAGGCAGGAGCTGCAGAGCAGAGTGAATATATAGGGCAGGGCTGTCTATCCAAGGATGGAGATTTAGGTACAGAATACTTTCAGAGAGACTTTAGGGAGGAGTCTTGAAATATAGACAGGTACATGGAATGGTATTGATTGGAGTTTTTCTAGTCTGGGAGGTGCTAATATGGAAAAACTTGGACGTATAAAAGGTATGAGGGATTCTGGGAGCTACGTGTAGTTTGCTATTTGTAAATTACTAAATTCAGAGCCTAGGGAGAAAAGTAGTTAAGGCAGTAACAGAATGAAAGACAAACTGGATAGTAATGGGTATGGGTTTTGGGTGTTAGTCTGTGGGATATCTGTATGGGAGTGGGAGGTATAGACTGGTTTGGAAGACTAGAGATCAGCAATAGGGTAACAGGAGAGGCCAGGGAACAGCAGCTCAGATGCTGAGAACCCTGGTGAGGACCTGATCCTGCAGCTTGCAAGGAAGTTGGCTTGGGGAACTGTTGGTTTGGTTGGGGAGGTCGGGTTAGGAAAAGGAAGGATGATCAGGAATTGGTGGAGAACTGGGTTTATGTCTATTTTAAACCAGGGAGACTTCATCAAATATGAGGCACCAACCTCAGAGGAAGATGGAAAGTCAAAAGAAGGGAGTTAATCAGGCCCACAGGGCCCTGTGAGGCTCAGTGCTTCTCAGTTGTGATGACAGGAGTGTGAGGACACTTGCTCACATCTGTGCCAGGCAAGAAACAGAACAGGAAGTGGGTGCCCGCTATAAAACCTTAAGTTCCTCCTCCCCTAGTGACTCACTCCCTTCAGCTAGGCTCCCCCTTATGAAGATTTCTCAGTGCCCTCATACAATGCCACTAGCTGGGGACTAAGTGTGAAAGTACGTGAGCCAGTGGGGTACATTTCACATTCTATTGATGATAGCAGGCCAGTATAAGGGGCATCTAGAGAGACTTGGAAAGCACCGAGGTCAACCTCCTCTGCTTGTGGATGAAAAACTGTCTAAGGAAAATGAATAGCTTGTCAAATGCATTCAAACCAGGGCTAAGACCCAACTGTGCCTTGTAGCTGAGTGTTGTTTCTCTCCTTGTTGTCTCATTGATAAGAATTATGACATCTTGTTACAAATTCTCCTTATCTTGTATTTTGTATCTAATGAATTCTATGCAATTTTCTTTCTTTCTCTTCCAGTTTTTTTTTTTTTTTAAATTTAAAATTTTTTTGCCAGGTTCAAACTGGAATAACTATACTCTAGTATTCTAAAAATAAGTAAACATATACTTTTTCCCAAGAGGAAATGGCATTTGATTTGATGAGAATATTATTGGAACTTGTAATAAACTAGATTAAATACAAGTGTTTGATGTTTCTTTTCTTATAAACTGTTAATTTAAAAGTCAGGTGGATTTATTATAATTTATTCCAACTTTAATTTATTCTTTATTTCTGTTGACTCTATTTCAAGAGCATCTAGTATGCAGCAGGGATTATAATAATGTAGGCATAGAACATTCCCATATCTTTCCTGTTGTCTGTTAAGAAATGATACACAGAAGATATACTACCACCTGAGTTCAAGTTTGATATGGGCAACCTGTGACCTTTGTGGGCTCTGCCTTCCATGCCCTTAGTCTGTACGAGAATTGAGAAACAAATAGTAGCACAACTGCTGGATAAATGGAGATTTTTTTTTCAGGAGTGATTTAATGTGGAGCAGGGGATCCTCAATTAATTATCATTGTTTATAATATGTTTTCTTCTTTGTCTCTAAGAATGTGAATGATGCAGCAATATGATTGATAAATAAAACATAAAAGGTCAGTTATGGTTGCCCTGGTAACTCTATTTCTCAGCAAGTATTTTGTTTGCTATGAAATGTGTCCTGGGTGATTTACTGGATTTCAAACTCTGAATGCCATGACTTTTTGTATTTAAATTTCACATGCACTCATTCAGGGAGGAAATGGCGGTTTTGTAGGTTATTTTTGAGTTCTAAAGCCGCAGGTGTGATGGGATCCACGTGTGTGTGTGTGTGTGTGTGTGTGTGTGTCCCCTCTTTTTTTTGGGTGGGGGGGAATACAAGCAAGAATCTTATTACAGTGATCTATTTGAGATTAAGGAGAAGATTCAGGTCTAAAGTAGGACTGAAGAATGCAGCATGAATCATGGAATCACATTTTGGTCAGTGATGAGCTGCAAATATGGTGGTCCTGTAAGATTATAGTGGAGTCAAGAGATTCCTGTTGCCTAGAGACATTACTGAACACATACAGTTATGTGCAGATCATCATATTTGAATAAGCAAATGTTTTGTATGCTTATGTCAATACACCTTTATTTCTGGGTATTCTTTCATACTACTGTATTTCAGGATGGACTCTTTACTTGAAGAGTGTTTTCTATAACCCTGCTGCATTATACTGGCTGGCAGTGCCCTGGAACATCTCTTCATTGGACCAGTTTCTCTTGACTTGATTGATCTCTCAGTTTTCTTCATCATAACCATAGGAATAGTGCACGAGCGTGCGCGTGCGCGCACATACACACACACACACACACACACACACACACACACACACACACACACGCAAGTCTCTTAAACTATATAGCTAAGATGTCTAATAGACTACACCATGTAGGTTGTTGTAAATTGTATCTATAAAGTAGAAGGGTGGAATTAGCTAATGTATTTATTATTTATGGTTCTCTTGCTATAACAAAACACCATGATCAAGATAACTTACTGAAGAAAGAGTTTATTTGGCCTTACAGACCAGGGGGATAAGTGTCTTTCATTACAGAGAAGTGTGGCAGCAAGCAGGATGTCAGTAGGGGCAAGAAAGTGAGATCTCACTTCTTCAAACTGCAATTAGTACAGGACTTTTAATGCCAAATCTCGCCCCTAGTGATGCATTTCCTACAACAAAGCTGTGATGCCTCAACCTCTCTAAATAGCACTACCAATGCCTGAGACTCTGGGAGATATTTCTCATTCAAATCACCACACATGAATGAATATCATTTCTTGGGACATATCCCTGTTGTACATGGCTGTATTTGAATAGTTTTCTGATAACCTGAAATTTCTTCAAACAGTATTTTTAAAATGTATTATTCAGGCAAAGGACACTTTCTAATAAGTAGTCAGAAATACATTAACTGATACCTTTTGACTTAATTCCTATGCAATTACTTTTGAGTAGCATATGTTATCTAAAAAGTGCTAAAGCTGAAAATCAAAATAATTAAGCAATTAGTGCAATTGCCGTCTTCTTGAAGATTTATAGTAGTATGAATTAGAGTGAAGTGAATGATTAAAAAAGTTTAGTACATTCTTTGATACCTGCATCAGCCCACAGTAATGTTTAGCAAGTTCACAGATATAAACCTAGAAACTGTTGTTTTTAATAATAAAAATTGGAAATAATCCAAGTGCCCATCAGGTTAAATAAATTATGCTCAGCCCACATAATGGAATATTTTGTAGCCATTAGAAAGAGTGGTGTTGTGCCATGTCCACCGACAGGAGTAAATCTCTAGGCTGTATCAGTAAGTGATAAAAGATCTTGTTGGGGCTAGGGAAATGACTTTATAGTTAAAGTGCTTGTTGCTCAAATGTGAGGTCGTGAACTTGGATCCCCAGGAAGATGCTGGTGGACTTGGCAGCCTGCCTGTAATTCCAGCCTTGGAAAATGATGATAGGGATCCCCAAAGCAAACTAATTTGCAAAATTAGCTATATGGTGAGAGCTCTGGGTTTGATTGAGGTACTCTGCCTCAAAAAAGGAAGTGGAAGAGAAATCAGGGAAGATTCCTGATATCAACACTGGATCCTCACATATATCCATATATATAATTGTCCATGCACATGCATAGATAAGCAAAAACATGCATATGCACATGCACATACCATGTATACACATTAGAAACTAGGAAGAAAGAAGAGAATATTACTGGAGCATATTGACGGTGTAAATGGTCATCTTATTATGTTTAATATAGAGTGGCTGCTATCTAATTGGCATATTCATTTAACATTGGGAGAATGAACACAATCTTTTAGTAGCGGTTTTTCTTGAAGAATAAGATTCTGAAGGACTTCTGTGAAAAGAAGTTATATTTGAATATGGTTAAATTTTCTATGATGAATATGGGTTACCACCTAGGCAATTAGAAAGAAAAGATACAAATACTGCTGCTTAAGTAGGCTAAAAATCAGCTGACTAGGTGCTGTGTGGAGGCTTGTTACACCCTTTCCTATATTGTTTGTTTTTGTCTGTATGCCTGCAAGGTTGAAGATGTATTTCTATTTACCCTTCTTGAGCCATTGTACTGATTTTAAAATTACACTTGTTTATGTGTCTGGGGTATGTATGTGTGGGTGTTCACCTGACATGTGTATGGAGGCCAGAGAACAACTTAGGGATTCGGTTCTGCCCTTCTAGCATGTGCATTGTTAGTTTTTGGTGGCATGCGTATTTAACGGCTGAACTATCTGGCTCCATTGTACTGATTTTAAACTCCTCACTGATCTGCTGTGTGTTTCTTTACATGCCATTTGTTTTTGAAGTATATCCTATTTCTAGATTTCTTTTTTTCATCAGACTAACCTGCTTTATTGACATTATTTAGTTGCTGTCTAATATTCTTTGCTGTACATTGCTTTTGGTTTAAAGCGTTATTGGTGTCCTGACTGCAAGCTTTATTTTAAAACGTTATAACCTCTATATATCAGGGATCTACAAAAGGAATTTGTGGATCAGGATTCCATCTGGATGTTATGTTTCTATATCCTGACTCATGTACTGAATGTCTAGGTCTCTCTCTCTCTCTCTCTCTCTCTCTCTCTCTCTCTCTCTCTCTCTCTCTCTCTCTCTCTCTCGTGTGTGTGTGTGTGTGTGTGTGTGTGTGTGTTTAGACAGGAGCTGAAAGCAGAGAAGCAAGCTGGAGTAACAAGACTTCTTCAGTTCGACCCAGTTTGTCTGTCTTTACAGTGGAGTCATCAGTGCAGATAGTATCAGGGAGAAAGTGTACAAGGGCTGGTGGTTTTTTTTTCTTTTTGGACAAGGAGTGGAGCAGAAGCAGTGATTGTGATTGTGAGCCTTACTCCTTCACTGCTGTGATGATATGTGTTAGGATAGAGGCTGAGGTATACCTCGGGTCACAGTGCTGACACCTCGATGTATTTTGTGGATCTTAAGATGAAATACAAATTTAGACAATAGCTTTACATGCAAAAACACTTCTCCCCTTCTGTTCTGGTTCCATAACCTGGCTAGGTAATTCCTTTTCTTAGAATTAGCCATTGGATTCCTGTTCTTGGGAGGAGGGTGGTAAATGCTTTTAAAGAGAGTTTGGATAGGAGCATACTGTACCCTACATAAGATTCAAAACAGTGGTTTTTATGTTTTCTTGGTGTTACAATGCAGTGCTAGGCATATTAAATTTATATGATGTATTTTGTTTATCCTGTGTGTGCTCATTGCACTTGTTTTTTGTTTTTTTCCCTTCATATCAGTGCAAACCATCCATCTTGTTTTAGTAGCCATTATTTCTTTTGTCCCGCCTTCCCTGTTCTGTGCTGCCCACCCCACTCCGTCCTGTCCTATCCAGTTCTAGTCTAGTTCACTAAGAAGTGCCGATTGGGAACTATTCACATTATTCCAAGATCCAGCATTTAAAAATCATGGGAAGGAAGGATGACAGATTGTTGAAATTAAAACTACTGAAATTCTTGCATTCTGTATTTATTTAAGGATTTTCTTGTTTTCATCAGAAGTCTGTGTGTCATTAACTTCAGTTCTGGTTAGTGCCCCATAGTGTGTTCCTTGGCTTAGGCTTCAGCAACTTAAAACACCTCGTTGTGAAACACCTGTAGTGCTTGATTTCTAAGTCATCTTTCTTTCAGGACAGTTTTGAAGTAGGAAGTCTGCCTACCTTCCTTCGTTCCTTCCTTCGTTCCTTCCTTCGTTCCTTCCTTTCGTTCCTTCCTTCGTTCCTTCCTTCGTTCCTTCGTTCCTTCCTCCCTCCCTCCCTCCCTCCCTCCCTCCCTCCCTCCCTCCCTCCCTCCCTCCCTCCCTTCCTTCCTTCCATCCATCTATCCTGGTTTGTTTGAGACTGAGTTTCTCTTCTGGAACTTTGCTCTGTAGACCAGGCTGGCCTTGAACTCAGAGATCTGCCTACCTCTGAAGTAGAAGTCGTTAACTCTCTTGCATGAGTGTTGAATAGTCTGCCAGAGGAGGCAGAGGTGTTAGTTAAATTTGCATGACTTACTACTACCAACTATTTAACCCAACTAACCGTTTAGGCTTCTGTCTTCCTCCTCCAGCTATACATTGATGTCCATTTAGAGAATGTGTATGCACTGTGATACTGTCAAAAGGTGAGGTAAACCTGTGTCTAAAGAAAAACAACAACAACAAAAAAACAAAACCAAGAAGCGAACAAGTCACCAGTTAGCCAAGTCCATTTACAGTCGCCTTGGAAATTATCTTGAATATTTAACCTTTGCCATCTTTTTAGTTTTGATAAATTATTGTTGATTTGTTCTTAAACATGTCCATAATCAAATTTTAACTTTCATTTTTGGATTTATATAGCTACACATAAGTTACATTTTTAAGACTCTTGAGAGTACAGCTAGTAAAAATGTCTTGAATTTACTGTGGAAGCCAGCTCTGCACTAGGACATAATTAGTTCTTGATAAAAGTATTGATTTGATTTGGATGTGAATTGCGTATTAAAGACTGAGGCCACAGTAATGCCTCATTAATTCAAATTATTATTCTTTTAGTTTAATGAATTGGAATTGCAAAGTTAAAGGAACAAGCATGAAAGATAGATAACATTAAAAACATGTACTTGCAGGAGACCTGTGCAAGTATTGCTAATGGCTGATATCTACTGTATAGATGCATGTTTCTTTAGAACATTGTGATAGGTACACTTACGGTTGCTATGGAGCTCAGCTGCTGAGACTTGTTTGACTCAGTCATAGTCTGAGTCCTCAAGTTTGTGTTAAAAACCATACAAAAACAAAGAAGAATCGCCAATACCCAATTTCTGTCCACAAATTTTCCAGTGGCAATCATGTAGTCAGTCACCTTGACCCTATGGAAAATATGCACAAGGTGCAGAACTACCCATAATAGAAAGAGAGGGAAAGAGAAATCTTTTGTTTTGGGTATGGAAATATTTCTAGTCGTGGTGGATTCTTAGTACACTGCACATATGCCACATGCTAGCTGAGGTCTTGGGAGTAATTGTTTAGGTTAACATGGCCAACTCCCAGGCTATTGCCTTCAAAAGGGCCAAGTAAATAAGTCTGTCTTGCTCCCAGGAAACAATAATAGCTGCCATCTGAAGTGCAAATCTGTAGAATTCTGGAGAAATTCCTAGCAACAGATACTGGAAGCGGAGCTTGACAATTGCCAAGTTCAGCAAACTTCTGGTAACTTCTAATTTCAGAGTAATGCAATACTAGGCCTGTGAGAAGTTTCTCTACCCTTTTAGTGGAGGGCATTCTCTTGCTACTAGTGGCTGTTGTAGCCAGTTACTTCCTAGTCATTTTGTCAAACTTTGTACAGCCTCAGTGAAGTGACTTCTTATCCTCTTTGAGCTGGAGCTCTGCAAGCTCTAAGAGCATTAGAGTTGGGGAGGGGCACATAGCTCTACTGAGTGCTTACTGGGAGCAGGTTCCAAACACCACCTGTGGAATTTGCACAGCTATTCCAGGAGAAGAAACTTTGCTAGGAACGCTTTTGTTCAGTTGCTATTTCAAAGAATTTGTTTTCTAATCTTCCCCAAATAAAAACTTGCTTTTTGGCGAGGTAGAATTTTGTGAGTTTTGAGACTAGAGTTAGATATCTACCTCATGGCAACATGATGGCACCACAGTTCTTCATTACCAGACCCCTTCACACTGACTCTGTAGGCAGGCCACCCTCACATAAGTATCTCAACCTGTGTTGACACTAGTTTTATTCCATATTCTTACCATCTTAATTTTTCAGAAATAGAACTGTACAGGATGTGGTCTTGAATCTGGCTTCACTCACCACTTAACATCATACCATGTAAATTTCTCATTGTTATTTTTATGGATGAATAGAATTCTGTTGAGTGCACCATGGTGTTTAGCGAGGGAAACTGATGCTGTTTCCAGCTTTTGATATTTCAGATAACATAGCTGTAAATATTTATGTGCAAGTTTTTATGGATGTAAGTTCTCACCTTTCCTACCCAAAAATCTAGAAGTAGGTTATCTAATCATATGTAAGTGCATATTTAATTTTTTTAAGAAACCACTAGGTTGTTCTCCAGAATGGCTGTACTATTTTACACTCCATTTTTGAAGTGCAGTCTGGTCTTCTCTCACCTTTGTAAGCAGGTAATATTAGAATCTTAGCCATTCTAATAGTTGTATTGAGATGTCTTTATGGGTTTTTAAACTGCATTTTCTACTGACTTGGTGATGTACATTTAATATACCTATCTGCTCTCTGAGTATCTTTGGTGAAGTGTCTACTCAAAAGTTTGATTTTTTTTTTAATTTTCTTTATTTTTTAAAGGGTTGTTTTCTTTCTTACTATCAAGCACTGAAAATGGTGGGCATGAGCCTTTTGTCAAATATGTAATTTTTATTTTCTCTGTAGCTTGTCATTTCATTCTCCTGTTATGGTATCTTATGGTGAGAAAACACTTTTAGTTTTGTGAGTCCAGTTTTTCACTTTGTGTTTTATAAATTGTACTTCCCATGAGGTAACTGAGAATATCTTGCCTAACTCAATCATGAAGATTTTGCCGTTTTCTTCTTTGAGTTTTCAGGTGTGCCCTGCCATTTGCTATTGTAACTCAGTGTTGTCATCTACAGTGTTCGTATTTGAAAACTGTATAATTGTGTTACACACACAAAGAAAAATTTCAAAATAAAACAAAATCCTCAGTTTTAAATAAGTTTATGACTTTGCATTGAGTGCCATTCACAGTTGTCCTGAGGCATATGTTACCCTTGTGCTGCTGGTTGGGCTTGTTATCTCATTTTGTTTTTGATTCTGTTAACCATTGAGTTAATTTTTATGTACTTGTCAGAAAGAAATTTAGGCTTATATTTTGGTATATAGTTGGCCAGTTGCTTTAGAAATATCTGTTGAAAAGTCTATCCCTTATGGCTTTCAACTGACTCCGCACCTTTGTGAAAAATCAATATCTGTGTGGTTCTATTTTTAGACTGTTTCTTTTTAATCAATGTGTCTATCTTTTTGTCAATTGAAGTAGTTACTTTTCAAGCTTCAGATTACTGATGAGGGAGCTGAGTCTTAGTCAAATTAAGCATCTTGTCTAAGGTAATTCAGCAACAGATGATTGAGCAGACCCTCATGCTAAGGGTGGGCTGTACATCTCCCAAAGCTGTGTTGGCCTGGGAAGTATCTTTGGCACCTGAGATAATCTTAGTTATTTTGCTTCTTCTTAAAATGCTTGGCTTTAAGGAATGTCTGATGGCTGTGGTTTTGGAAGCATAGACGTGATGAGTAGATCTCATTGAGTTAGCTGATAGTGACTTGGAAGTTCATTTTTGCTTGCAAGGCCATTAGTTAGTAGACCTAATTACTTTCCAGAATCTTTAACAAGGCATAATATTCTTTTTAAAAATCCAGGCGCTCCATACCCCATTTCCTTTACTTTAAAGATAGTGATAGAAATCTATGTTCCTTGTGTGGATAGAAAAAGATGTTTAGGATTTGTGAATTCGAGATCACAGATGGTCCAAGAGTGACTTGCATCCAGATGGCTTATGCGAGGAACTTGGTAAGAGGTGAGAGAGTGATGCTAACATGGCAGTGAATAATAAATTAGCGTTTCAATATTGGCAAACTGGAAGATTTTGAAGAATGCCATATTTAGTTAGCTTTTGATGATTATAACCTAAGCTCATGTATTTAATCTGTTAAAAACTAGGCCTATATGTCCATCCTCCCCTCACTCTTATGCGTAGATACACACACACACACACACACACACACACACACACACACACACACACACACACACACACACCTACCTCTAGTGGTTCAGCTTAGACATTGTTACTGCCTTTTTCTTTTTCTTTATCTTTTTCTTTTCTTTTTTCTTTTCCTTTTTCTTTTTTTTTTTTTTTTTTTTTTTGGATTTTCAAGACATGGTTTCTCTTTGTAACAACTCTTGACTGTCCTGGAACTCACTGTTGCTATTTTTTAAATGAAACAAAATGCAAAAACTTCTAGAAGAGCAGCCAGTGTTTTTAACCACTGAGCCATCCCTTCCACCTCTCATAAGTACTTTGTTTTATCTTAAGACAGGTTCTCACTGTGTAGTCTCAGCTGGCCTGGAACTCCCAATGTAGATCAGGACCATAAAGATCCTCCTGTGTCTGCCTCTCCAGTGCTGTGATTAGAGATGTGTGCCACCACATCTACCTCCCTCAGGAAGTACTTTTAATTGAAGGAACATATTATGTAGTCCAACTTTCTTCAAGAGACAAGCAATTCCCATGCCCCTGCCTACTCAGTCCCACTATGCTTTTTAAGGCTCTGATGTTTCTTAACTGTATACTGGGGTGATTTTTTGGTTCTGGAAACTTAGACATAAAATTAAGCCTAGTTTCGTCTTATCCTTACAAAGAAGCAAGCATTCCCAATTTCCCTATTTATTCCTATATGATAGACATGCTCTTCATTACCTCACATCTTTTGACTTCTCTCTCAGATCTTGGTGTGACCATATCTGTAGATGAACTTTATGACTTGTGCTGCTGATTCTTAGTTTGATCTGTCTACTCTCACACACTGCCTTCTGCCTTCTTACTCCTCCCTTTAATCTAACTCCTTAGCTCAGTGCTTTTTCCTGACGCTTGCAGGCCAGACCAAGCCTCTTTTGTTTTATGGACATTGTACTTGCTTTCTCTTCTACCCAGAGCGGTTCTTTTGTCCCCCAGTAGTTTTGTAGGTTGAAAACTAGGACATTGACAGCTATCCCCTCTTTGAATCCCTCAATCGCTGCAATGAACATGCTCCCTGTTCCCTTTGATCTCCTGAAACAAGCTGCATGGGGTCTAGGCTAGCAGTATCCATGTCCCCTGGGAACTTGTTAGAAGTACCCCACCCCAGGCCCACTGAATCAGGAGATCTGGGGATGGATTCCAGAAACCTGTGCTTAACAAACACTTCAGATCTTTTTAGGGTGGCAACAATCAAGAACCAGAACTCCCGAGGAGAAGGCCCTCTCTTTCAGTCCCGGATGTCCCTTGGTCTACCTCAGATGTGTAGAGAGCTTATCTTTTAGCATCTGCTTCTGTGTGTGTGTGTGTGTGTGTGTGTGTGTGTGTGTGTGTGTGTGTGTCTGTCTGTCCGTCTGTGTGTGTATTTCATTCTCAGCATCTATCCATTTTTCTTTCTCAGCCCTTTCTAATTCCTTGTTTAAAATATGGAGGAAGATCTTCAAGTTTTTCCCTATGTAGCAGGCATTTACTTTATACTGTTCTCACTATTCTCATTTCTCCTGGAGATTACTACTCTGTAAGGGCATAGGTTGATGGCAGGGTGTTGTGTATTTTCAACAGGTAGAATGGTATAACGTGTCCCCAATACAGCACTGAGGATATATTTTTGTTGTTTTTAGTAGTAAATTGGAGGAAAAACATTAAATGTCAAACAGTTAAGTATATTGTTGTTTGGAGTACACCATGAACCCAGTTATTCAGTGGTGGGGTGTCTATGCTCAACAATGTTTAGTTTTGTTTGGAGCCACCTAAGGTTTTCCTAATCCCTCTCCACAGGCATTAGAAGATATCTTGCTTAACAAGCCTGCATCACTCTTGATTATGGTACACCATGCACTGCAGACTGGGCAGGCATTTTTGACTTCTAGTCCTTCACCTTTTATAGTGATGAATTCACACCTTTGGGCCTTGTTCCGTCAAAAAATTGGGAACCTACACCCTATTCTATACAGTTCTCACCATGCAAGGATTAAATGAGATTTCAGGGGAGGTCCTTATACAACCCCTGTCCTATATTCTGTGTTCTATAAATGGTCCCTTTAGGTACTAACACCATTAGAACAGCACATTTAAAGCAAATTCTCCCTGGGCTCAGTCCTGTTCACTCATTGAAGGCCTTTAGTGAATGTATTGCTCATAGATAAGACATTTCATGGTTCTGTTCTGTGCAGACACCCTCTTTTCTATAGAGCTTCAAGTTTTAGTGCTTTATAATTGTTAATGAATGCTAAGACATATTACTTGACTTTTTGACAAATCTGTGCATTTCTTAAAATTTATCCATTCAACTTTCATTTTAATGGATGATAGCTTACTTTCTAATAGTATCTGAAAGGTTTTTATGGTTTTTTTTTTTTTCTTTTTCAGTAGAATAAATTAGGCTAGCTAAATGGGCTCTTTGACACAATGCCCTACCAAGACTGTTGTTTCATTGTCAATGGCTGGTTTAATCAGTATTATTTGAAGGCAATTTCAGACAGTTCTGGCATTTGGTTCCTTATTTAGTTTGTGTTCTTTTCCTAACACATCTAATTAATGGAACTGTCCAGTGGTCTAACATGGAGAAGGAGAGATGACGATGTGAGAACTTTAATCATCTGGCTTGCTATAGTTTGCAAAGTGCTTTAACTAGCATCACACCATATTTTAGGGATTATGTGGAATTGACGTTGCTATTTTTGTTGTTTGCTAATTAGAGAATTGATGATTTGATTATTGACTTTACACAAAACCAGAAGGTAAAACAAAAGACCCTCAAGTTGGTGATAGGACATTTATAAAAACAGCTCCAGTTCTTGGCTGGTGATAGAGCTCAGTTGGTAGAACACTTGCCTACCCTGCCAGAAGCCCTGGGTTGGATCCCTACTATCACGTGCACTGGGAGTGCATGCTTGTAATTCCAGCCCTTGGGAGATGGGGGCAGGAGAATCAGAAGACCAAGGCCATCTTCAGCTACATAGTGAATTTGAGGCCAGGCTGGATCTTTGAGACTATGTACAAAACAAAATAAAATTTCTAATTCTTCTTGGTCTAAAACATGGAAAATGGGGTACAGTTTCAGGTGATTCAAAAGTGCTGCCTCCCACATTCCATCATGTGGCACAAGAGATAATCTGCTTAGGTTCAGATTTTGGCCTTGCCTCCCTTCTTTGACAGACCTAAGATAATCATTCCATTTTCCTGAGCCTCCTCTCCTCATTCATGAATGGAGGAGCTGAGAATATCGGCCTAGTAGACATGTCTAGGCAGTGCCTGAGACACAGTAAGTGCCCTATAAGCATTAGCTGTTATTGTTGTGGAGGAGTGGATGAAGTGCCTGCTATAAAAGGTAAGTGATTGTACTTAGACATAATTATAATTACAGAAGTGGAAACCAGAGCGTCCATAAGAGTGCATTCTGACACAGCTGTTAATTCTTAGGAGGGGCTCTAATAGGGTAAAACGTATATGTCTTTCTTAGTTTGGATTTTCCCATAGTAGTAGGGACATTTTGGGACTCTAGTTCAAGAAAAAACAAAAACAACAACAAAAGACTGGAGCCCAGGGTGTGATTTCTATTTATAAAAACTCAAAACCCACACCAGGACTACAATAATGTCCATCTGGCAATAAGAGTCAGTCACCACACATCATCCGCACAGACGTGCTCCATTGGGATCAAAGGCACAGTAGCCATTTCCATGAGAAGTAAGTAGTTAATTGCCTTCTTTAGAAATTGTAGTTTTCCTTTTAGGATTTTCACAAGTGAAACAAACATTCTATTTGTGAAGTTCTGTTCTTTTTTTTTTTTTTTTTTTTTTTTTTTGTGGATTTGGCAACTCACCTGTACCAGAGGCCCTTTTCTGATGGCAGAGGAAGCTCAGAATCTGGCTGGCTTAAAGCTGTTTTCCTTGCCAATGTCCCTGCCTCAGTTCACAACAATGTAGAGCTGAAAATACAAGATTGACACTGTGCTGCCTATAGTCTTTCTAATTTTCTCTGCTGCTTGATTTTTTTTTTTTCCCCCAGTGAGAAGTGCATCTTTTTTTTTTTTTTTTTTTTTAATGTGGAAAACCTATTAAAAAGTTGGTAAATGCTAGAAATGGGATTCAAATTTATAACATTTTGAATTAGTATTAAGATCTGGATGTGACTCCCCTACAGATACCATCCATGTACAGAACACTTGTGTATCTTTGGGTTTCTTTCTTTAGCTCACAAAATATTGGGTATCAAATTTGCATACACATCACATTCTGCTTTGCGCATAACTCCCCAACACAGTTCTCTCCCCATCTTCCAACTTTCCCTTCTCCTTAGAAGTTTTCTTCCATTTAACATATACATTGCAGGCTGGGGAAGAAAGTCTCTTTCTCTATAAAAGCCACAGGCTGTGTGTGACACTGGGTAATGAAATTAGATACCTAAAGAAATCTATTCACTTTTAATTTATTGATGGCTATAATCAACATGAAAAGCTTTTCTTAATAACTAATGTTGAGAACTGTGGACTTTAGACATATTTACAACCTCTTTCTAGAGGATGCATGGGTGTGACTGGATTTAGGATTTTGAATTCTTTAGGTCTTTCTTTTGCTAGAAGCTTCCTATGTTTTCTGCTTGGATTACTGTAGGATAAGGAGAAGCCTAGTGCACCTGTAAATTCTTTAAATCTTAGACTTGTTAGAGTATTTTAGCCTTTTTTTTTTTCTTCTTTGAAAAAAAAAAATCTAAATTTTACTGGTCTTGGTTCAAATGGGAGGTTTCTCTCCTTTCCATGTCCAATATGGTCCTGGAGGAAGAATTAGTGACAAGCCACCATTTATTTATTTATTTTGTTCCCCCCCCCCGTGTGTGTGGGGGGGGGGGGGGGTGGGGGTGGGGTGTGTGTACACATTTGTTCTTGCATTCCTGGACTTGCAAGTGAGGAGGCCAGGGGATGATAGCTTGGAGTGTCATTCTCAGAAATGCCCTCCTTTGAGACAGGGTCTCTCATTGGTCTGGAGTTCATCAAGCAGGCTACACTGGCCAGACATTGAGCCCCAGAGATCCAGCTGTCTCCAACTCTTTAGCACTGTGATTACGAGTGTGTACTATCATATCTGGGATTTTTCAGTGGGTTCCATGATGGAATTCATGCTTGCAAGGCTGAACTATCTCTTTGGCTCCCAACCCACCTTTCTTTGAATTGGTTTATTTCTCCATGCCTTACTGTGATCAGCACATGTCAAAATGGAAACGCCTTAGAAAGTGAGCTGCTTCATAGTTAAGTGGCCCCAGAAACACTTAAGAAACACTGTGGAACTGTTTGCAGTCACATTTAAAAAAAAAAAACTGGATCTGGTGTTTGCTCCAGCACATGGGGTTCATGGGGTCATGGCTTTCCTAAAGAAAGAACAGCCTTGCACTCATAAGCCTCTCTACCTTCAGTCAGTTGGGTTTGCTCATGCTAGCTTTTTCCATTCTGTGATTGATAATATTTGTATTAGGTACCCATTCTGAAGCGTTCCTTACTGTGTGAAAGTTCAGAGTAGTGACTAGTCATTAGTGACTGAAGCCTCATTTAGATCCCCAAATTGAAATGGTTCTGGAGGAATACTGCTCCTCCACTGCAGATGTCTTGAGCTGATGACGAGTGTGTTCATCAGAGAACAAGCTCTCACCCGGCCTTTCATAATATAAAAGCGTTTTTAATCCTTCCAAACAGGTGCTGCCGCAGTTTATTTATAACCAATGCATTAAAATGAAAAATATTGAAAGGGTCCTAAGTGGAAGGCGGCTATTGAAATATTGCCATATTTAAATGATAGGATTTTGTCAGGCTGATTTGTGGGACAGGACCAGCCAGTGCTGGCTGGTAAGTGATGTACTCCAGGCTTCTCATAAGTTCAAGAGCAGCATTCAGCAGTCTGAGAGTCCTGCCTAGGCTGGCCCATGTAGTCGAAATGATTGCTCCCTTGCATACTCATAACCATTTGGTCAGTGCCCCTGCTCTTTGACATTTCCGATCTTTATGAAGCATGCCATCTGTTAGGCCTTTTAGGCTTTCTAAATTTCCTGCAGCATAAAGATGTGAACTCTTCCTTGAAAGAACTGGCAGGTGGTTAGCCTTTTTCTTCTCCACCCCAATTTCATCTCACACACAGATAGGTGAATATGTTTCTTCACATTGGCCTAGGCCTACGGATTTGAGAATGTCAGTGGGTTTATATTTCTTCTACATAGGTCTTTCCTGGTAAATCTGGCTAGAGACTAAAGTGTAGTTGGGTTGTATTAATAGGTGTTTATGTTGTCCTGTGACAGCTGCTTTCGCTAATTTATTTTTACAGAGCAGTTTGTAGTAAATGGATGGCACTGAATATTTTACTGAGATTTCAGATTATCCAAAGAATATTTTCCAGTTTACTAATTGGTAGATAATGCTGAGTACATTGATGTTGACATGAGCAAATGGATTTAAAATGATTTGAAGTGAGCTTCATTAAAAGATGCTGTAATCATAGTCAGCAGGAAATGTCAAACTTGTTTCGCTTCCATTCGGTCTTGTGGACCAGGAACTGTTGCAGTCTTTGGGTATTGTCAGCCTTGTTGCTTTACTTTCGGGGCGTCAAAAGTTTGGGGAAAAGATGGAGGTTGGTCCATTTCTTAGTATCTTTACCAGAAAGTAAGCAACATAAATTTCTAATCACCTGAGTGGATAAATGAACATTTCTCTGAGAATTACAGTGAAGCATATTGTGGGAGTCTAACCATCCACTAAAAATTGGATACATGGAAATTGTATTCTTTTTTGCCTATTCTGTGCTGGAAGCTAATAAATTATGTAGTACTCATTCCAGCAGAAGCCTGCTCTAGAATTAAAGCTAATGTGCTCCTTGAAACACCAAAGAAAACATAGGCAAATGCATTTTAAATTCCTAGACTGATGCTTACAACACTGGATTTACCTTTTAATTTTAATTTATTTTAAAACGTATGCAAACTATGTGATCAAAATTAACTACTTGGGAAATAAACTCTTAGGTAAATAGTACAGGAAATAAATACAGCAGCGAAGAGAGCAAATTCTAGATTAAATTCCAGAGTAAGGCTATTCAAGCTTCAGCTCTCACTCTTGCCCATGCCAAGGGTGTGACTTTTATGTAAGTAACTCAACCAGTCTGAGCTCAGTTTTTAATCCCTTCAGTCCTGGAGATAACAATCCAGGGCCTTGCATTAGACAGGCAAGTTTTTTTTTTTTTTTTTTTTTTTTTAACCAGTGAGCTGTATCACTAGACTGTTTTCTTCTTTTTATACAAAGTATATAAAATCAGAGATAATGATGTCTTTCTCATGAGATTGTAGGAGTATTTATACATGTGTATCCAGGATGATTTTCAAGGACAAAGCAGCTGGTGAGGGCTTGCATCAGTTTTGGTTATTGTGACCTATGTGAATTTATTTCCTTCTTTCTGGAAGCTAAGGAAATGCAACAGGACGTAGGTGCTAACACATTCACCAAACATCTTATTTCTTCCAGTCAAGTTCAAAGTCATCTCATTCAGAATATAGCTATCTAGAACATGAAAAGTTTTGTGAGGCAGTGGTTTGGAACTTAGGATATGTATGACTAGAGTGGACTACCCCAAATTCCTATATAGGATTTTGGGGATGCTTACTGCAGTAGTCTTGACTTTCTCTTTGATAGTCATCAGCTCAGTTTCTCTTCAAGCCCAAATGTGCTTTGCTGAGATAATAGTCCTTCCAAGCCCCAATCAAGGGCACATAATGATTCCACAGTAAGAATACTATGATACAAGAGTTTATACAATGCAATGAAATCTGCTACCTGGTAAGTAACCTGCTCATTTTTGCTCCTCATTAGCATCACATTCACCTAGGTGCCCTGTAAGCATTTGTACAGTTTGTGTATCTTTTAAATAGTACCAGCATGGGTCAGCTTGACATACTAACAATCTAGCTGGATGTGCAATAGATTAAAATGCCTCATTGAAGTCACTAGAACACACACTGCCCTAGCAGGAATAATAGAGTATACTAAAATGTAGGTAGAAGGCTTTGGACTGCCCACGTAACATAATTAAGTAACCACTATTCTTGGTTCAGAGCTTCTGTCTGAACTGCCTATGTGCTTGAGTAGAAAGTGGCCTCCCCATTTCATCTCTTTCAGTCAGGATTCTGCAAGATAGCTGTGAGCTGATTTTTTTTTTTTAATTTTTAATTTTTTCATTCCCCTTTAATGCCATGATGCATTTTGTAGGGAGGAAAGGAAAACTTCCCACTCCAATGACCCTATTAGCTTTTCTCTGTATCCTGTAAACCATGCTGGAAATGTAATAATCTTTGGTGGCTTTGAGTATGGGATACAGCCTCTGTTGACAAATGTAAAAAATGGCCCAGCAGACTGCAGATGTGGTTTGTGGGTTAGTATGGACTTCCCTCATCAATGGGGAAATGGGGCTTAAGTCAGGCTTAGAAAATGAGAAAAATGCTTAAGGGACGTGACTAATGTCTCCAATGTGCACTACGCTACATAAACCCATTATGCGCTTTAATTTAATGTTCTCCATAAAGATTCAGGACCTGTCAGTGGAAGGAAAGAAACAAGCAATCCATCTTCAGTGAATTGTGAATAGAGTTTTATATTTTAAAAATACACATTCACCTCAACATACTTTTTCTTCATTCAGTTTTCTCCACGTCTTGCCCCTTGCCTATCTTGTAGTGCCACTACTGTGGCTTCTCAGAATTGTTTTGTGTGGTGAAATTAGACCAATGTGTTAAATATTTACAATTGCTAATTGATTCAGGATAAAGAGAAAAGGAATAGATGCAGATCGTCCAAGCCCTTGTCAGCAGACATGAGTTCTCAAGACTGCAGAAAAACTCTGCATGGCAGAGAGCCCACCTCAGGGGAATGTGGCCTGTGGATGATGCAGCTTTCCTTGAGGTGGTGATTGTGCCAAAGTGGTGTGTGTGTGTGTGTGTGTGTGTGTGTGTGTGTGTGTGTGTGTGTGGTGGGGGGAGCATGTTTACTTATACCCGGGAGCCACAATACTGGTTAATGCCATAGAAAGTTTGCCCTCCCCACACACCATTTATTTTCAGGTGTTTGAGTAGATCGGAGGTGGCCATGAATACAGTATTCCAGTGATTTTTGTCTTTCTTGTGCTAGTAGTATTAACACACTTGCCTGTACTTCACTAAAGCAAACCAGAATTTGCCATGATTTTAATTGATGAGAAAGGAATTAGAAACTGCACTGGGTCAGAGTAGAATTTTCCATTATGAAAACATAACCTTTCATAGGGCATCCAGTGAAATGTCAGATATCCAGGTTTGCCTCCCTCCCACCCCTCCCCGCCAAAGGAAAGGAAAGCAGGTCTCTGTATAATCCAATTCTAGAATGTACTTATACACCTCATTCTCGTTTTAAGCTATTTTGTTGGCTGATTTATACAGATGGAAGGTACTTCTGACATAATTTTTTTTTTTTTGAGAAGGCTAATGGTATGTTAGAAAATATGAGAAAATATGCATATTGTGTTTTAGCAAATGTTAACAGTGGAAATTAATCTTACTTGTCTCCCCCCCCCTTAGGAACCTACATTAATAAACTGAGGCAGGGACAGAATTGTCTAAAAGATTGAGATGTGGAAGGTGCTATAATGAAGTTTGGTGAGTGAGAGTTGAGAGCACCCACAGAGGGTGGGCTTCAGGTGGTGTGTGGGGATTATCCTGGATGTTTTGTTTGTAGTTTTCTGGGAGGTTCAGTGTTTTTATTGGTTCTTAAAGGGATGAAGGAACTCCAGGTAAGGCCACTCCCACCAGTTATATCCAGTGCTATACTCTTCTCCAGTCCCACATGTATTCCCACTTCCAGCTTCTCTTCCCTTCCCTTTATCTTCTGCTCCACTGCCTCTTGTATGTGGGACATTTTTCAGAGAGAATGATCTAGGTGCCAGCTATTTTGACGGCTATACAAACTAAAAGGGCCTTCCTTAAGCTCTGATTGGCTCAACCAGAACAGAAGCTGGAAGTCTTGTGATGCTAACCCCTTCCTTGTTGATAACATAATGATGGTTTACTAACTTCCCTTGCTTTCCTCCCTCCCTCTCCTCTACATCAAGAAATAAATTACTTGTGGAATATTTAATAGGTTCACGGGGCTCTGCTCTGGTGTTATCTGTTTTAATTCCGTCTGAGATGAGATGCGGCACTTGTCAGCAGAGGCGGCTGGCAATGTCAGTACACCTTGCTGAGCACAGGTCACGGTGGCCTGCAAACCTAAATTGGGTGGTGCAGCAGAGGAAGCCTCCTGCTGCTGAGTGGGAGGACCGGAAACATAACCTCAGAGCTCACATTTAGCTGCTGGGTGTTATGTAGATGATCCATCCGGCTCCATGCTCCCTGTCCACCTAAAGCAGTGTCCTGGGCTGCTCTTTGGATATTTTGTGGTCCAGGGAAACAGTCAGCTTTCTGAGATCTATCTTGCAAAATGAAATTTTTGAAGGTCACCAAGCATTGGTAGCCTGCAGTTAAGCATTATCTGCCTTGCCCGCCCTGTGGTATTTGGCACCATTAACTTCTGTTTCCTTTTACAAATTCCTCCATTTGTTCTGCGGCACTGGCTGGTTTGGACAGCTTTATTTGGTGGCGTTTGGACTGGCTTTTTTCCCCTCTCCTCCCAGCTAACTGTTTCCCTACATTTTGTCCTTGGCCATTTTCTTTCCTTTTTCCTGGATGTTCTGTCTTCTAGGTCTTACTCACTTAGTTCCACTGTCTTCACAATTTCTTGTTGTTTAAAGCAGAACTCAGGACTGAGTGATAATCCTGTTCTGTCCGTAAAGTGCTTGCCTAGCAAATATGTGCATATGACCACTATCTCCTAGATTCTATGCAAAATGCCCCCAAACTAGTCTTCTGGCAAGACTATAACCCAAGTTCTGGGAGAGGTGGAGACAGGAAGATCGCAGGGACTTACTGGTCCCAGTGTAGCCTGCTTTGGTGAGTTCTAGGCAGTTGAGAGATCTTTTTTTTTTTTTTTTTTATTTCTTTTTAAAAAAAGAACCAAGGTGGACAGCTCCAGAACAGGTTGACCTCTGGCCTCATGTGGGGTGTGTGTGTAAATAGAAACACCAACAGAACACAGCTCCATTTATCTTTCCATGTCAGTTTTCACACAGGTACACAAGCACACCAAAGGGTAAAATAAGCATTAGAAGGATTGCCATAGTCACTGCCATAAACAGTCCCCTGAAGCAGTTAGTTGGTCCATGTTTCTCTCTTCTCTTTTCTGGACTCCCAGTCACTCTCTTGGAGCCGCAAGGCCTGAACCTCTGCAGACTTCCAGCTCTTCTTTCTGCACATTATGTGCACATGGTCCCAGTCTTCTTCACCTTTATCTTTCTTTGGTCAACTAGTGATACAATCCTCTACGACAGCGGTTCTCAACCTGGATTGTGACCCTTTGTGGCAGTCAAATGATCCTTTCACAGAGGTCATCTAAGAGCATTGGAAAACACAGATATTTACAAGTCATAACTGTAGCAACATTACAGTTAAGTAACAACAAAATAATTTTATGTTTGGGGGTCACCACAGCATGAGAAACTGTATTAAAGGGTCTCAGCATTAGGCAGGTTGAGGAACACTGTTCTAGGTCGTGGTCCATTCACATACTAAAGGTGGATTTGTCTGTCTCAAATTCTGTTATCACCACCATCTGGCCCTAGAGGCCAGAATTTTCAAAGCAGAATTCCTAGGTTATCTTTAACCTGTGTGAATACATTGTCCTACACTATCAACTGCTTTGCAGTTTCTCACTCTTAGGAATTTTTTCTCAGCGTTCTTCTTTTCTCATATCTATGCTTTGAGGTCTGTATTCCTGTTTGAAGATCAAGTCTGCCTTGACTGCCTTTACTTTATTGGAACTATGATTCCTACTCTTTTTTTTGGGGGGGGCATGGTTTCATGTAGCCCAGGCTGCCTTTGATCTCTTTATGTTGTAGAGGATGACTTTGAATGTTTGATGCCTTGTCTTTACTTTCCAAGTATTGGGATTACTGCCTTCTTGCTCCACCATACTGAGGGGCAGATCCAAAGGCTAAGGGCATGCATAGTAGACACACAGTCTTCCAACTGAGCTACATACTCAGTCCTTGCTATTTTATTCTTTATGAGGTTTGCAACTTGCATTTTGTGTAGCGTTGTTTCCATTTCATCACTCAGCTAGACTACAAATACTAACAGAGTACAGGCTTTCTATGCACATACTTTTCTTTCTCCATTTTGTATGCCACCCAGCACCAGTACCATGTAAATGTTAGGAACCCAATAAATATTTATTGAATGGACTAATGAACACCTACACTGAAATTCTACTTAGGTTAGCAGGCTAACTTGAAGGAACTAAAGATCTCTTCCTACTAACGATCTTTTGTCTAATTGTTTTGTAGCCTCTCTGCTTAGCCATGCATTTTAGCATGGGTTCATGGGCTCAGAACCTGAAATAATCTGTATCAGAAAGGAACCAGATTGTAGGTGTACAGGATTTTAATACAAGAAAAATGGGAAACATAGTGCCTTTGACCAGTTGTCAATGTAAACTAGGCGTTTTTTTTTTTTTTTTTTTTTTTTTTCCCCTTTTAAAATGAAAGTACTAGGCAATACTAGGTTTTTCTTCCCTTCTACATAGGCCTGAAGCATGGCAACAGCAGGACAAGACTGGATAGGAAAAAAATTAGAGACAGAGAGAAAATATGATGTCTAACCATGCTCATTAACCAATAAACAATGCCATTACTATTATGCCAGTTATTATCACTTCTGCTTTTACCATTTATCATCTAAAAACACTATGATGACGTATTTTTGTAAAGATTCTTAGAGAATTATGTACACCCCATAGTGAAAGGTTAATGCATGGCATTTAAGCCTACAGCCCTTGGTCACCTGTGGGAGAGGATTTTGTCAAACCAGTAAAGCCATGTGTAGTTGAGATGTATTGTTCCGGGCTATTTGTAAATATTGTATTGTGTGACACACTTCCAGCACCTGGAGAGCCTGGCCTCTGGGACTGATCTGAAGAGCTGTTTACAGTTGTGGCAAACCAATACCATGGCCAAAGGGAAAAGGTCTGCTTTGAGAGTGGACTTCAATTGAAGGGGGAGTGTGTGGCTCCCTTAACCCCCCATGGAGCCTGGCTGAGCTCAGCAGTGGCTGCTGGGAGGGAATGCTGCAAAGCTTCACCAGCTCAGAGAGCCTGAACATGATAGAAGGGGCCACTCTGGATACAGCAATTCTTTCTACACCCACCTGCTAGCTGGAGAGGAAAAGTGCCATGCATTCAGGTCTGCTTGCAGGCACATCCAAAATTTAAATCCTTTCGTGGGAAATCAGTAGAGGGTTTAATAGAAGGTTAAACAAATTACACATAAACATACAGAAGTAGTTTGGCCCAAGTGTGGAAAGGCCAGAGAGCCAGAGTACTCTGGTGAAGTCCTAGGAGGTAATTTATTTTTAAAATTTATTGAACCCACTGAAGCATAAGTGTGAGGGTAAGAGAAACCATATGCACATGTGGTCCGGAATGAAATTCTTCAGATGCCTGAGATGGCTGCAACTAGTGACTAAGCCAGTGTGAATTAACTTTGTGTCAGACTTTCCAAGACTTTCCAGTTTAGCCCCTTCCAGTGCTGCAACAGGGGAATGACAGCTGGTCACTGTTACCTAGCCTTCAGCTGCACTGCAGGAAGGAAACAAGATCCTCACTTCTCATCCCTGCTCTGAACATTCTCTCTCTCTCTCTCTCTCTCTCTCTCTCTCTCTCTCTCTCTCTCTCTCTCTCTCTCCCTCCCTCCCTCCCTCCCTCTACCCCCTCCCCCAAGACAGAGGGGAAGGATAAAAGATCCCTCATGTCTTCACTCAGGATGGGGATGGGTCTGAACACAGTTTTACTATGTAATTTCTCCCCCCCCCCAATGTAATTATGCTGTTGTGCATTTTATGTTTAGGAATTACAGAATTAATGGCTCCACATGCTTGCAATCTCAGCACTTAGAGGCTAAAACAGGGAGATTGCCACAAAGCTCAAGACTGCATAGGGACAAATCCTGTAAGGGCTATACATATACAGCAAGACCCTGCTTCTTTACTTTGCGTGTGTGTGTGTGTGTGTGTGTGTGTGTGTGTTTGTGTGTACGTGTACACAAAATTATATCAGAAGGATAGACTTCTTTTTGAGGTGGTGGTGTCTTAAGTTTATTCGTGAAATTTGGATCTTATTGATTATGGGAGTGTGTGTGCACTCTAGCCATGAGAATAATCTGTAGTAACATTTAATCAGAGAGAGAATCTAAAAGAATCAAACCAGAGGCAAATCATGGGCTTGAATACAGAAGTGCATTGTATAGCAATAACACTCCTTTCTATTCATTATAGCAGTTATAATTATGGAACCCAACATATTTAATTGGCACGGTATACTCTTCATACTCTTCTCTACTGAACAGATTGCATTGTTCCTGTTTTTTTTTTTTTTTTTTTTTTTAAAAAACAAAAACCCTTATGCATCATGAATGCTGCTCTTTGACTTTCGGGAGATTTTGTTTGTTTGTTTATGTGATGAGTGATTAGCTGAACTGTGGAGCCTAGCAGTTTATCGTATGCAAAGATGAAGAGGAAACTGCCCTAACTTTGGAAGGCTTGGGTAATTTAAGAAAAAGCGGTTAGATCTTTGGGAAAATTTATGTTTAACTTAGAAAGATGTAAATGAAAATATCAATTGAGTCCAGAATGTGGGCTGGTCTTTTATCTGATCTCAGAGGACCTGATGTGTGCTGAGAAGTTATTGGTGGGCACGTTTGAATTTGGACCTTGAAGTGGTATCCCTGAAGAAGCTTCTGGTTCCTGAACTGCTAGAAATGAGAGCAGTGCTAAACCTGTGCAGAGTAAGGGGACTCAGTCACACAGGCCTTTCTAGTTAATACCAGAGACTTGTAGCTTTCGAGATGAAATGCACAGGCTGTATTGTAAGGATAGCTATCTTCACAGCTAACATTTATGAATGCCTGCTGTCTTCCCAGCCCTGTACTAAGTAAGCATCTTCTAGTCATTATTTCATTTAATTCTCTTACCTATCCCAGAGTATGCTCTTATCCCCAGGCTGTGGATCAATTGTACCATATTCCTGTTTGCTGATCACACAGCTAACAGAGCTCTGGGATATGATCCCAGTGGCCTTTCACCTGCTTTTGCTGTCTGCTGATAAAATTTTGTACAACCCCACCCGCCCTCCCCCACCACAAAGCAGGGCCTTCCTGTATAGGTAAAATGATGAAGGCTTTGAAACAATGAGCCTTGCCTACATCATTCCTCACTACGTGTATGCATTCATACCACTGAAAATTAGAGCTCTGTCTGTGGAGATTGTCTCCAGAGACTACAGATCCCAAAACATGGGCTTTGACCTCCATAGTGGAGGTTTGAGAATACAGCCATAAACCTATTCTGTGGATGCCACAGGTAGGCCTGCTCTTGGATGCAGAAGGCCTCTACTTCAATTTCTTGCTGCAATGGATTCTTCACAAATAAGGATACTCCTTCATTTGCTGTTTACTCACATGGATTCCTTCTGTATTCTGTACTGTCCACATCAGGCTTTGCAATTTTATATATTCTTGCCAGAATGCGCTTATTCATTAGCTGTTTTTATTAGTGTTCCGGTTGAGATGCCATTTTCCATTCGAAACTCCAATTTTCTGTGGCTTTTAATTTTACAAAACAATTACCTACTGGGCTGAAACTCCTTAGACTGCTTTTCCTCCCAGGGAGGAGGTCTGGAGGGGAGTCTGTTCCACTTTTCCTGGCAGCCTAGACATTTATATTCATGCAAGTGGTCTTTAAATAAAGTTGCAATTGCTTAATTATTTAAGTAAACGGGAGCTGAATGATTTAGGAATTTTTCTAGCAGGATAAAAGGAATGGTTTCCTTCCTGTCCCTTTCTCAGATGTTTTGTGTATTTTTGTCCTGGCCACCTAAGAGTGAATTTCTCACTTGTGTTTTAGTATATCTAGAAATCTGTGGCTATTTAACCTGGAGTCCCTCCCTCCCTCCTTCCCTCCCTCTCTCCCTCTCTCCCTCTCTCCCTCTCTCCCTCCCTCCCTCCCTCCCTCCCTCCCTTCCTCCCTTCCTGCTGCTTACCTTTCCGCCTTCCTGCCTGCCTGCCTTCCTGCCTTTCTTTTGACAGGGTTTCTTGTCACCCTGGCTGTCCTGAAACTTTCTCTGTACACCAGGGTGGTCTTGAATTCATATATCAGCCTTCCTCTGCCTCCCAAGTGCTGGAATTAAAGGTGTGTACCACCAGGCCTGAGCAATTTGGAGTTCTTAATCAGGCTAAACACATCTCCTTTTTATGCCTTTTTTTGTGGAGTGCTGGGTTCCAAATCCAGAGTCTTGAACATACTAGGAAACTCCTAAGTTACATATGCCTATAGTCCCTAAACCCATGAATTTTATAAGTTAAGTTTGAATTTTTAATATATTTCTAAATGCTTACATTGAATAATGTCTTCTTAGGTATATGATGGTGCATATTTAAATTTTTATCTTTTCTTTGAGTGTCTACTGTGTGAAGGGCTGAGCAGCAGAGTAGAAGGAGTACACAGTGAGTCAGTCTGGAGGGCCTGGGCTGTAATTTTGATCTTGCCTATATTGCTCTCACCTTTGTAAGTGACTTGACTTCTAGGTATCAGTTTTCTCTTGAGTAGCCCATTTTATTAGGAAAGTATATGCAGAATCCCTTCACAGTACCTAGTGTTCTCAAGCTACTGTAGGGACTGCACAGTCTGGCCAAGCACCATGCTAACAGGACTTTTCAGTTGGATAATGCTGGATCCCTGTTCAGAGCTGATAGTCTGGTAAGGACAAAGTAATTCAAGTAGTGGGAACTGTGCAAGCAGAAAGGTGTCTGTGAAACCCTGGAAGACCCACAGGTATTTGGAAAGCCATTAATGTTTCAGTTTTTCTAATCTAAACATTAATATAAATGCAACTACTAAGTGGAGGGATGTTTTTGAGGGTGTAACATCCATGGCATCTGTTAGTTCATTTGATCTTTACAAACCCTTATGTGACCAGCAGGGATTACCACTTCTATTTCATAAGGGATCTGAGTGATTTAGGCAGTCACATAGCTGGTGTGAGAGCAGGGATTAAAGTCCAGGTTTTGCATTTCCTGTCCAGTGCTCTTCTCCTGTAACATTCAGTTATTGGCCTTATCTACATACACAAGTGCTAAGCCTTTAATGGTGATTTAATGAGACTTTATAATGTTCTTTTTACTTAAACATTTTTACTTAAACTCATCTGATGAGATAAAGTTATATAAAATGAAATTGAGGTTATACATTAGCTTCTCTATATATGTCACTTGTGGCTGTAATTAAAAAAAAATGTTTAGTTATTTTTTCCTCTGAAATATGGAGACTCCAAATGTCACTTCATCTCATCACTTTTATTCTTGCTTCACTATGTTTCATGTCTTATAGAATGGAGAAATCACATTCCCTTACATGGATTCCGATTCTCTAAGAATGCAATTAAAAGTCTTACCCAGACCTTACTCCATTAATGACAAAAATGTATTTGGGGAGAGATTTTTCTTTCAGAGCTGTATTTGATTTAATCACATTGGTTTCTTGGCAAAACTATCAAAGACTATAGCTTTGTTGTCATCTACAATGTTTTATTGAGTGTGTGTGTATGTGTGCATGCTTAGATGAAAGTTTGCTGAAGTCCTTCTACCATCAGGGTTCTGAGGATCTAACTCAGGTAATCGTGCATGGTGGCAAGCAGCATGTACCTCCTGAGCCGTCTCACTGATGCTTATGTCGTGTGTGTCTGTGTCTGTGTGTGTTCTCCACCTGTGTGTGCACGTGTGTTTTCCTTCCATGATACGTATATTTGGAGGTCAAAGGTCAACACTGGGTACCATCCTCAACTACTCTTCACCTTAGTTTTGATACAGGCTCTCTCATTGAACCTGGAACATGCCTTTTTTGGCTACACTGGCTAGCAAGTGAGCCCCCAGTGTCCTCAAATCTGTATCCCCAGCTCTGGGTTTACAGATAGTTACACATCATATGGAACTCAAGTCCTCGTGCTTATACATCACACACTTTACCAACTTAATCTCCCCAGTCTTCCCTTACCCCTTCTAAAAGCCACTGCTTGAACAAGGAACTACCACCTTCCATTCTCTTGTGCTTTAGCACCTGTACCAGTTCCAAGATATTCAACATGAAGGGCAGGAGCCCCGGCTTCACTTCTCAGGAAGTACTTACTTGAACCCTGGAGTTGTTGGATCCTGCCAGTTACTGACATTTCCAAATAAGTATGCAGGACATGTCTGTGCTTTCAACTTGATTTCCGAATACCAAGTTGCTGTGAGAGGAGAGAAATGCTAATGTCCTGGCGATCTGTGAAATGCTTCTCCATGTTGGGTGCTCCCACAAACCAACACGTTCCTTTTGCTCCCAATTAAGAGAGCGTGGAGGGTCCATCTATCCTTTTTGTTTTTTGCAGGAAAGAGCTTTTAAATTTCCACCTAGTGGTGCAAATGACTCGGGCCCAGTGGTCTCATGTGTGGCTTTTCTGGAATAGTCAGATTCTCCTGAAGTACTTGACTCTTGGGTGCACTTCCACAGTTGAGAACATCACTGAGTATGCCTGGGCTCCTTTCACACTTGGATGCTAAGTTCATTATTATTTAAGCTGCATATGGGGATTTTCTACCAGGGACTGTATTTATCTGATTTTTCTGTTTGAGCTTTTGTCTTTGAAGTTTTTCTATTCTTAGAGATACTCCTGCTCCTCGATGTTGCCTTTATTCTATTTTTTATTTTTCTTATTTTTTTTCCAAAGCGTATTGAAGAATTATAAAGAAACTGTAAAGAACTTTTCAGAGTTACCCATGGTGGGTGGAGCCTTCTGAGTGAGACCTTTTGAGCTCCCACATTGATTTTTGCAGTTGGTTGCAAAAAAGGGGGCAGAAACCCCAGGCTGGTAACTGAGGTGCAAGAAGGACTTACCATTTTAATAAAAAGAATTTGAAGAAGAAGAGAGTCCAACAAAGCTGACCTCTGCTCCCCTGGAAGCTTTCCCCAGCCTCACTAGGGAAGGTTCTTCCATGGAATGCAAGGGCAGCCTGGCACTTCCTCTCCAGCTCTTCCAAGAAGGGCTGTGACCTGGAACGAAAGCCAGGAGAGACAGAAATGTTTGCTTTCTCCGGTACCAGAAGGTGGAGAAAGTAGGGACAAGGCTGCCACAGACAGACAAATGGCCAGTTCAAGAACCAGTTCTCAGGCACATCTTTGAGGGCCTTTGACTCCTGTGTGTAGCGGCAGAGGCACTTGAGAGGATGCTGCCTTTGAGTTGTGGAGGAAGCAGGGCCCTGATCTCCTGCTGGTGAAGAGATGGCTCAGGGGGTCAAGGTCACAGGGGGGAAGAGAACTGAGAGTTCAAAGCTGTGCTTTGGCTTCCAAATACATGTGCCACCTCCTTGTAAACAAATGAATAATTAATGTTAAGTCTCATCTCCATCCGGAACCTGCCATTTTGTATGGAGATTTCCAGGGATTTAAGAGATAATCCGTATGATCTCTCCATTTTGAAAGGCTACAGTGAAACTTCCTTGATGCTGTGGAGAAACTAGTTTGTTAAGGTTTAAATGTATTTATATAGCACAAGGTTGAACTAGAAACACCCCCAGAGAAATGTCTGCCTGGCAAATTGTGATTCTGCTCCAAGAGGAGGCCGCTGCTTTCCTCCTTGATTTACCTGGCAGGAGAGGATCTTGTGCCGACTCTACTGAAGTTTTTTCTTAAATTCCTATGCTTTGTATTGTGTCTCTGGGAACCATTCATCTTTGTCACCTGCTCTGCTTCTGCTATTTTTAGTCTGGTGCCAAAGACCTTATAGCTTCTTCCAGTGAAGGCTGAAGAATTAAGAACTGTTGTAAACAAAGGCTCATCCCAGCACTCTTTTTCTTCCTTCAGGTGTTCTTTGGAATCATCTTTACTCAGAGCTTGGAGCACTTAGACTCTAGGAAGGGGCCCCCTGTCAGCTTTAATTCTAGAGGCCTCCTACTTCCTAAGAACATCCTAGAAAAAGTAGCCAATGAAAGGAACACTGTTTGTTGGTTTTCTTTCTGTACCTATTTTCACATCCTAGTGTTAAGGTATAAAGCAGTAAAACAGTCATATCTGTGAGTTCATTTAGGAATGTCCCAGGGTTTGTTTAGTTCAATCAGTTATTGTGGTGTTTAACTTCAGATTTTATTGCCTTAGGCTCTTGTGTAGGTAAGTACTTTATTTTATGAGAATTTGCCTTGTTGACTTGGATTTCGAAAAGGTAGCCACCCTAGGAAAACCCTGTTTATCTGAGTATCTTTTATGAAGCCAGTGTTTGTAACAGCTAGACTAACCAAACAAGTCATAGTTTAATTTAACTGTTTACTTATGCAAAGACAACCTAACTAAACATTTTATCAAGCAAAGAGCTAGATGCCCTAGAATTGTTTTTACCAACTTGAAAGAAAATGAGGATGCTCACTGAATCATTTCCTCCACCCTCACATCAGTCACTCCTGATGTGTGCCTTAGAACTTGTTTCGGAGCCCAGTGAGTGGCAAACACCTTTAGTCTCGGTATTTGTGAGGCAGAGGCAGGAAGAGCTCTGTCACAACTGAGCTACATAGTGAGTGCCAGGGTAGACAAGGGTTAGAGACCTTATCTCAAAAATTAGAGAGAGAGAGAAAATGAGAATATTTTGGAGGCTGAAATGTGATATTTTCCAGAATGGTATTGTTAACCAATGTAAACTTTTATAATTTTAAAACAATTAAGAAAAGTATATAGTAAAATATTGTATGCTTTATTCCACCCTTCCCGAGTTGAGTCTTGTGCTCTTTTTATTTTTATCTCTCCATCTATGTTTGCAGGGCTGCCTTTTCCCCCCCAAAGTGTTAATGTAAACATATTTTATTTTGAGACAGATCAGTTCACTTCCCCCTGGAAATCCTTGCCTATGATGTGGTAAACCTCAATATAACTCTCCGGCCCGAATGACATTTCATAACTGTGTACAAATCAAACAGACTGTTGATATTAAATGACAACATTTAATGCCTATGTCAACAATTCACTTAAGTCTCATTTCATTAAAATACTCCTGATCCAGGAACAGCCGCTTGTCTGAGTAGATGAAGCACTTGACTTTCACCTCTAGTTTCCAGAGAATCATAGTTGTTGAGCTGTAATTCAGGTGGAATTTACAGGTTCTGGCCTGTGGGACTGGAACAGAAATGTAGTTCTTATGATCAAGGGAAACACTAGGTTACCCAGTCAAGTAATCATCAAAACTGGTTGTTCCCCTTCCCCCTGCACCCACCATTCAGTTCTTTTGGGTGATTTCCACCTCACCCCCCACCAACCTTTTCAATTTTAAATAAGAAGCTAACATAGTTAAGAGACTTAGTGTGGTTTACTTGAATTACTTTTCCTATCTTATTTTCAAACAGAAGTCAGAGTTGTAAAAAATTATTTGTAGTTTTTTTGGTTTGTTTCTAGTTTTTTTATTTTTATTTTTAATTGACTAAACAATAAATCTATTTGGGGACGGGAACTTTTGTAACTCAGGCTAGTTATCTGAGGATGACCTTGAACTTCAGATCCTCCTATCTTTACCTCCCAAGTGGTGGGATTGTGGGCATGCCCACCACACCAGCATTGCTGGATTGATTTTCTGACTGTCAGCCACATCTTCAGCCCAGGCCCTTCAGTTTTTCTTCTAGGAGGTTTGAGGTCATTTTAGTTTGTGGGTGCTTCTTGTGGACGCTTTCCAGGACTGTCTGGGAAGAGCTTGTTCTCCCTAAAAATTTGATTGATTGATTGGGTATGTGTGCACCTGAGTATATCCACTTGCCTGCAGGAACCTTTGAAGGTTAGAAGGGCATTCAATCCTTTGATCCTGGTTATAAGTGGTGTGAGTCATCATGGGGGGGGGGTTTCAGGAGTAGACCCTGGGTCTTCTGCAAGAGCAATAATGCTTTTAACTGTTGAGCCACCTCTTCAGCCCCAGGGACTGCCTCTTTCTGGTTTCCAGACTGTAATAAAAGACTGCAAATTTATGTGACAGTCTTACATACATTGAAAGAAGCTCAGCCTGCTAGGAACCACTTCTTAGCGCTGCAATGATCAAGGGTGGTATTTCCTGCATTTCCATGTCAGCAGTGCCCCTGTCTTAGATGACGCTAGTAAGTAGTCTGCCTGTAATTGGCCAGCCTGCATAGTTGAATAAAAGGATTATTATCTATTATTAGAACTACAGTTGCTTCTGCTCCTTTGATAATCTCATCCTGCTTCAGGCCCTAGTCTTGATCACCCTGTAAATCTGCATTGTACCTCCTGCATTATGAGCCTTCAGCAAGTTCAGGGTAATAGAGACTGTTGGCTATGACACTATCATCTCCAAAAGACCACAAGTGGGGAAACACTGGGATTGTATTAAGTTTTCATATACTTTCGTGAAAGGAGAAAAACTCTGGAATGAATTACTTTTTTTGCCTCAGTGGAAAGGTGTCATTCGAAATAAGTGACTGTGTGTGTGGCTTCTTTCAAGTCTTGATAACTTAGGGAAGGCAGGTAATTAATACAACCAAGATGACAGTGGGCTATGATTGTCTGTGTGCTATGGAAGTCAGATATCTCCCTCACTTCTAAGTCTGGGAGAATTGCTCCAGTATCTGAATGGAAAAGACAAAACTTGCCATAGCAATAGTTTCATTTCTAGATCATTCTGAAAGCTATTTAAAAGTCACACATGGTGTGCTTCACAGAAGCAATTTTATGGCTCTTTTAGGTTTTTTGTGTAAATCCAGATAACCAAAATGTTAGCCCTGATTGATTACTGAAAAGGAAGAAGTTACATCAAAGGGGGTGATGAAGCCTGGGTGCAGGATAAAGGCTCTGGGGCAGGGGGTCAGGATTCCACACTAGTCTGTGTTCTTTCACAGAGTCTCTGTTGTGATTGGGAATGAAAGGGGCATCGGAAAGATGATCATTATTTGAGGACTGTTTCTGAACTTGAACTGTGCTAGCTTTGGATCCCATTCATACTCACTGGCTGTGATAGCCATTTTCCATTCCATGAGATCAGTTTGGGGCTTGAGCATAATTTTATTTCTGCTTCACAGTTCTTAAAATCCTGTTTGGAAATGTCATTAGGAGGATAAGGGATGTAATGAAAACGATGATTTCCTCATGTACCAAATCAAAGTGCATAGTTATGGAGCCTGCTATCTATACTACACAACAGTTAACAAAATGAATTGGCTGCTTCCTGCATTTGAAGTTGCATAGTGGAAAATTCAATGAAACATTCAATAACTGGAAAGATCACATCAGAACCAAAGACTCATTTAGCAAGAGGCCCTAGCCCCCCACCATATTAAAAGGGTAGATGTTCAGTTTTGAACTAGGGAGGAGGGCTGTGAATGAAGTTAAGAATTGTGGGAGGCCTGGAGGTAGAAAGATAAGTTAGAGACTCTGCCTGGAAACCCAAGTTTGATGCCAGCAGAAGGAAACTGACAGAAAGATGGGCCTTTGGGGACCACTATTTTATAAGAATGGTGCTCCTGTCAGTACCTTCCATTGGAGGCTGAAAGTTATTTTTCGAAACTGTCGTCTGTCGGGCTCTTCCCTAGGGCAAAACACCTCAGGTTAGTGGTTGAACTTGCCTGGACAAATTCGTAAGCCTGCCCAATCCTTATGTTGTGTAGAAAGACACAGAGAAGAGGAAAAGGTGTGATCCCCCCCCCCAATAGTTGGTAACAGTTGGTATTTACTCCATAAGTAAAGGAACTAAGTGAGTGAATGAAAATATTAATGACAAGACTTTTTTCTTCTGGAGGAGTTTCACTTGCTGTGAAGAGATTTGTCATGAACTTGCTTTCCCAGATATACAATGAAAACTAGGACCCCAACAAAATGTATACTTAAAGGAGTGTGTGGTCATGCACACGTAAGTGATTGCAGCTCACTCTAACATAATGAGGCTGTTAAACTCACTAGAATGGGCAACATTATAAAGTTAAGCTGCTTTGAAATACTGCTGTCACACACTGGCTTAACAGAATGCATGCTTTCTTATAAAACATGGAGAATATTTAGAGATGGCATTGTAAGGACATATACCTTGTCATCCTAAGCAGTGGGCACACCTTTTCAGAATGCAAATGAGCAGGACCTACTTACTGGAGAATTACGAGCAGTTTACATATCCTTGAATTTTCTTCATCCAAGTTTTAAATAGGTTGGAGATAGGAAGGGGCTGCTTCTGATTATGTCTCTTTCAGGGAGAAAAACAGTTTTGCCAGATTGACCTTAATGCAAAAAGGAGGGTAATTCAAAGCCCCAAGGGGTTTAGGAAATGAAGGTAGCTTATTGGTTTTGGCAGGCAAAGGGTTAGCTGGTAAGACCATCTAGCCTCTTAGCTGACAATGCTGACAAGCTGAGCCTAAAGCGTGTGCTGTACCAAGCACAATCATTATTTTCATTGGCAAAATGTATCGCTCACAGTTCTGGATAGTCTGTCCATTTTGTCAGTAATTTAATCTAGGTCGAAAAAGGCATGTGGTATGAACTGCTAGTGTCGCACATCCCTGCAGGCATACCTAGCAGGTTCCATTCCAGCTTTTAATGAGGAGCCTTGCTTTATGTTGGGGTCCTGCTGGTGGCTTGCAATATCTTTTCTGGGGTATTTTAAAATGGAAGGAAGGTCTTAAATTGAACAAGGTATCTGTAGAAAAGGTAAGGTAATGAGATTCCCCTCTCCCTGTCTTGTTTTCTGCTCCTTGTAAAATTAATAATTAGGGAAGATTTTAAGACAGACTAAGGAAATATAGATGGCACTGTATCCTGTGTATGGGAATGGCTTTTTTTTTTGTAAATTTTATTTTTTTCAGGGGCAGAATAATTTAGGATTTGCAATAATGAAGTTGAAGATGGAAAAGTCATCAGTTTGAGCTGCACTGTATGTTTGCAGTGGATTGATTCCACAGTCTGCCAGTGATACATGACGCTGTGAATCATGTTTTTTTTTTCTTTTTTTGGGGGAGGGTCTTTTTTTTTTTTATGTTCCTTCCCTAAGAATTAAGCTGGCATGTTTACAGAATGAGGAGGTGCATGTTAACTTTGTACTGCTGCAACAAATCCCATTCCTGTTCTTTCGTTCTCTTTAGAGCGATATTCTGGTATGCCTCGTATGCCAGCTATTCTGAGATTTTTACCTTGGAATTGCAAAATGAAAATGGTTGCTTAAATGTAATTCTTTTATATATGCTAACAGTTTTCAAGATACTTTTGGAAATGTTCTTGGAAAGAAAAAACAGGGATTCTCATACTTTGGCATTCTCTTTAGATGAAGTGAAGAATTTGAAGGAGTTTTTTCAAGCAGCATGCAGAATCGGTGAACAATTAATTATAAGGCATCCCCCCCCTTTTCCTAATCAGACTTTTGGCAGTAACTGTTAGGACATCTTCTTTATTCATTGTCTATTTATACCTTTTTTTTTTTTTTTTTTTTTAAACAGGAATAGGTCCATGTTGTAGCCAATGTAAAGATGAGTAAGGGTTTGCTTTAAGAATAAGGAAGAACAGAACCCCGTCACTTTAGTTACTCTAACGATGTGTTATTTATTGAGCATTAACCATATTTCAGATGATAATCTAGGAGTTATTAATCCATGTCTCTTCAAAATGGAGAAATCACACTGGCATACACAACAGGCCCACAGAACAGGGAAAATATAAGGGCTTGTTAACTGTCCTTGGACTAATGACAATGGCCAATGTAAGAAGAAAGTAGAATTCCAAAAAAACAGCAAATACAAAAGGCCACCACAGCCCAGGTGCTGAAATAGAGCACATGGAGGTGTGGGTCCCCGAGCCAGACTACAGCGTTCTAGGCCACGTGGGAGGGGCCGCAGCTGTGCTAGCAGTGGCAGAGAAGCTGCTGCACTGTACAAATTCTGCCGAAGAGGCCGTCAGGGGAACTTCCCCGAAGTCAGGCTTTTGGAGATACTTGTCACACTATTTTCTGAAGCAAGCAACAGAAAAGTTGCCCTGGTGACCCAGTCAGTGGGGACTCCCTGTTCACTGCAGTGGCTGTGTTGCAAGAGAGTCATACTCTGCAGTGCCTCTCTGGCGCCCTCTATCGAAAAGTCTTAGCCTGTTGCTAGAGGATAAAGGAAAAAACTTTTAAAAGGGCCCGATCCGTTGTCACAGACTAGGTGAAACAGAGGCGAATTAAAGCTGGGGGGCCATAAAGGGACAGCTGACAAAAGAAGCGAATGCTACTTAGTTTTGGATCTCAAAGAGACCAGAAATAGTGACAAGGGAATATTATCCCAATTTTACAGGTGAAAACAAATTTAAGTTCAGGTGGATAGCTTAGTTGCTTTTTCTTGTTGCTGTGACAAAATGCTTGACACAGAGCAGATTAAGAGAGGAGAGGTTTATTTTCGCTCATGACTTTCAGGTACAGTCTGTCTTGTCATAGTGAGGGAGGTATGGTGGCAAGAGCAGCTGGTCACTGCACCCACAGTCAGCTTCCTTTCTCCTTTTGTTCACTCAGGAACTCTAGCCCTTGGGACTAGAGGACTAAGGACTTGGGACTTGCTGCTCATCTGCCCTATTCAGTTAAACTTTTCTGGAAAGGCCCTCACAGATATTTTCAGAAGTTTGTATATTCTAGATGATTCTGAATTCTGTTGTGCTGGTTGTGAAGATTAGCCATGACGGGGTCATGTAATTAACAAATGGAAGACTGACACCTCAAACTCAAATTTGTCATTGTCTAAGGCCCTGAATTTTCCTCCAAAACTCTTTGAACTGGAGATACCAGCATATTCTAGAAACATTTGCTTAGTTCCCTTCTGTCTGGTCCTACAGCTGAGTGGAGCTCTGAAGGCAGTAACTGTTGTTTTGACCTCAGGGTATCATTGTCTGAGGCATTCTGGAATGTGTGGTATTAATTTCAGTGGGTTCCCTGCTGCCCCCTTCTACCCAAATCTTGGCTGCACACACATCAGTTAAGGGTTGGGCTACGGTACCTATTTGTCCTCTTGGCAGCTCTTCAGGACCTCAAACTGGATTCCATAGATTATAGGGACAGAAGGTGATGATGCTTGGGATAGATTAAAAATTTACCCTCTCTTCCTCAGGCTGCCCCTTTAGTATACAACCAACTCCCAGCTGTCCGCTGGTTGACACTGCATGTTCAGCCTTGCATTTTCAGAACCTTTTTGGTCCTATGTTCCAATTTGCTTTTCTATTACTGTGGTAAGTAAACATCATGGCAAAAAAACAAGTTAGGGCAGGAGTGAGTTTATTTCATTTTACAATCCACAGTTTATTTCATTTTACAACTCCAGGTTTCCTCATCATTGAGGAAAGTCAGGCGCTGAAGCAGAAACCATGAAGCATGCTGCTCACTTATGCTCAGCTTCCCCCCCCTTACAACCTGGGGCTGTCTGCCTAGGATTGGTGCTGCCGTTAGTGAGCTAAACCCTCCAACATCAATCATCTGTCAAGACAGTCTCCCACAGACATTGCCACAGGCTAATCTGATAGTAGTTCTCATGTGAAGGTTCCCTGTTACAGGGGACCCTAGGTTATGTCACCTTGACAATGAAAACTAACCATCAAGTACTGTTAGCTACATGTGTTTACCTCTTTTTGAGTAATAGACTTATTCTTCATATTATTTTTATGCCAATTGACATTATGCGTTTTAGAACTACTGTCTCATTTGACTTGGGGTGAGCTACTTAACCTCTCAGGGACTTAGTTCTTTCATCCATTCTTTAATCTATAAAGGGGATGGATGGTCTTTCTAAAGCTCTCCTCATCTTAAAAACTCAATGGCTATTCCCAGTTCAACATCTTTGGCAGCAGTTTCACACACGAGCTCTCACTTGCTTGACCCTGGCCCTGCTAAGTTGTTGATGAATCACAAATAAATGGAGGGCAGTGTGATGTAGTAGTGAGAATGAAACTTTGGAATCAAACCCAAGAGGGTTTGAAGCACAGTGTTGCAACTTAGAAGTCACAGGCCCTTAGATGAGTGGTTTGTTTTTCTGTGTCCCAGTCTTCTACCTGATGAACTGGGAGTCACAGTCTGTAGCCTCTTGTATTCTGATATATAGTAAGGGAAATGACATAGGCATAGCTGGCAGGTAGCAACTAATCTGTAAATAGTACAGAGTGTCACTGCCCACCAAGCTCTAAGTTCTTTGAAGGCAGAGCCTCTCTTCTTTCTAGTCATGCTTGAAGTGCCAGTAGCACTTGATACCCAACACACTCAGTGATGTTGTCTGTTTAAAAGGAGATACTCACATCCACTACAGGAGCCTTCCCAAATCTAGTCTCTTTATATAGCAAATAATTTGCACATGAGTAATCACCCTGGAGTTTTATCTATCTTGTGCCTTGATTGTACATAGTCTTTTGTTTTGAAACAGTACATTGTTATAGCTCTATTAGGTTTCTTGTTAGTAATTTCTGACTACATGGTTCTTTTGCTGTTTTTTTTTTTGAAAGTCATGAATACATGGTAAAATAGTAGTAGTAACATTATTAAGGATTTGGTATGTGCTAGTCATTATTCCAGGCAATATACACCAACCAGTTCTTTAATATTCGCAGTCCTCTTTTCATCTCCATTTTCTAGATGAGAAGCTAAAACACAGGCAGCTTAGGGCAACTGGCTCAAGGTCATGAGCCAGTAAGTGGGGAAGCAACAGTCCAGCTCCAAGACCACTGCTCTTTTCAGGGCTCTGGTACTGCTTGGTTCAACTCTAGTTTTAAAATACTTTGTCAGAGGTCATGGCCCTGAATTAGTTCACATCTAAAATTATAGGGAAAACATATACTTCAAGGGAGGTTGACCTTTTTTAAAGCTTTCACATACATTTAGGGGTGTGGTGGGGTAGAGAGAACAGTTTCCCCTTTACATAGAGCTTCAGCAATGAGCATGAACCAAACACAGCACATTTGTATTGTAAGATTAGAACTGGTTTTGACATAAAAGAGCTCTTGTAGTTATCATCAGTACCCTTCCCTGCCTTGTTCTTAGCCTCTCTTAACCCCTTCTCACGCCCTGTCCCTTCACATATAACAGCAACAGTGAATTTTAGCATCATGTATTCCCATCTTCCTCACATGTGAGTTAAGTTTAGTTTCTCCCTTAGTGTCCTTACTCTCCTTATTGAATTTCCCTTGGCAGACTTTTGAACGTGAACGAGCGAGCATTGATTTTTCTACTAATAATATGAAGTCCTACTGACTTGATTCCAAGATATTTGTAAGCAAGACAGTGGTACCAATGATGAATTTTCAGATTGCACTTAATGAAATCCCAGAGGTTGTCATCTGGCATCTACCTCTAATGCACAGGAACAGACAGATCCACAAACTGTGGAACCGGAATGAAGTGTGTGTTCAGATGCCAACAGCTTATTTCATTTCTCCCTTTATTTTAGTAACCCCATTATTTTCACTGTTAGGAAAAAGATTGGCTTGGTAGACTTTAGGAACCACTTTAGTCAGTGCGGATAAATGAAAAAACACAAGTGATCAGCTTTCATTGTGACAAATGGAAACTGTCATTTAATTTTTATCCCCAATTATACAGCTCCGGGACCAATTTTTCAGGTGGAATGTTGGAGCCATTAAAAAGAAATAAGTAAACTATACTATATTCCATCATTTTTCTGGCAGCTAACCAATGATCTGTAGCCTTATTACATGTACGTTTTTATAGAGATATTTCTCTTAAGTTTGCAAAGGCTTTATTAACTCTTTGCTGATTGTTTCTGCATTTCATTTCTCACAGGAATTTCATTTATGTTTTTCCTTGTTACTGAGTGTTGGCTTGGCTTTATCATTGTTCTTGACCTAATGCTAAAAGTGTTTTACTCAGTTTCCCATTTTAACTATTCTTTGCTTATTGCAATTGCATGAAATTGTGTCTCTTTAATTCCAACTAAAGATATGCTGAAGGTCCTAATGTTGAGTATAGTCAGTGCTCATGGGGATTTCAGAATCCAATTTCTTAAAATGCATCACTTATGTAAAACACAGCCTGCTCCTTCTCCTGCTTTAATGTGATACTGAGAAAGGTGGGCACCTCTAAAAAAGAATACTGCCATAGTATTGTGTACATTGTCCTATAGTGTGAACAACATATTTTCATTTTTGATCCAACTAGTTGTCTTTAGTAAGTTGATATTGTAGTTATCTTCCCCCCGCCCCCCTCAGTGATAGGAGTTGAAATTAGAACCTTGGGTTTGCTAGGCAAGTGCCTTACCACCGAGTTATAGCCTGAGCCCCTTATATGCATGTTTTGATCTCCTTGATTTACCATTGTGTCTACAAACTTAACAAAGTGCTTAGCACTTTGTTTAAGTGACTAATAATTTTTATTTCCTAAAGGAAATAAGTTAGTAATAGTTAATAATAGTATTGAAATCCAGGGTCTTTTGAGGACACTAAAATTCTTTTAACTCTATGTGTGTAGTCATCTTTATATTATCTAGAAAATTTGTATGTGTCAGATAGTCTGCATTGTATAGGCCAGAGAAATTAAAATCAAAGGTTAAAATTATTAATATTAAGAATGCCAGAGAGAGATGGAGAGGGAGCGAGCGAGCATTATTGTTGCTACTAGAATCATTGGCTTCTGCCTTGTAAGCCTTCCTCACTATACCTCTTGGGTGCTCTGTAGGCAGAATGCTTATTCTGCTAATACTTTTATCACTGAAAATATTAATCATTTATCTTGATGCACAATTAATATATAAAGTGATGGTGGGGATGATGATGAGATGGGCTTGTGTGGCTTTTGTAGATGCTGGCTAATGGATGGGGCCCATTAGCTCTGTGTATCTATTTGTGGGAAATTGTTTTTTTGCTGTTCACATCTTTTTCCTTTTCACCTAATTAGTTATTCTTGTGAGCTTTTTTGGCTCAGAACCAAAGAATGCTTGCATCTCCTTGACTTATCACCAAATGGTTAAACTCTGTTTTCATTAAAGAGGTACTGGAGTGTATTGTGACCAATAAGACACTGTGTCCTCAGATGTGTGCCTTGGCATCTGTTCAGAGAAGGAATGATACCCTGATGTATCTACTCTAAAACTGTCATCTGGTACTATCGCCATTTGAATATGCAAGTAAGCGTCTAAACATGCTGATGAGAGGATTCTGTTGGCTAGGAACCTTGTTAAGTAAAAGATGTTAAATCATGTATCCAGTCCTCAGGGGTGATGGACTAAACAGCTGCACTTATCCTTATTAATGCCTGTAGACTCCTGCTTCAGGAGCAGCAAATGGCCTTTTGTAAGAGTCACTATACTGTGGAGAGTTACTTTTAGGCAAGTTCTGTATGGGGAATATTAGTATATTATTAGTCTGGCTTGGTAGGTGGGGGTGGGGGTGGGATGCCACAGCAAAACCCTAGCAATTTACAAGTGTTTTCTCTAGTTTCTTTCTCTACTAGTTATGAATGGAGTAAACTCAATGAAACTGACATTGGTGATCTGTCATAACTCACTTTGCGTTGTAGGTATCTCTTTGTAAGGCTACATTAGGTCTTCCAGTGGGAGGAAGAATGCTTGGATATGGCTAATGTACCTGCACTGATGGAGAGACAGTGCTTCTCCCTTCTCTTGGTGTATAAATGAGAATGTTTCCTAAGCCCTTTGTGGGGAGAGGCTGGTTGGTGTGTTGGGATTTGGATCGATCAGTCAGAATTGCAGAGGTGGAAAGGACCTTACAGATTAGTATAGACCTTAGACTGGGTATAGAATACCCCTGACCTCTTGGTAGCTGTAATGATTCTTTTTATTTTTTTGGGCTGTCATGTTTGTACTCACTGCTGTCTATCTGTAATGTCCACTACCCAGGGTCTAATAATTGTTGGCCACCATCCATGAGTGACATTCTTGACTATATTGTATTTTAAGTTCCTTTGTCAAATCCTCTTCTCTGTGTCTTTGCATATTCTGAGCTTTTGACCTTCCTTTTCATCCACTTACTAAGTCACTGAGTTCACAGGTTAATTCCCTGTACACATGTTCCTTCAGTGGGCTTCAGACCTCTTCACTCCCTGGATTCCCAGTCTCCTTTCTTCTTTGACTTAGTCTATTTTCCACTTAGCCCAGTCTGTTTGCACTCATTTCTCATGCACCATGTTTCTTTTGCGTACCCTGGCTGTAAGGGCAACATCTGATCTTCATGCATTGTGGAGTTTTGGGTGCCTCAGACAGTGCTCAGTTCTTAATAGCCATACATGACCAGATACATGCCTAATGTTCGGATTACCTTCTGGCTACCAGTGTGTTTTCCCTATTGGTGTAACATTTAGGTTGTTCATTGAGCTCAAGATAATTGAAACTCTCAGGGCTGTCAGGGTTGTCTGATTTAGGGTTTGGGGGATTGTGAAATAATGAGAGAGGTGCTGGAAGTGCCATAGAACAACTTGTCATTGATTTCAGAGTCCATATTTCTCTCTGGAAACATTCGCCTGAGGCACCCAGGTGATTGGTGTGAGTAAAAGTCAGCACCTTGCTCACTTCTATAAATTTTGATTGTGTACACAAATTTAATAGCATAATAAGTAGATTTTTCCCACTCAAAACTTTTGTACCTGATCTTTTTGTCATGATAGAAATTTAGTTACTATTCCCAAGTGGTAGATTAATTGTAGTCTTCCCATGTTTTGCAGTTCTGTGTAGGAGTTCAAATTAACATTATTAAGTGTCTTGGAAGAAATGTAACAGCATTATAGTTTTTTAACCTTGTGTCTGTCTTACGATACTGTATTAGTCAGCTTTCTATTACTATAATGAAGTACCTGAGGCAGTTAACTTACAAAGAGGAAAGGATTGTTTTGTCTCATGGTTGTGGAGATTTCAGTCCAGTATTGGGCATCTCTACTGCTTTGGGCCTTTGTCTGCATGTCTTGCCTGGAGGGCATGGCAGAGCAAACCACTTATAATGAGCTGGGAAGCAGGAGAAAAAAAAAAAAAAAAAAAACACAGAAGAGACCAGGATTCCACAGTCCTCTTTGAGGACACATTATCAATGACCTAGGCTCCTCTCCACTAGTTTTGAAGAGTTCCATTGTGGGTGGTGTGTGACTTTTGTCCATTTACGTTGGATAGGGCACTGGCTACAAACAAAAGAATTGATCCCACCCAAGTCTAGCTTAGAAAACACCGAGTTTACTGTGGTCATTTACAGGAAGGAACATGGGCTTGTTACTGAAAAACCTACCCAACACAAGAGAAAGCTGTGTCCCTGCAGCGGGCTTAGGACTTGCACGCTTTGCTTTTCAAGTGGTCAGATTCTCCTTTCCCCAGTTTTTATAATCTTTGGGGTCCCTACTTTTAAAAAACTTCATCAATATCTTTTACTTCTTTACTGTTTTGAGCTTCCCTCCTTCCTCTAGGAGGGGTGATTCAGTTTTGAAGAAGTCAGTACATGACACTGGGGGCCAAACCTTAACACTTGGACCTTTGGGGGTTATTTTGTGCAAACTAACACAAGAATTCATTATTTCTGTGGATTTTCTCCATTTTGTATTGAATGGTTAACCCTGCAAGGCTACTGAGACTCAAGTCATCATTTCGTGCAAAGTATTCAGTTCTTCCTGTAAGTTACAACACACACCTTATACTTTCCCTGTGACTGGAGAAACCCTTAGATGCATGCATGCATGTGATCTCTGAGCCTACAGGGTGCTCTGAGAGCATCAGACTTCACTGGTGGCAGCCACTTGTTTATTGTTCCCCAACCTCCTCCCCCAAGAGGAGAATAAAAAGAAGCACTATATCCATATTGCTAAGAAAATCTTGAGCTGAACTTGGCTTTGGTTACTGTACTTGAAGAATGAAAGGCAAAGCATCCTGAGGATCCAGTTTGTGAAGGAGAACATGGGAAAGCATGGTTATCTGCATCATTATTCTGATGATGGCCTTCAAGTCCCATTGAAGCCAATGTCTCCTCCATAGATTCTCTGTTGTGCCCTCCAGGTTTGCCGCTGCTTTCTGTATATAACAAATACCTAGATACTTGTCTAATTGGAAGGTGGCAGAGCAGTTTATTTCTTTCAAGTAGCAAAGCACCTTATTGTATTTATTTATTTTAAGAGTTTACTGGTCAGGGTCTGTTTTTCTATTTGTGTGTGTGTGTGTGTGTGTGTGTGTGTGTGTGTGTGTGTGTGTTTGCTTGCTTGCACATGTGTGTAGATGTGTGTCTCTAAGAACATTTGCCACGGGCCAAAAGAAGGCCCCCATCTACCTTTCTCTCTTGAGACAGGATCCTTCACTATAGAGCTCACCATCTCTTATGTTTTAGAGTAGGTTGTCAGTCAACAAGCCCCACTGATCCTCTGGTCTCAGTTTTTCCCCAGTCACTATTAGCTGTGTTTATGTGAGTGCTGGTGATCCAACCTCAGGCCCTCATGGATTGCACAGTAAGCACTCTTACCCACTGAGCCATGTCTCCACCCAAGATTTGTTTTTTGCATTCAAGATTTCAGCAACTGTTTATTGAGCACCTGTCATGTGCCAAAGCACGGTGCTGGCTATTGGGAATATGGTTAAGATGATGAATAGAACCCCTGCCTAAGGGCTTAGAGTCTATTGAGAGTACAATGACACCATTACAGGAAGCATAGGGGATGAAAGGTTTGCTATTTAGCAGCTTGGTACTGTGATTATGCTTCTAAAAAACTGCAGGTCAGTATGGCAAAGATTCTGCGCCCCCCCCCACCAATTTTTTTTTAAAAAAAATCCAATTGGGCATTCAACTATATGCATTTCTGGGACACCACAGTGATACATGAGTACAGAGGGATAGGATGTTTGGAATCATGTCTGCCTTGGCAAACCTGGGGTAAGTGTTTGCTGTGTTTCATGGTCCCTGCCACTTGTAGAACTGAATTTATGGCACTGTTAATATAGGGAACGGGTTTAAATAATTGTTAGCACATAGTAAAGGCATACCAGGATTTATTAAAAGTCTGATTTACTTTAGACATTCTGATCCTTTTGATGGAGGAAATAAAGCAGGAAGGAGGAGTGATTGTTCATATTCTCAGTGTAAAAATTATTGAAAGGCCTTCTGTGCTACTGGAGTGTTATGGATTCCTTCCCTCAGAATACCACTTGGCTGTGCTTTGTCACTCGAGGTGATCTGACAGTTTCCTATAGAGAACTCTGAAATGGGCTTCCACTCCTGACTCTGCATAATAATTGTATGGTTTTAATATTGCTGAGATCAGCATGTGGACATTTCTGCAAAACATTAGTTAAAAAATTGGTCTTTTAAGCTGCAATCTGTCAACAGACTGCATCCATTGAGGCCACAAATAGAAATAGGTGATGCTTCAGAGTATTAATCTATGCAAATCAGAGTTTCACACGTCAACAAGGACCATAGTGGAATGGGAAGGCAGAGATGTCTGCATTGATCATACAGTTCCTACAAGAGTGAGCTACCTGGTCGACCTTCCCCTCTGTAGCTATGACCCTGGTGAAGATTGATCTAGGCTCTTTGTACAACATTGTACATCACAATTCTATCATCATATGAGCCCATCTCCTCTTGTAACAAATACCTGTTTAGTTGTTGTTTATATATTTTATATATAATCATTCACTAAAAGCCCTTGTCTAGAAATAGATGTGGGGCTCATAGATTACATATATGAAATGTCCTTGTGGTTTGGGCAAAGTTGTACATTGTTGTGAGTGGCAAGTAGAAGACCACCGATGACTCATGGCATCCCCTCCCTCCCAGAGTGGGTTCTCTGCCGGTAATGCTTCACCTTTAAGACTACTTGACAGGATTTAACCACACATGCAACAAATCAATGCGGTCTAGAGCACAGATGCGCTTGATCTATATTGTTTGTCTTCTTTTGACTGATGCAGGCAAAAGAAACCATCAGATAGCTACTTAGTTAATACAGCTTCTTTCTGCAAAAAAGAGAGACATGATATATTCGGGGATGTAAATGGCCAAAGCCTGAAACGACTGGAGACTTACCTGCCTAAGGGTGGGGAGGATGGTCAGTGTTTAGCTGAACCAGGCTACAAAAAGAACTAACTCCCTTGGGGTAAATGACTTTATGTAAATGTTCTCTAACGCTTTATTAGTATCATTGAAAAATATAGCCTACTAAAGATTCTAACCGATCATTTTAATGAAAGCTGTGTCATTCGTGAGTGGCACTTGCCTATAAAATTCTAGAGCAATGAAAATAAATGAGAAACAAGGTCTATCTGTGGTTGTTCCTTCTTTTCTTCATTTTCTTTTCACCCCTTCTAAACCTCCCTGAACAGCTCTGACTGATTTGTTTCGTCGCTTCTTTCTACTGCCTGTAGAACATCTGTTGGAAAATAATGCTTGCCCTGTCAGTTTCCAGAATCAGCAGCAAAACCAAAGTGTGTGCAGGAGGTAGATGTCAGCATTATCCTGCTGCTGCCACAGGCTTCTGGAAGACAGAAGGCAGAATCAATCCGATAATGGGAAGATTCGTTAAAAAAAAAAAAAATAAAGGTCTGGACATCCCTATTCAGGAATGGGAAGCTTATCCCAAAATGCCCCCAGCAGAACACCAGCGGAGATGTGATTTTGAATGAAAGGCACAAATTCGGGATCATTATTGCCTGTTATTTAGTGGACGATGCTTTGTTCTGAGACTAGGTTGTACTCTTTTGCTGGAAGCTCACAACAGATCAATAGTAATTTTGTTATGGGCCAGATGTCAAAACAGAAATGTGCTCTCAAATCCCACTGACTTGCTATGACAACTAGTATGCTAAAATACATTTGCCAGCCGTCGCCTCTTGCAAAGCTCACGTAGGCCTGTCTGCTTTCATGTGTTTTAGGGCTGTATGTCATTAGTTGGGATTCTGATTTGTTTTCTTTTCTTTATTACATTCTTCTTTTGATTGAGAAGAGAGACCTCTACAAACCTCCCCTTGTCTCCACCTCTGCCAAGGAGTTAGGTGAAATCTATACTGCAGCTTCCAGTCACAGGTGTCATTTTGATGGCAATGCATAAATCAAGTAGTGGAAAAATGGTTCTAAGGAAAAAGAAAACCATTGAGGAATACACTTTTTTTTTTTTAAGTTCCTTTGTAATTCTATGTTGGAGTTTTGATTTTGGCATGTTTAGTATTTGGGAGTTAATTGTCTCCTGATGAAAGGCAATTCTAAGGGGTGGCTTGCCTGCTGCCTTAGTGTCTCTCTATGGCTCTCTTTTACTGTGAAACTGCAGTTACCAACCAAAGCAAGCAATTCCCAGGCAAGAAGATGTCTTCCTGTATTGATTTGTCTGTGTAGAAATATCTAGAATAAATCTGATAGAAACAACGTAGAGTCTGGTGCAGATGTAGCTTGGAAGTGTAATTTAAAACAGAATTTGGTCTTGGGCTCATGCTTGTCTCTGCCTAGCCTTCTTTTGACATTTCCACCCAGAAAGCAAGAAAAGAAAAATGAGGAGGCATTTTGGAAACTTCAGGCCCTGAAAGGACCTAATGCACTCAGACTTGAGCAGTGTCATGGTGTTGTCCTTTCCAGTGGTTGGGTAGGCCTCCTGCTTCTTCTCACCAAGAGTGTACATTCTTGTAGAACCTGTTATTCTGCCAGATAGTCTTTGCTGTTCTTCACTTGGTTTGAGCCAGGAGGCTGAGAAGTTACTGGACCATGTAGTTCTTGAAGCTACTCAGCCGAACACAGTAGACATTCTACTCCCTGGAAAAATTGCTTGGGTGCTGCTGTTCTCATGTCTCTCCTGCAGTGCTGTTCAGGACATCAGAGATGACAGGAGCATAGCAAAGGGGACAGGCCTCAAATACCCTTTTTGAAGCAACTCTTCTACTTATCCCTGGCCACTGAAAGAACAGTGAATATACTACGGCACTCTATGCCAGTGGTTTTCAACCTTCCTAATGCTGTAAGCCAACCATAAGCTTATTTCCTTGCTACTTCATAACTATAATTTTGCTACTGTTATGAATTGTAATGTGAATATCTGATGTGCAGGGTATCTGACATGTGACCTCAAAGGGGTCGTGACCCACAGGTTGAGAACTAGTGCTCTAGGCTCTATGTTGGAAGCAAGCGGTAAAGCCACTAATATATTAAGAAGCCCAATCTACTTCTTGCAGAATCTTTGTTATGCATAGAAGCACTGCTTCTAGACCACAGTGGTGGGCTGTAACAGAAGATGGATTTGTAAGCATCATCCTTAGTCCTTTAATTGATTCTCTTGATAACTAAATGTATAAATTGCCATATCACCAGTTAGAGAAGCTAAGACATCTGGGAATTAAGTTTAAGACTGGGGCTCATGTGATAGAAATAACCAAATATATGCCTTGCCTTTATTACTACCTCAATTGTATTTCAGTCCTTAGGAGTCCATGAGAAAGAATATTGAATAAACAATCAAGAAGAAAATGCTAGGTGAATCTCCCTTCCCCAAGCAAAAGCAGGAACCCCAAACCCAATGAGGGTAGGGGTTGAATATGAAGACAGAATAACTGTTTGAGAGCAGACCAGCAAAGATAATCAAGAAGGTGAATGGTGGGGACACACACACACACACACACACACACACACACACACACACACACACACACAGAGTGAGTAATATGAACAAAATTGTCTGGCCAGTGAAGTACTGAACACTGGGCTAATTTACAGAGCCTGGCACCTCTCCCATGGTAGACAGCTCTCCTGTACCCATATTATTGATTGCTAAGGACGGGGATGAGCTAAAGTGATACGAAGGCATTAGGGACCAAGGAGCAAGATGCCTGTGTCAGGTTCAGCTGGGCCTTGCAGTCAACTTATGTTTGACCAAGACTAATATGCTTTTCAATCCAAAATGGAGTAATGAAAAATGAAAGTTCAGAGAAAGTCCTGTCTTTAAAAATGTGGCAAACCAGAAGCCTGGAGACTGTGATGTGAAGAAGGTCCTTCCTTCTGAGCTCATGAAGTCCCATTTGATAGCTGGTGTCCTGTCTTAGAAAGCTGGAGGAGATGCTTCTTGACTCATCGCCAGTCTTTTACTTAAACTTAAAAGATCTTTGCATTAAAATTGCTTATTTGAAGTGCTGGCAAGCTAATAAATTCAGGGGGCTATTTTAAGCATTGTCAGTCTACAATGTAATCCTGTTAAAATAATTGAGTATTTTCTGAGTGGAGAATTCCCTGTCCTCCTGTCCTCGGCTCACAAGAGAACAAACATAAAAGGGATCCTAGAATGTCCTCTGAACATCATTGAAGCCTCTGACGTGATGGCACAAGGTAATTCTCTTCAACGAAGGATTTCCTTGGCTCTACCTCTTTAAAAGGCAAAACCCAACATAATGGGCGGTTTATCCTAATAATGGGAACTGGGGATTTTATTTGGAGGGTATCTCATCAGTCCTGGGAACTCTTGGTCTGCTAATTTGTGCTCATTTCAGTGTGTGATTGAGGATCCTGTGTAACTTGAAACGCTTGCGTTTTCCTTCCTTCTGTTCATTTCTTCGGCTCCTTTTCATCCAGCAGCTTGGGTTACCTTGAATTAAATTGGTTTATGGCATGCCGTTTTCGGTAAAACTCTGCAAAAGAAATGGTCACATAACTCAGAAAGGTTTGCCCTTGGAGTGATTTAGTCATGCAGGATGATAGCTGAGGAGGCTTATTGACTTTGAGCTCCCTTTGGAACCGAATTCAGAAAGCTGTGCACTTCTGTGGTACCTGGGAGACACTCACTTGAATAGAGCCACCGAGCAGAGTGTTGCAGTTATTGGCATTTTTCCTAATGCATTCTGCATGTGTCTATACCACAGGGAGACATGTGTGGTATAGTTGAAATATTATCTACATGCCTTTGCAGGAGAAGAAGAAAAGCTACTGTTCAGCAGTCAACAGAAGATGTCTTGTAGTGTGTGGGATGGTTTGGGGTTTGGGGTTTGAGGTCTGTGAGTCTGTCCCCCTAAAACACCCACACAGATGCATGGCTGCAGTACTTTGATAACCCTATTCGACTAACCAAGCCTATTAAAAGGATCTTGAGTGTGACAAGCTGGAGGTTGGTAATAGTGATTTGGGATGTTATTTAAATACTAGCTTTCTTTCTGTTCACTTGGCTTTGATTGGGAAGCCAGGCTTTGATCCTTAGAGTACGTGTGCTGTGTGAATCCAGGATCTGAAATCAAAGTCTCAGAAAGGTACGGGAGTTAATTTGCTTTCCCTTCTAAACAGGTAGGCTCCTGTTTAAATAAAAATCTGTGTGGACAGATTTTCATTTTTGTCATGTGAGTGGGGCATGTTGCATTTGTCTAAAGGGAGCAGTTGCAAGTTGCTGGACAGGAACACCCGCAGGCTATTAGAGCCACCTATTTATTTCAACAAATCCCTTCTCATCTAACAACATTGCAGGAAGTTGAGGTAATTGATTCTCCCGTGCAATACAAATACTGGAATTCTTAATCACTCTTAAGATCCAGGAAGAGAAACTGCTTTTATGTTTTAAAAATTTTTGTTTATTAGTCTGGCATGTTCATTAAACAGTTGTTGATAGGCAGTTCATCCTGTGTGAGGCTCTGGGCTAAATGCTGAGATGCCAGGAGGGAATAAGGCAGAAGGTCTGACCTCCTAGTCCTCGAAAGAAGACAGAGCCTGTATTATGCATGCATTCATTAATTCAAGATGTTTTAGCAAGCATGTACTAGGGTAGAGGGGGCTTTGGGTGGTAAGAACTCAGTGATAAGCAGAGACGGGCTTAGCCTCATGCTTCCTTCAGCTAAGGAATGTTTATTATGTTTCATATTATTTATTAACCATATGTACAGTTGTAAAATGATTCACTTTTCATGGAGAAGAAACCTGCAATGCAAGACAGTCACACACCAGGAGAACTGGACTTGCCTGGGCAGTCAAGAGATGACATCATCTAGAAAGTGATGGACAAACTGTCACTTGACCTTATGAGTTAGTCAGGTGAGACTGGCCAGGAAGGTCTTTACAGAGGGGGCATGTGGCTTTGAAATTTTTGTTTTTAGATATTGCCTGAAGTGAATGACTTGGGAGAGAAAGGACAAGAGGCAGTGGTTTATATTAGGGCAGTGTTGAGGGTGGGAAGGAATGGGTGGTACTGACATGTATTTAGGGGGTTAATCTCTCGGTGTAGTGATTGATTAGATGTTTGTGAGGAAGTTTGATCCATATGAGACATTGCAGGATGCCCTAGAGCAGTGGTTCTCAACCTTCCCAACACTGTGACATTTTAATATATTTCCTCATGTTGTGGTGACCCCCAGCCCCAAGATTATTTTCATTGCTACTTCATAACTGTAATTTTGCTTCTGTTATGAATTTTAATATAAATATTCGGTATGCAACCTCTGGGTGGGGTCACGCACACAGGATGACAACCACTGCCCTAGAGTAATGTTTAAGGCTGGCATTATGTACCATGAAATAATCCTTATTTTGTTTCTTCAAGTTTGTATTTGTATATTTTTATTGTAGGTGTCAATTCATTTTCTGATTTTCTGAGTTCCCTTTTGTGTCTCTTGAGAAATTGTAGTTCTGCTTCTTTCTGCTCCTTTCTATATAATGAAGACAGTAGATGTTCTCGGGTCTCATTCCAGAAGAAGTGTCATAAGAACAGCTCCAGCAGAGGATGGCCTCAGAGTGAAGCATTTCAAGTCACATAGGCAGAATGTGAAGAGACCACCAGAAACAAACTTGCTGCCTTCTGCCTCCCTGCCCATTTGAATTCTGAAAATTTAAGTGATTATTTTTCATATCAAAAGTGAGCTGGAATACTAAGGAGCCTTTCATTTATAAACTGAATTCAGGGTAATTTATTTTATATGGAGGAGAGTATTAAATTGGCTGTCAACTGGGCTACACCAGTGGATGAGAACTCTTGAATGAAATGACCAAATCTCCAGTCCCGAGGCATTCATTTTCACCTCTGCTTCCCATTGAAAAAGGGGAAACATAAAATGGTGAGATAATGGCACTAAACTTCCAAGTGATTGCTTTTGTTAGCTCCACTTCTGTTTACTTCCATTAATTACTGAAATTTGATAACCTCTTTGTTTTCTACTTAGCATGACTCTGAATACAGAGGACAGAGCCATAAATCAGGTGGGTGGTTTTCACGAAAGGCAGGACTCCTTTGCTTTGATATGGACAGCTTAAGGCTAATTCTCCAAGCTTGTTAGGTTTATAATTCAAGGAAAAGTGATTTAATGTTGATGGAATTTATTTTCAAAACTTAAAGAAGAAAGGCTTTCCAAGTAGAAAATGAAGTTTTGAGCTAAATCTTAAGTAAACAAAGAGCGTCAGGGTATGGAAACACCTGGCATTGGAGATCTCTTAGGATTCTTGTCCTCACCCTGTAGCTGGAAGAAAATACTAGACAGAACAAAGAAGGTGGGAAGGGGGATGAGGGGGGCTCTGGCACCCAAGGAATGTCCCTGGGGTAAAGGATACTGACTTATGTTTCTCCTTCTCTTTCTTGAATTTGGCATCCTGCTTATCATAAGAACCTTCATTCATGGCATACCTCAGACACTTTTGGTATTTAAGCTGGACTATACGGTTGTTGGGTTTGGAGAAAGCTGGAACCCATCCCCCCTACCTCTCTAATCTACATGTTCCATAGTTTCCTACAAACACTCATCTGTACTGCTAATGTTAATGAGATTGAGTTCTCATCTAATGAGCATGTTCACAGCTGCTTCAGACACCAGGGAAGATGCAGAGAACAAGCCCTATGTAGTCCTCCTTCGTAACCTCTGAGACATGCACGCCTTTGCTACCACCTGAAATCACTTGCTCTTTATGCGATTTGTTTTGTTTTGGTTTCTTTGTGACACTCAGTTGTGTTCAACAGACAAATTTCCTTCATGATGTCTGAAAAAAATTGTTCTAAAATATAATACACAATTCTCTGCCTTTCAAAAACATAGTATATTGAATTCAGTCCTACTTAAATAAATGGCTCTGGGATCTTTTAGAATACTAAATTGTTTTCTTTAGAAACTGTGAATTTGGGTTGGTTGTTTTCTTCATTCGGCACTCAGAGAGAATGCTGTGCATTTTTTTTTTTGAGTTCTCAACATTATTTTAAAAATAGTTATCCCTTTGCTTTCAACTTTCTGTTTAAATTTTGATTTGCTTCTCAGGCAGTGTAGGAATAGAGGTAGCAAGTATTATTCGTAGTAGTCAGAAGTATGTGAAGCCAGCAAATGGCCAAATCTACTGTATTCTCCATGACTTTACTGGGGACTTTAGACTGTGGCATCTGAGTAACTTAGATGACTCTTTAGGATCTCAGATGCTGTAAAGAGCTGTGCTTAGCAGATGCCAGATAGATGGAGTTTTAGCAGCTGTGTCATCTGAGACGTGTACCTGTGTAATCCTTTGCTGTAGTTACCTTTGGTGCAAGTTGGTACAGTGGTTTGTACTTTTGTCCTTTACGGGCTTCATATACATATATATGCACACACACAGTGCTAGCTCCTCCCACAGGCATACTTCAGTGATTATAGTCATTAACATGATATGTCTATATTCTGTCAGTTGTATATTAAGAATTATAACAAGGCAAGAAATCAAGAAAATAAGAATTGAGAGCTCACAGACAATTGCAAGGCTTCTAGACTAGATACTAGATTACATGAACACACAACATATTGATTTGGGGAATAAAGGCTATATATAGTTCTAAGTCAGGCTATGACAGATGGGGGTTCACTAGCAACAAATCTGATGACTTCTAGGCGTAATTCCAAACTCTTTAAAAAAAAAAAATATCACCAGCTGCATGGCCTCTTGCTATTCTTAATGAATTCACTTCTATATAAATGAGAACCATTTATGTATCTTTCTCCTATGTCCAAATACCCTCAAGGCATTGTAAGAACTCTTATTTATTTATTTATTTATTTATTTATTTATTTATTTATTCATTTAATGTGTGTAATACCATATGGTAGTAGGTAGTTATGTTGGCAATGTTGGCTTTTTTCTAATGGAACTGAGAGATGGTTACATACTTAATACCTATATAAAGTCATACCCCACTAGAACAACCCCTCATAAATATTTGTACTTTTGTCTTAGAATTATGTACAAAATGAACTCTTTCAGAAGCATAGAAGATGCTAATCTCTTAGCCCCTTGGTAGGATGGGAAATTCAGATATAGGTCCTTAAATTTTTTATATTATTCCTTTTGATTAAAACCCAGCTCATTATAAATACACTTTATCTTTAATTTCTAATTAGGAAATTGATATATGAATATAATTCTTTCTAAAAAGGTTTGGATTGGGGTTGTAGACTAGTGATAGATAAAATGCTTGCCAAGTATGTGTGAGGCTTAGTGTTCAATGCAGCAAACAAATAGACAGATGTTTCAGAAAAACTGGGAGTGCCCATTGATGACTTTTCAGTTCATGCTAGCTGACTCCTATTCCCTCTTGTTTTCCTTCCCCTTAGTTCCCTGCTTGTTCTGTAGCCTGACTATCTGTGTCTCACCTACATTCTCTTTACCCTCCGCCAACCACCGTTCTTCCTAGATGCAGGCATAACTCATGATATCATACTGTCCTCATCAGTGAATGGCTACCTTTGTGTGCGATGTTCCAGAAGCTCCAACATGCTGTTCTTAGACTTGGCTTACTCTGTTTAAATGTTGTATTGTATCAAACAGCACACTCATCCCTGTTTATTTAGCCTGTGCCCCATTTGTTTCACATACGGGGTTTTGTGTCCTTTCACTGCTGTAAAGAGTGTTTCCTGAATGAGGTAACCCAGTCACAAAAAGAGGAACAGGGTATGTACTCGCTCATATATGGATTTTAGACCTAGAACAAAGGATCACCAGCCTATAATACACACCACCAGACGAACTGGGATACAAGGTGTATTCTAAGAGATTCATATAAGGTCCCTCACAAAAGGGGGAAGGGACAAGTCACCCAGAGCACATGGGAAATGGGGGACAGTGAATGGAGAGAGAACTAGGAGAAGAGAAGGGGAGGAGAGGAAAACACGTGTGACTAGATAGATTGAGTCAGGAAGACAGAGAGAGAGAGAGAGAGAGAGAGAGAGAGAGAGAGAGAGAGAGAGAGAGAGAGAGAGAGAGAGAGAGAGAGAGAACATAAAAGAGGGAGCCATTATTGGTTTGAAGAGAAAACTGAACCTAAAGAAAGGTCTAGAGACCTTCAAGACTGACTCCAACTAACAATTCGAGCAACTGTGGAAAGGTTACCATAAATGCCCTTCCCTGATAGTGAGATCATCAACTAAATTATCCACCATCGTGGAACCCTCATCTAGTACCTGTTGGAAACAGAAGCAAACACCCATAACTAAACACTGAGTCGAACTAGAATCCAGATGCAGAGAGAGGGGACAAGACCAGGTTGCAGAAACACACAAAGACAGCTGACCTGAACAAGGAAGAGCTAATGCCTCCCCTCCCCAGACTGATAGCTGGGAATCCAGCATGGGACTGACTCAGACCCACTAAATATGGGTCTCAGCTAGAAGGACTAAGCAGTCTGGGGGACCGCAGACAGTAGAAACAGGATCTATTCCTGGTTCACAAAAGGACCTTGCAGACACATCCCCCATGGGGAGATACCCCCTTAACCTAGAGACAGGAGAGAAGTCCCAGTCCCTACTTCAAATGACTTGACAGATTTACACGACCCAACCTGGGTAGCATAGCCCTACATGTGAAATGGGGGTGGGGGGATGGAAGGGGAGGTGGCCAGGGTGCATGTCACAGGGAAAAGAGGGTGAGAGGGAGGGAGAGGAAACTGGGATTGACATGTAAAATTTTTAAATTATATTATTAGTAAAAAAAAAAAAAAAAGTGTTTGTATGAAGTTTCTTGTAAATGCATCCACATCTACATGTGTGGGAATTCCTTTAGGATGGTGCTGTTGGATCATAGATTATGCATGCTTTATTTAACTTTAATTGATAGAGTCTATCTATGATCAGTGATGATCATTTTAAACTTTCTTTTAGGAACGTTTTAATCGTGAACCAAGTTGAGCCAAATGATGCTCTCAGATAGAGACGAAGTAAAGGTGTTTTCCCCACACACCGCTGTGTTCCTGGGGTATTCCTGTCTTTCATGGAGTTTTTAAAATGCCATTTATTATATATTTGTTCTCTCTATTCCCTGCTGTAGGCCCTTCCACCCCCACGTACTACATCCTGCCTATGAGTCCAGCCACCTTGCTGCCCCATGGAGTTTTACATCAGTTACACAGAGTTTATGAAGCTTCCTTGACAAATAACAACATTTTCCTGGTTCTTATCTCATCTGTCCTGTTTCATCTTAGTCTATCCGTTTGAACAGTAGACATGAAGTCTTGATATTTTGGCTGAAATTATCCAGATCTTGAGAGAAAAGTAGGTTAAGTTATCAAAGCTGTGGAGGAACCCAGAGAGGGCAAAGAAAGGCGGTGGGGGTGAGGAAGAGCACCGTGTGGCTGAAACCCAGCTCCTGTCCCAGCTGACTGGGGAAGAGCAAGTGCATCTGAGAAAAGACCTGGAGGCACAGCCTTTAACTTGCTTCTCAGGTAGCCACGGGCAGGAAGAGAGAGCTGCTGAAGCCACAGTGTGGGTCCCACCCACTTCTAGTCAGCCATAGAAGTCAGTATTAGCTGTGGTCTTGGTGCATTGAGTCTTGAGCAAACCGAGGGACAGGAGAGTCTGGGGGCCAAAATCGGATCCCACATCTCAGTAGTATTTCTTGCTGAAGTTAGTGTCTTCAGTTTTATATCTGTGAGAAAGACCATTTTATTTAGCCCCATAGCAGGTCAGGTGACAGAACATTTTTTTTAGCATCCACTAATCAAGTAGGATGGAATATATGGAAAGCTTAACAGAAAATTCATGTTTTGGAGATGCCCAGTGTTGCTTGCTAAGACTGATTTTCTTTTGAAAATGTCAGTGTCTGCTGCCATTCCTGCAAGTGGCCCTCCTGCCTCCTTATCCCCAGAGTCCTTCAGTAGTCCAGGTTGGTGCTGCATCTGTCCCTGCAGAGCTTTGCTTTCTGCCAGCAGAAAGCTGGTTTGTTTGGCTGACATATGGGGCTCCCGCTTTGGCCCGGATGCGCCTAGTTAAAGGGTTTCTGTTCGAAGCCTGCAGGTGAAGCCCAACTCCACACAGACCCCTGCTTACAAACTTCCCTTCATGGTCACGTAAAGCAGTAAGGAAGTTTTTAATTGACATTGTACTGCTAAGAGGGCATAGTATGGGTGTCTTTGGAGAGGGTTTACGTTATCTTTCTTTGAAATGTCAAGCTATAAATTTATTGGATAATGCAGAAGGCTCTCTTTTGGGCAGGAGAGACTTCTATTATTGTAGTTTATCTTTTCAAATCTGGGCACATTAAAATCCCCTTAAAAGCAACAATCCCACAAACCTATGTCACAATCTAAACCAAAGCTTAAACTGCTTGAGTGATGGGAATGGTTAAAATAACAGTATTTAATGCCCAAAGCACATCAAATTTGGGTGAAGAGGATGCATTCTGCATAATGCCTGGAGATGTCTCATATGGTGTGGTTACCTAGCAACAAGTAGAAACTGTATGAAAATGAGGCGCTTATCTGTTTTTGAAGTGGGTGCAATGAAACTTATTACGCCAGCCTGCTTTGCTTGGCATGTTATTAAAATCACAGCTAATGTGGAAAAAACTGGAGCCTGTTCCCATTCGATACAGAGGCAATGTTAAATACAGCTACTGGAAAATGCCAATGCTTTGATCAGGAAAATAAAACCCACAGCCTCCTCAAACACTCAGCATTGAGATGTTAGAATCTGATTTGTATTATGGAAGATTTATTAATAATGAAGGAGCAGACAGGATCTGTAGTGGTGACTTTTAGAAACTGCTTGTTATTTAGATTTAAAAAAAAATTTCAGGGAACCATTTATAGTTTTGTCCATAAGGGTAGCTTGGTAGAGTTCTGGATCTCATGATCAGATTTTATTTAACTGTCTACTGAACGTATCGATGAATTCTAACCACAGCCTTCTTAAGTTTGTTGAATTTGCTGAACTCTGATATATGGGCTGGATCCATAGACGTTCTATTTTTATTTTAGCCACTTTGAAACAAGCTCTCAATCTTTTATTCTAGATCATGCTACACATTTTATGGATACCTAAAGCACCTTGTCCACAGCATTGTTCATTTGTGTTTTAGGAAAGTGAATTTTACCATTGGCTTGTCCTGCTCCTTTAACATTCACACAACTTCACATTGAACTTATTTCACACTTTATAAAAACAGAAAGTCACACCTAGAACTCTACCAAGACATCCTCTCTGGTGACTTGAAACTCTTAACATGAGCTAGCGCCAGTGCTCCCACAGAGGAAAAAAAAGCTCATGTACTTTCTGTGCTCATCAAACACCTGTTATGACACACAGAAATCTGGCATATAGGACCCAGCTCCGTTAGTCGTATCCTGACATTACTTTGGGGCTTTGGAATGTGTTTCTCTGTAGCAGATGGAGCTATTAGTTAGCCGTGCTATCTTGAAGAATTGCTTTCCCAGGTAATCAGCTCTGCTCATTTAGGATGTCGTTTCCCTACCTCGATATGTCAGCTCCAGAAGCAGGAATGATTAATCGTTGCAAGTGGACAGTGAGCTGGAATAAGTCTGTAAGGGGAACCATCCACTATTGCCCCCATACAGCAGGGACTTCAGGGTGCTACGAAGCAAAGCAAACAAGATGGAAATGATGACCAGGGTGCTTCCTGAAACTTACCTGTCAGTATATAGAGTTGCTGTGGCAACCTGAAGATTTGCAATTCAGAGGCAGAGTAGAGCGAGACAAAACCCTAAGTCATGGCTGTCATTACAGTGCAATGGGTGCCACCAACACCTGGCAGCCTCTATTACTTCAACTTGTTTCTTTTCACGCTTGGAGGAATAAAATGCATCAAAGATTAATATGCATAGTAAACCTTTTGGTAAAATATGTATGTGTTCTGCATTTCAGATGAGTGAAAACTTTAAGTTCTACTGTACTTAAGTCAACATTAGTTAATAACAGTTAATAACGCACAAAGTGAAATGGTCATAGTGTCAATAGAATAAGAACTGGGAAGCCAGAATAAGCTTACCAGGTAGTTTCTTAAATTAAACAGGAAGGAGGAGGAAGAGGAAGAAGGAGTTGCTGTGCGTTTTAAAGTTATTGTCCCTTCTGGAAATGCTCACAATGTGTCTCTTCTGATCTACAAGAAAAGGTTCTAGGTCTAGTCAGATCTTTTTTTCCCCCCACCTCCTTGCTGGGTAATGAATATTTTAAGTTTGTCCAGGTGTAAGTATAATCCCTGGAGATGAATGTTGAAAGATCACAGTGAAGAATTCTCCTTCTAGGGGGAAGTCAACAGAATCACTGTGGTTTCAAAATAAGACCTCATCATTTGTGCATGCTCTGTAATTTCAGCATTTGATGGAAACCCGGGATCTAACATCAAACTAAAGTCACCACTCCCATCCTTTGGTCATCATGGAATGCTGGAGGCTGATGTTGCATATGTCACAGCACACTTCAGTTTTAGTTCATTGTTGCTAAGGCTTATAATTTGTATTTGCCTTATTAAAATGCACAAACAATATTTTTTAAAAAGGAACAAACCCATTTTTAGCATTTCCAAGTGTTAGTGTATTTAGTAACTAGTGCCTCCCTCCCTCCCTCCCTCCCTCCCTCCCTCCCTCCCTCCCTCCCTCCCTCCCTCCCTCCCTCCCTCCCTCCCTCCCTCCCTCCCTCCCTCCCTCCCTCTCATAGACAGTGTTTTGCAAGTATAAAGCACTTCCAGTGAACTTTGTCGTTTGAGCTCATGGACTCCAGTCTGATGCTCATTTGTTTCTGAGTGTAAAGAAAAAACACAGTTGCTAAAAAACACAGAAGTCAGTATCCTGACAAGTCTGGGATTAAATCTAAAGGGCTGATGTGTTACAGAGATTAAATATTTAATATTAAATACCAGTTTCTAATTTTTCTCCCATCACTTTGAAGGGCAAAATGAGTGAACGGTTCCCTTGTAAAGCATTGCCCTTGTACAAGGATCTATTCATTTTAAACCAGGATCCAGAAATCTAGGTTATGGCTAAGAGGATGAGAAAACAAATAGATGTACTGAGCTGCCTCAGCTGTTTGATAGCATAGCTGCCATGGGCTTAGGCAGCTTGAGGCTGCTGCATCCAACAGTCTCTCCACCATGGTGTTGTAATTGGAGTCAGTCTACTTGAAGATGGAGCCTTTATTTTTGTGCCTTTCTGGGGAGTTGTAATGCCTTCCTGCTTTTCCTTTTAATCAGATGTCTGAGAGCTGCAGCTTCAGGTCAAATGATCATATTCACACCTGTTTTTTGCAGGGTTTTCAGAAACTGGAGAATTAGGTTTAAATGAAAACCTCTCTTGAATAGTTCCATTTCAGTAAATGGTCTTGCCTGCACACGGCTCTCTCCAGCACTAGCCAGGCTTAGAAGGCACTGATACCTATAATTTGTAACCCAGTTAAAATTGTTTATCTGACCTGGACACACCTGTAGACAGAGAAAAACGGCTTATTTTAAGTTCAGCTATGGAATTTTGCTTGTGTGCCCAGATGTCCTTTAATTCATTTTGTAGGAAACTAATAGCAGTAGCAAGATTTCAAAGTTAATTGGCAGCTTGTAGTAGAAAGTCCTGTGAATGGGTTGGGAGAATACCCTCGGGGCACAAGGCTGTGTGCAGATGTGTGGCAGAACACTAATTTTGAGTTCACATAATCATCGTACAGAAATATTTAAGATGGGGCTCTATCAAGTCTCATCTGTTGAGACTTGATCCTTTTGTGTGTGGCAGGCCTCATGCAACAAATTTTCTTTCTTTTAAGTGATCCTGGAATCTGTCAAGTTCATTTGAGCGAACCATACTTGAGGGAACATGTACAATGTCTCTGGCGATGGCATGGTGCTGATAACATATTTTTAGAATTAGAATTTTTTTCCTCTTCCCCCACCCTTGGAGAAACTGAACTTTTATTTAAGCTCCCTGCTGTTAACATTGGAAAGAAAAGTTTCCTGTGCCAATGTTTGCCCAAATGGAGGAAAATGTTTGCATTTCGTATGCAGTGTTCATAGACTTGATGAGTGGAACAGTTTGGCACCGCTGGTGAGTGCGCCTGCTTGGGGTTTTGAAGGGCAGGCAGAGATAGTGACGTTAAGATCTACTGCAACTCTGTAACTGAACTCTGCAACACAGTTCTGTTCACTTGTGCCAGGCTTGTACTCAGAACTGATTCTTCCAGCGACTTTGAAGGTCAGTTCTTAGGACAAAGGTTTCTAGTTGGTTAAGCATTGGTGACCAAAAAGACATTGCTTTCCTGATTCACTTCCGGTAAGGTGAGTTGAATGAAACCCTGGATCAATCTCATTTCACTTGGCAAGATTGTATTTAGAAGGACCTTGACCTTGAGTGATTTCTCTGATTTTAGCTGTAGTCATGCCATAATTTGCCAAGATGCATTATTATCTTTAACCCTTTCACTCTGGAAGCTGTTGCCACCAAATTAAACTGTAACATCACTACATTATAAAAAATCATTATGGGCTTGGGGATGCAGCTCAGTTGGTAAAGTGCTTGTCTAGAATGCATGAAGCCTTGGGTTTGTTCCTAGCACCAAGTATACCATTGGTTCATGCCTGTAATTGAAATTCTTATAAGGGAAAAGAAACAGGAGAATCTGAAGTTCAAGATTGTTTTTGGTAACATACTGAGTTCAAGATTAGCCTGGGATACTTGAAACCTTTTATCAAAATAAAAACTAAAGAAAAAGAAGAAAAACCAGAAGAGCATAACTAAGGGGGTGGAGTGTAGTCAGGTGTGGTGGAATGCACCTGAAGTTCTAGCACTTGAGAGTGGAAGCAAGGACATCGTGAGTTAAAGGCAAGCCGTGCCTAGACTACACAGTGCCTGTCTCAAAAATAGGCTACCCCTCCCCCCAAAATAATTGTACTTTCATTGAATAAAATCAAAAGTTTTTATATGCAAGATAGAAGTCATGGAATAAGCATGTCTTGTAAATGTACTGCTGAGAGATAATATGACAGCAGTGGGAAATTCACTGATAAGTGTATGACAAATGGCCTAGACAAGAATCCAACTGACAATTTGTTTCATGAACCTGTGCTAGACATTTTAGGAAGACACACTTTTCTTTGGCCTCTCTCCGGCTGCATTATTGAATCAGGTAAATGATACAGTGTTGGCTTTGTTCTTCATCAGCAATCCAAGAAGAACATGGCATGGGTCATTAAGATTTACAACTCAAATGTAAATAATTCAGGACCCATAAGCAATAATTAAAAACCAACTGTGGCACTTCATGGCATCAGGTCCTCTGGGTTCCTTTGAGCAGGAACCTCTTCCATTTTGGCTGGAGACCTGTCCATCTGGGTACAGATGGTTGTAAGAGATTTTTAATGACCTTTCCTAATGCTGGTGAACGTGTCTTTGGACACTATCAGAATCAATGGATGAGGAGGATATAAACAGCAGGGTAGTGGCAGCTGAGGAATTAAATGTCCTGAATTTGTTAGGCATCGGTAGAAACATGCAATTTGTTGGGCAGGAAAGTATAAACAAAACAGACTGTGTCATCTATCAACACACCTGTGACACCCCAGGATGCCAGCTCCACTAGTGTAATGGCAACTTTCAGAGTCCATACCTGGAACAGCCTGTTGAGTACTATAGGAGTGCCAGCCCCCTTGGGTCCTTCCTTTGCTCATGGGACCAGAGCTTGGCAAGCAGTATCAAGCAGTCTAGGACATGAAGAAGTTAAGTCATCAGTAGGAAGCCCGGTCTAAGTTTTCTGGTATGGCTCGACTCTGTCTGGCTATCTGTGTGGTCCTGTCTTTCCATGTTGCATACCAATTTCATTGTCATTCCATTATTCTGAACTCACCGCCGGTTCTATGACAGCAATGTGTTGCTGAGGCACTTAAGGAGTCAAAGAGCTTGAGAAACATACCTTCTTAGTTGTAGTGTAGGTAACTCTCATACACATCTTTTGAGAAATATTTCAAGGTAACCGAAGAGAATGAGGTGTTTAAGAAAGCTATAGGAAGACACAAACTGGATTCAGCATTCAAAAAAGCAACTCATTTTGTAGATAAATAATATTCAGGACATGGGCACAGTGGAAATGAAAGTGGTAAGGACAAAAATGTGTTCCCTTGATGAATCTCTGTAGAAGAGCCAACTGAGTGGCTGGCTGGGCTTGGATGCAAGCCACTTCTTGATTCTAGCATCTGTTCCTAGCTCTGGATCTTCCCATTTAAGGTCCATTCTGTCATAGTATTCACCCAGTTTAACTAATCAGATTATTGAGTCTCAGAGGCTCATTTTCAGGTTCATGGTCAAAGATTTCTTAATTCTCTAGAGGATTCCATTAATTTTCTACTTTAAAAGACCAGATGGGGTATTGGCTTTATGAACCTGAACACATAGCTTTCATTAACAAAGAGATTTTTGCAAACTGGAAATCTCTGATGATCACAATTTATAATAATTATTATGTGGAATAAGAATTCAAAAGGAATATTGTCTGTTTATGGTTTGTAGGCAAGAGAGGTCCAGCAAAGGTATTGCCAGGAGACCTTTCTTTCACATTCTCCTGGGATTGCAGAAAGTGGGAAAAGGTGGCTGTGTTGCCTGAGTTATTTGTGTCTTCCAGAGTCTGAGATTAAACACGATAATAAAGAAAGGAGCAAGGAGGACATGGAACCCAAGCCTGACCAGGCTGAAGGAGCATACCTAGCTGGAAGGGCAAAACTAGCCAATGAGCAGTGTAAGGGCAAAAGAAAGGAAGTCTCTCACCGTAGGATCTTCTAGAGGCATATCTGCCAAGTAGGATATGCTGCCAACAGCAGGCCACAGCAAAATCAGATCCATGTTTGATTCATATTTTCACCCATTATTTACCTTGTCTCTTACCTTTCAAAAAAAAAAAAAGTCTTCATTGTGCATTCACTTCCAGGCCGCAGCTCACAGTGCCTTCTCCTTTTCTTCTTCTGTAATATTTGTATTTTAAATTATGATTGAATGGGTTCCTGAATCTTTTATCTTTAGTAGATTATAATGTTGTATAGTTTATGTAAATATTTGTCTGGAGGGGCCTTAAGTACTGGCTCCTGTAAAGGCTCACGTTTGAATTGTTTTATTGCAGTCACTCTGTTTAAATTAAACCCTAATCTCTTCAATCCTATTGTCAAGACCTCACTCTTGGCTTGGGTTTAATGGAGGTAAAATTTGGTTAGTTCCTTCATGTGGTATATTTAATTTGATTTTTCAGGTAGTGATAAACATTGGGGTTTGGGCTATTGGTTCATTGGCATTAATATGTAAAAGCCTTGATCTCAAATACGGAACAGTTTAATGCACTTTGCCGCAGAAATGTTTTTTAGGTAAATAAGACAGAGTAATTTTTGTTTTGGTTCTGATTGATTCTGCTGTGACTCTCACCTGAGGCAAACTCCCAAATGGCTGTGCTTTCATGAGACTAATAGAAGTTTCTGGAGTCCTGGGAGGTAGCAGTTTGATTTGTATCTTTCAGTTCTCATGTTCTGTAGGAATCTTCTAAATACAGCAGCCTTGAATGTAAGTAGATCACACGATACAGCAGAGGCTAGACCATCCAATCTTGTGCATGCCAATAGTTCTAACCACTTGTGTGTGTCACTCCTCTCACACCTCCAGGCTATGTTGTTAAAGGAGTTTTGTTCTCTTCTAATGGATAACAAAAACATACAGAGTTCAGCCACCACATGACAGATGATTGTTAGGTCCCAGGACTGGCAAAGCAATTGTCCTCCTAAAACCTTACTTTAATGCTGCAGTAAAAACCTTGCTAGTATTTGAAAGGCTTAAGAGGAGGAAAAGCAAATGTTTCTTCATATCAAATTCAGTCTGTAAGTCATAAACATAGTTTCTAGCCCATTTCTGAAGTAGGTATTGAAAGAGTCAGATCCATAGCATGGTATATGGTCAGAATACCCACAGCATCTTATTAATACAGGTGTGTTTTCTGCTTTAAGAGGATGTATTAATATCTGAGCTGTGTCTGTTGGGGACACTCTGGGTACTTTTAGCACAGTAATAAATGACTTTGCAAAGATTTACCACAAGCTTCCTATAAACAGAGAGCTCACTTAGTCATGTAATGCATGATTCAATTAAAATGTTTTGATTTGCATTCCACTTTGTAGGAATTGACTGTCAAGGTGATGTAACAATTTAATGAGCTACTGGGGGGGGGGTGAGGTTGGGGGCTGTTGTATAGTTTCTAGCCAGACAGTTTTCAAGTGAGTTGAGATCTGTTTTCCCCAGGATGGTTAAAGAAAGATAGGTATAGGGCCATATTTTCCCCCTCGTTTTTCCTTTTCTCTTATGTTTCTGCAAACACACTGACTTGTACCACTCAAAGATTTTCACATGTCTGTGTATATGTAATAACTAGCCATCTCAAAGCTTCTCAATCCACTGAAATGTCATTGATTATATTGTTTTAGGAACTCCACACCTATCTCATCTTTGTTCTCTTTATGAATTGCATTTGGCTGACATCATTCCATCTAAACAGTAATTATTTGAGTACTCAAATATTAAATTACCCAAATTATTTTATGATTTTATTACACATCCTGTTCTCCCACCCAACTTGCCCCATTTGGATGCTGAGTGTTGAACCCAGGACCTTGATTGAGCATTTGAAACGTGATGTATCACCAACCTAACTGTAGACTAATTCCATTTCTTCTGCTAGCTGCTCTTACCTTATCCTGAGATTTTGGACTGTGAGTACAGAATCTACTCCCACCCCACCCCATATCATCAGTGCAGTTAAGCAGCAGGAAGTGGGTCTGTGTCTGTACACTGTCTTGGACAAGAGACTGCAGCATTCAGTTAGTACTGGAGTTATGTACTGACTGAAATTCAGCCATGTAGTCCTAGAGTCCTCGAGTACAGGATGAATTTAATAGAATGGTGTGCTTTATCTGTGGTTGTTGCTCTGTCTCTGCTGCTAAAATACTGATAAGGACATCTACAAGAATACTAGATGTGATTTGTGCTACTTGAGTTTACTGTTACCCAGCAAATTTATGCATTCCATGTTTACAGTGTGAGCAGCACACTTCATATCAGGCTTTAGTGATTCTGATGGGCAAAAATAGAAGTATATTGTTTCATATTTTTTCACTCTGGAGATTTAATACAAGGAAGCAGCGGACAATTGGCCAAAGATGCACAGCTTTGAATATGATTCCTGCTTTTCACAAAAATGTGTCTTTGATTATCTCTGCAAAAATGCATGGCCTAGAGCTAATTTTTTCTGTCAGTGTCTTCAGTGGAGTTGTGTATTAATGGCTGAGGAGCTCTGCCATGACACTGCACTGTTTATACCACACAGAGACATGGTGATTATCTGGCACAGCAGATAACAATGGACAGAAGGTCTCACAAGCCTCACATTGTGGTTTCACCAATATTTGTGCTTGAAGGCCCCATTTATATAAGTAGAAAAGGAATTGTGTGAGCCAAATAGAGAGATGCCCCTCTAAGTTCTGCAACCCTGAGATCACTCTGGCCTTTCCTTGCATGTAGTTCCGTTGACAAAACCTTCCCTGGTTATCTCAGTTGGATCAGATTCAGTGTGTTTTTGCTCTTTCTCTCCTTTTCAGAAACAAATCTTTTGTGACTCATTTGCCTTCTGTGCTAATTTCTTTTGCATATGCCTCAGCTCATAACCTTGAAAACTCATGAGCAGACTTTAGGTTGGTGCCCTTTTAGTGTGAATGCCACATGCTGAGGGACGAACTGTAGAGAAAGAGGGTAAGCCATATAAGCACAGGCAACAGTTGGCCATTTGCAGACTAAAAATTGCTCTCCTGAGTTACCTCACAATAGCACCCTGAGGTGGAAGGCATATTCCACTTCTTAGGTGAGAAAACCACTCCTGAGAGGTTGAGAGATCTTCTCCCAAGTCATTGCAGCCACTCTCTGTGTGATTCAGCTGGCATTGGGAACCATTTTTCAGTCTCAAAACTAATTCATCTTCACTGGTACAAGAGGTGTAGTATCTCCTGCATCTAGTTTTGAAGCTGAAGTTCCCTTGAAAATGCAGATCTTGTAAGGGAATCCTCTTTATTAGAGTCTGATAATTGATGTGTAAAAAGGTCACCTAAGTGAACCCACTTAAAGTGGGTATCAGAAACTTCATAGTAAATACAGATAAAGAGATTGGATAAACTTTACTGTGCTGAGTGAAGCTGAAATTAAAAATCTTATTTCATTTTGCATTAAGCAACACTGAAATTGTAATTCCATCTCTGCTAAATCCTATGATGAGTAGTGAATCAAGAGATGTTTCTTCTCATGGCAGTTTTCCTGATATAGTCGGGTGTCCGAATGCCACCACAGCCCCCGACTTAGTTTATTTTCTTGTTGCTGTGATTGAAAATGCTAGAAAAGCAGCTTGGGGGAGAAACGGGTTGCATTGTCTCACTGTTTAAGGTATAACAAGTACATCGTGGTTGGTGAGGCAGCAGCTGGTCAGCTTGCTTGTATCTACAGTCAAGAAGCAGAGTGCAATAAATACATGCAGGCCAGAGTTTTCCAATTTATACAGTTCAGGGTCCCCTCTCAGGGAATGGCCCTACTCACAGTGAACATGTCTTCTTCCCACATCAGTGAACACAGTTAAGACAATCCTCCACAGACATAGCTGAGCCCTGTGTCTCCAGGGATTTCAGAATGGCAAGCTGACACTGAGCACTAGCCATCCGAGCCTCCCTTTTCACATTCCAGCATTGGAGTCTTTATCGGGGCAGGGCTATTTTCTATATTCTTTCATTCATTCATCATTCATCTCATTCATTCATTCATTCATTTATTTTGGCTCTGGTTTTTTGGGGGAGGCAGTGGTGATCATTGATTTTTGTTTGTTAGTCATATAGTTTTATCACTTCATTGATTTCATCAAATTATACATTTTCTTGGTAGGGACCTATAAAGAGCTTAAGTAAAGTGTTTGATATATTATTTTTGTTATGCTTTTTATTTCTACTTCTTAATGATGGGCTCAAACAATTAATATTAAAATGTTCAATGAAACCATACCATTGCTTAATTAAATATTATAAGAAGTTTTTTTTTTTTTTAATAGAAGCACTGATATTTTTGTCTTCTAGTCGGCAGGCCTTCTTTTATGAAAAAAAAGACTATCAGGTAAAGTACAGTGGAGGTAGCAAATATATAAGCTGTAGTTCCAAAAGGACTTTATTTTAATGTAGTATTTGCATTATTTAGCATAATAACAATTGCAAACTTTGTGTATATGTGTATAATGCAAGTGGCATTTACACTAGAAATTATTTCTCCTGAGTGTGATAGCAGGAGAGCAATGGTCAGTATTAATTTTATCCTGATAGATAATAACTGAATAGCAACCAGACTGGTAGGGTCCTGTTTTACCTCTTTTTTTTACTAGCTATGTGAGCATATTCCAGTTATGTAATCTTTCAGTGCCATAATTTCCCAGCTTGAGTAATGGAGACCCTATATCTCTGGGATAGATTCACTTTTAGAATTTGAGTTAGTACATACATGCAGAATGTCTAGAAACGTATCCTGACACTTAGAAAGCTCTTAGTGCATGGTAGGAAGGGTGGCAATGTGCTCCTTATTAGGTGATTATGAGGGTTAGGAGTGTACATGGTTTCTGAAGAAGAATGCCTGATGAGAACTACCTTAGGCTGTGGCCAGAGCATTACAGCCTTCTGCTGTTAGCAAAACAATAACCTCATGTCTTAGTTAGGGGTTCTATTGCTGCAAAGAGACACCATGACCACGGCAACTCTTACAAAGGAAAACATTTAATTGGGATGGCTGGCTTACAGTTTCAGAGGTTCAGTCATTATCAGGGTAGAACATGGCAGAGTATAAGCAGACTTGGTGCTGGAGCTGTGAGTGCTACAGCTTGCAGGCAAGAGGAAGTCAACTGAGGCACTAGGTGGTATTCTGAAACCTCAAAGCCTGACCTTAAGTAACACACTTCTTCCACCAAGACCATACCCACTCCAACAAAGCCACATCTCCCAATAATGCCACTCCCTATGAGATTATGGGGGCCAATTACATTCAAATCCCCATACCTTGGAAAGAACTATTAACTTAAAAATTTAAGTTCAATTTTGAATGGCATATGAAAATTCATCATAATACATTGCACAAATAGTTTCAGATCTTAAAAACAGGCAAGTGTTAATTTCTATTTATGTACAACATTTCTTTCCTCTTATGTCTTTCTTCCTAGCCCTCCCCTATAAGTAAACTAGGCATTTCTTTGGGTTACTAACAAAGAAACCTTACAGTGACTGCTTCAATGGTTGAGTGAGATAATAGTTTCAAATTTCTTCCTCATGTGTAAATACAGTGGAAATCTAGTGAGAATTTATCTTCCAACTGATTACTTGCTTCGAGTTGTTGGAGTGATGGTGACAGATGAACAGTAATTGAGGTGTGAATAAAATTTTGGAAAAGATAAATGATACCATTTTCCGTGGAAAATACTGCATTCTTCCATTGTGGGACATGGCTATTTATTAGCTCTTTTAATGGAGAAGGGCTCCTGATGGTTGCAGTGTAACTGAGGTTTTCAATGAACTCAGAACCTTGGTGGTAAATGATGCTGCTGAAATAGCGACCTCACTGGATTGCCACTCAGGTGGCATTTGTAACTTCAGTGAGGTAGTCAATGGCTTGTGAATCATTCCCTCCTAGGAAAGAGAGGAAGAAGCATGGTCTTGTTGCTAAAATTTGTCTTGTCCTAAATCCTTTGGTTCAGAACCTGCTAGAAAGCTGTGTTGTTCTTCCTCCTACGGACATGCCATTGTCAATCACCGTAAGAAAGCAAATTCAGCATAGTAGCGTTACAAAGATCTAAGTTTGCTTATAAAAGCAGCTTCAATATTCATTTTTAAGTTGCTGAAGTCTGCTTCATAAACTTGTTTGCTGGCATTCTCAGATCTACTTAGTTTGGTCTCAGAATTCCTCCCAACCCCCAGAAAAAGCACGGACAGAAATAAACTAGAGTACTCTCAGACTTTTTTCTAAAACCTCGAGGCCTGTGCTTGCAAGTTTCATTAAAAAAAAAAAAAATCCAGATAAGTCTAATAAAAGGACCTTAATTTCAGCCTTTAGTTACTGGGTTAGAGTCCTTGAGATATTTTAGTTGACTTTGGATTTATTGTTTTGCCAAATTCTGACCCTCTGCAGAAACGCACCTTCAGGAGTTCCCACTTGCCTGTGAAAGTCTAGGACACTATAAGTAGCAATGACTGCTTATAGTTATTGACTCTGTCCCCACAATTCTTCAAAAGTAGAATTCTACTTCCTTGGACCAAAAAAAGAATTATACCCTTTCTTGATTACTTAAGAGAGAAGTTAAAACTGTATGGAGTCACCAATGAGTGAGATGACTCTGTAGTGCTGATGTGACATGACAGATTGTGTAGAGACTGTCTCAATCATTAGCATATTCTACTTTTTATTAAGCTTAAAAATGTAAACCTTTCCTATCATTCCGTAACTAAATATAGCAATGAAATTTTATCTCAAGTGAGGAACATTGTCCAAATCAGATTTGATGTGTGTAGGACACAGAACATTCATTGAGTGGTACAGATTGTGTTAAATGGACCTGAAATAATGTTCAGGAAAGAGAATCACTTTCTATTCTTTGTGACACAAACAGTTTGTCACACATGTATTCCTCTCCCTATCTTGTTAGTATAGTTGTTATATTTTCTATTACGAGTTTTATTCTAATACTGTAGTTTTCCTTGATTAGGTTTACGTGAATGCATTGCAATTCCATACAAGGTGTTATTAATATATGCAATTAAACATGTAATTAATATGTGTAATTACACAGGGAGAGGCGTGTTTAAGCTTGGCTCTATGTTAATTTATTGTCTGGATGCTTCGTGCACAAAGACAGGGTTTTATGTGCGGCACTTACTCCCATTGTAAATCTGCAGTGCTTTGTCTTCAGAGTGTGTGTTTTTTCATTTGAGTTCATAAAGTCATTTTTATGGTCATGGAAACAACTGGATTATGGTTGTCCTTTGCTGTAGCTATAAGAAATATCCAAGTTCACAGAAGAAAGTTGGGTGTGAAGCCACAGTGTCTAGTTTGTGAACAGTCCCATGGCTTGTTTGTATATTTAATGTTTTAATTTTCTTGTCATGTTCATCTGTTAAAATTACTTTGTTCTCTTCTAACTCTTAAGTCTTTGATTGCTTTCCCTCTTTAAACCCCTGAAAGTACCTTTTTTTTTTTTATCTACATATCATCTATCTATCTATCTACTGATGAATTTGTGCCATCAGTAACTATTGGATTCTTACCTGCCTCATCATTGCTCACTTGTAGTTCTGTAAGTAGGCCTAATCTAATCTGCCTCCCAGAAATTATTCTTTGCTTTCCCTCATGTTTCCAGGTCTACCGCTTGATTGTATTTACTTCTTAGAAAAGAATTGTGAATTGAAACTATGGCAAGGAAAACAAAAACAAAAAACATACAGGATATATCATTGTACAGTGTTTAAGGAAGAGCGAAGCTACAGAATGGGATCTGGATATGAGAAATAGCAGGGTAATAGAGGTGGCTGCATATAGGTGTTGTCTAAGAAGTGCGTATGCATGCATGGCACCATTAATGAGCAAAGAAGTCCTGGTGGGTTGCAGTGCCTGGTTAGGATGTTCAGATGGCCCAGGGGCCAGCTCATAGTTACTGGTATATAATTTTGGTACGAGTGCTTAAGCAGATATACTTTCTGAAAAAAACACGAGCACTGAAGCCGCCTGCTATTGCAATAGGCATGTTTCCAAGGGGGACCTGGGAACAGATGTGTTGTCTGTTCTGAATGCACTGGGATCCGTCCATGCTTTGCTTACAGACCCCCGTCTGTCTGGTGCACTCTGTCCTCTAAAAGCTTCCTGAATTGCTTTGTAAACAAGGCAGCTACTACAGCTGCAACTGTTGGATTTGGACATTTGCCAGCTTGAAATCTATCCCTGTCCCAATGTTACATATCTGGGAGCAGAAAAAGGAGACTTAAAAAAAAAAACCAAAAAACTAAAAACAAAAAAAAAGCATATGGAAACATTCGCTGAAAAAGATCGTGTTGAAAGTAGAAATGAATACAGATCACTTGAAACTACAAGCATTTTCTGGACTATTTTGACTTTCTGTTCTTTGCCACCAGGTCAGATTTCAGCACCGTTCATGTACTTTGGACAACTTACTCAATTGGGCCATTGCTTCATTAAAAAACCATCATTCCAGTGTCCTTTATCTTTGGCCTTCTCTTGGCTCAAGAGTGCTAGAGTCAGCCCTTGAGTGAATGAATAGAGATTGTTTTTCAGAATTCTCTCTTCAGCATGCCAGTATTTAACAATTAAAACCAAACCAAAAATAACACAAAGGGCTAAGTAGGGACTGGGATTTCTTAAGGAATCTTGTTTTGGGATTACCTGGTAGTTCCTTCAGTGACTGTATGCTGCATGGATTTCGCATCCTTTTGTATATTACAGAGAGATGTTGTAGTGTCTTCTCTGAATGTCAAAATACCAGTGTTTTTGCAAAAAGTTGAAGTTGAATTTTTGCTTTATTCTTGGCTTGTTGATGAAGTTGGCGCCTAGCCTCTTTCTTCTTATCTAGCTATTGAAGTCTACACAGGTGTGTTCCTGTATGCCCACTAGATGAGGATTTTCAGCTCATTGTTCATTTCTATGTGTACCTTATGCTGTTCAGGCTGCTGCACTGACCTCTTTAGACTGATGCTGTATGGCATTGTGCAATTATGTTTGTGTTACCCATTTTGTGTGCTTTTAGTTTGTTTCTCATTGCCAGATTAGGGCTAAAATCATTTCATTTTGGTAGTGGCAGAAAGCACAAAATCTTGAGTTTCCTGCCAATATTCTCTTTTTGGAACAACATCAAATGTAACTTTTCTGTTGGAATAAGTATTTTCTGGGCAATTTCTTTTCCTTCCCCCAGGTTCCTCTGGCTTCTTTTATCATGGAGTTTGAATTGTTCAGGAGCCATTCCACAGATGAAGGATGACCTAACTATTTTCCTGGAGTAGAGTTGGTTATGAATAAGTGCTAGTAGTAAGAGCACTGTAGAACCTTTGGCATGTAGTACACCACAGTAAAAGGAGGATTAAATGACATTTCTCCTATGTCCTGTGACTTCAGATCACTTACCAACATGATTGTGAACTTCCCCACAGGTTTTGGCCACCCCACATCTTCCAAGAGTGCTGGCCTGCACAGCGGCATAGAAAACCAGGCCTTCATTGATTTATTCCTTTTGGTTTCAGTCCCAGATCTTGGATCGTGCAGGGATTTCAAGTGATAGGGTCAGCCAACTAGCTGTAGGCTTGAAGAAGCGAGCTATTGTGTCAGAAGGAAAAACTGTTGTTTCAGGAGTTAAAATTGACACTTTTTTTTTAAAGCTAGAGGAAAGCTAATACATGGGAGTGTTTTTATTTTGTTTTTCAAAGGAAGACATCATTCTTTTACTTCCATTTTCATGTAAAAATAAGAAACAGCTTGGTTTCTTCCTAAGCTGTTGCCAGTGTCAACATTGCTACCTCCTATAAGGTGGTATTATTATTATTATTATTATTATTATTATTATTATTAAAAAGGTCCTGTTTTACAATTTGTTTGGAGCTGGGACTTGTTCAGTTTTGGAGCCCACAGGGATAGGGAACTCTTTAGAAATGTGACAATTAAGGGACTTTTTCAGCCTTTACACTGGCTTACCTTTCTTCTCTTCGGCACACAACAAATGTGCCGTTTTTTGATGACATGGGTACATTTCAGAGGTCTGTTTAAAACTACTTGCTCTCTTGGCTCCATGAGGGAACTTTGGAACCTTCCTGATGTAGAAGTCTTTCTATGTTGACATGCTGGCCATGGGCCTGGGGTCCCATCACTACCATTCCACACTCAGTGTGTCCACTCTCCAGCTTGAAAAACCACGAACCAAGCAAGGCCAGGGAACCTTCGGTGGTTTGAATGAAAACGACTTCCTGTAGGTGTATAGGGAGTGGCATTACTTGAAAGCATTAGAACATATGGCCTTGGTGGAGGAGATATGACCTTGGTGGAGTAGATAACTGTCTTGATGGAGGAGATGTGTCACTGGGAGAAAGTGGGCTTTAGGATCTCAGAAGGTCAATCCAGGTCCAGTGCATTGCTCTCATTCTGGTGCCTGCCAATACAGAAGTACAACTCTCAGCTACCCCTCCAGCACCATGTCTGCCTGCATGCCAATGTGTTTCCTGCCATGATGATATGGAACTGTAAGCACGCCACAATAAAATGTTTTTCTTTAAACGAGTTGCAATACAAACTCTATGACAGAGCGAGAGAACTAATTTCTTCAGCCTTATGAAACTAATACGTGAGCAAAAGTTTATTAAGGTCTCTGGTGGTGTTCATTCAAGTGTTGACCAGTAACACTTTGTTTGGGAAAAGGGCAGTGAATGTGGTCTTTGTATCCTGCACTCAAATCTTTGTGGCATATCCATAGCTACTGTTGACCTTTCGGATGGGAAGTCATTGCACTTGTTCACTGTGACATCTAACAGCTACAGCTGTGTAGTGGAGGAAAGTACCTTTCTTACATATATACCCAAGAGTATTCAACTTTGACTTTATTAGTAATTATTTTTAAAATGGTTCTTCAACCACAGGGGACATTTCCTATTAGATACCACCCAACATACAGTTTGCACAGACCTGTCTGTACTGATTTTTATCATGGGACATGAGATTTTATTTGGTTATATTTAGGATCCCTTAAGTGCGCTGTCAATTATCTGGGTTTTGTTTTTACTGTGTTTGTTTTTTTTAAATAAACATCTTTAAAATTTAACATCATCAACATATTTTGATGTCTAGCACACTCAAGTAGGATGTGAGTAAATTTCTTCTCAAATAGAAATTCTTATGGAAGTGACTTGTGAATAACGAGGAAGTATGTGAGTGTTTTTAAGGAAAGAAAATGGAAGGTCTATTTTTACAGTGTGGTTGCTAAAGATATTCTTTATGTTTATATATCAATATAAACATATATTGTTTATATATTTCAGGGGGAAAATCTCCATAGGAAAACTGAGAGAAAGAAAAACCCTCCCAAGTTAAAATGCAGCTGAGGCGTTGTTTAGTTTAGGTCACTGTCTCTGATGGAGGTTGTTTCATTGTATCTGAAATGTGTTTCAGATTTGTAGAGAAGCTTATCTTCAGGAATAGAGAAGTGCACTTATCTTTACCATGTTGTAATGCAAGTTTGTCTCTTCACTCGCCTCATTTCTCATCCTTTTTCCTAGGGTAAAACTGTGTGTTATGTTCCTGGGGATAGAAACCTAGGACCTCACACGTTCAGGGCAAGCTCCCTGCCCCTGAGGTCTGTTCTTAGTCCCACAATCTTCAGCTTAGTGCTTATCAACCCTGCATCTATTTTAATTATTTTTTTAAATGATTTATTTTTAATTACCAGTACATCTGTGTATCTGGGTGTAGGTATGTACACATGAGTACGGAGGCTTGTCAGAAAGCTTAGGAACCCCTGGATGTAGAGTTACGGGTGGTTGTGAACTGCTTGAAGTGGGGTGCTGGGAACCCCTGCAGGAACAGCCAGTACTCTTAATCTTTGAACCGTCCTTTACATCCCTACTCATTTTCTTTTAGGCATTTGCTTGTCTATGCAGGTTGTATAGTTTTTCATGTTCTAAATAAGATATTAACTTGTTATAGGTACTTCATCTGCGCTATGGGTGGAATGCAATCTTCATATGCACTAAAATACTATCATGCTGCTATATTTTTAAATTTGTTTTCAGCTTTCACTATTTATATGATGTATTACTGTTGCATAAGATTATGATTTTTAATTTTTACTATAATATGTTTTCCTATTTTGTGATCCTTGCATATTTATTTGAGCTGCTAGGTCATTTTCAGATTTTTGAGCCCATCTTCAATGAAAAGGATAACATGGTACATGTGGTCCTGTGTGTCTTCTTGTTTTGAATGTGCAAGAATTTCAGGTGAGCAATACCTAGTTATGGATTGCTTTGGGCACCCTTGGCCCTTGGATAATATGGTCAGGTGTAATATGCTCCTGGCTTGTCTCCTAGGTGCTGTGTAGCTGCCTGCTTTCTTCATTACTGGTATTGCCTAGATTCTTAATTTGGTCATAGTGAAACATATCCCCCTGTTTTGGTAGTTATTTTCCTGATTTGTGAAGCCCAGTTTCCTTACACAATTGTTGGCCATTTGGGTTTTTTCTTCTGTCAGTTGCTTTATCAGATCTCTCTTCTGTTTTACTGTTCTGTGATTCCTTTTGATGTGCAGAAACTCATTTTCTGCATACTAATCTTTTGTTACTTTTATGCATTTCAAGTGTGTTGCTTGTCTTTTACCCTGTTTCTGGTATCTTTTGTTGAACAAAAGTTTTTAGTTTTAATGCAGGCAAATTCTATCTTTTCTTTCATGGTTTGTATTCTTTGTGTCTCCCTTCAAAAATCCTCCTTTCCTCCCAAGGTCATAAAAGGCCCTCTCTGTGCCATTGTCTTCAAAAAAAAATGTCAGAGTTTTTACCTCTTGCTTTGAGTTAACTTGTTAGGTATTTTTATGACATATAGTAAGGCTCTTGGTCACTTGCTTGCCTTTCCTTCTCTCTCTTATGATGTTGTCTTAGTGTTACACTAAGAAAAGCCTCATTCCCCTCTCCCTCCCTCCTTTTTTCCCTTTTCTGCCTTAAACTTTTTTTTTTTTTTTTTTTTTTTTGGTGGGGGGAGGGACATGCCAGAGAGATGTGGTGGTTCTGGCCTGGAATCCCAGGCAGCCTGGTCTATAGTAGTTCTAGACTAGCCTGGGCTATGTAGTAAGACACAGTCTCAAAAAAGAAACAAGTTTTAAAAGAAGAAAATAACCAAAAAAACTAACTCTAAAACACTAATTTTAGACTTATCCAAGAATAGGTTTTTAGAATAATACCATACCTGACCACAGAGTAATCATCCAGGATGTCTGACTGACGATATTGCAAATGGCTATAGCTGAAGTATTGAAATCAGAGATTCACAGTGGTTTAACACTATTATTTAATCTTGAGGCTGTACTCTTTTCAACAGTTGTCACTCAAATTATCTGTGTTCCTCTGAGCTAAGAGGATACATTGCATTGACTCTTATCAGTCTGTGACCCTTTCTCAGCCTGTTCTTTGTTTTTATCAGCTTGATGTTGTGAAAGACAACTAGTCAGATATTTTGAAGAATGTCTACAACTTGATTTCTTCTTATAGGTAGATGTGTTAGGCATTTGTTTAAGTAGACGTGACTATGTCCTTGGTGCATCATGAAGAATTTGCTCTGCAGTTCCAGTTAGTGATCTGGTTGATGGTCCTTTTAGTCTCTTGTCTTCAGTAGTATTTTAGTCAGGGTTCTCTCAAGAAATAGAACTGGTGGTGGTGGTGATGGTGGTGGTGGTGGTGGTGGTGGTGGGTGTGTGTGTGTGTGTGTGTGTGTGTGTGTGTGTGTGTGTGTGTAAGGGGGACTTACATTGTAATCTTAAAGAAGTAGATTCTTAAATTAAGCACCAGGCTAGATGAACTTGCTAACAAGAGTTCTGGCAAGCAAGCAAAAATCAAAAGCTTTAGTCTCCCATGTCCTTTTGTATGGATCTTGTGACTCAGGTTTACGGTTGAGCATCCCATCTCAAATCATGTAATCTAGAAAATTCCTTATAGGAATGCCCAGCTGGTTGGGTTTTAGTTGACTTCAAATGTAACCAATACTGACTATTACAAGTGTGTACCCATCTCTTTCTCTGCTGCTGTGTTAGCATCCATTCTTGGCTGTGGTGTTAGCCAAATGATTATTTTTGTCATCTTTTTCATACTCATTAGCAGGAGTTCTATCAGTGTTATGGAGAAGCCTCTATTTATCTCCTTTATATTGACATACAAAGCTACCTTTACATCTCTACTAGGATCTGCCAGGTTTCCATTAGAGCTTTTCATTCCTGTGCCTACTGGCCAGCAATGTGCAGAGATGCCCTCAGCCCAGTCTCACAATTGGTCTATGCTGTTCATTTTTATTGCAAAACTATGTCCAACTAGTTTTGTAATGTTAACTTGTGAAAAAAAGTGAGTGTATGTGTGTTTAAAAAAAAAAGCCTCCATTAACCATACTTTGGCCTTTAATTTTTTTCTACATACTCCTTGTTCACACCTATTTTTGTCCATTGTGTTTTTTTGTGGAAGCACTTTTCCAGTATTTTTAAGGAGCTCTCTTTATATGTTAGGCATGTTATCCCTTTGATAAGATGCAAACACTTATTTTTGTAAATATGCCATTTGTCTTTAGCTGATGGCATATTTTTGTGAATTATCATGTAGATGGAGTTATTAATCTTTTCATGTTGCTAAATCTGTTTTCTCATTCTCAGTTTGTAGTAGAATCACCCATTTTCCTTCAAGCATTTTATAGACTGTGGGAAGGTGGGATGGGCTTTATTTTTAAAAGACTATAAAATTAAAAATAAAGATTTTGTGTTTCTGCACACACACACACACACACACACACACACACACACACACACACACACACACACACACTCTTACTTGCCTAAGTCAGCATCCCCTACAGATTTGTGTGTTTGTTAAAAAGCGTAAGCCATACCTTCATACCTAATTATCACTCAATTTTTATGATTTACTTTAGGTTCACACTGGGACATTGTATGGTTTATACAAATTTGTAATGTTATGTTTCACCATTGTAATACCATATAGTAAGTGCTCTGTCCTGGATGGCCTGCCCTCTGATCGTTCATCCTTCCTGCTTCCCTTCCTACCCAGAGCAACCACCAATCTCTCTATATTGCAGGATGAAAAGACATAGCCATTTTGGATTGTCTCAATTCATTTACAAAAACTCAGTTGTTCTCCTTCATGACTTGAGAACTCATTTGCTTTTTGAAAAAGCTGTGGTAAACATCTGTGTGTAGGTTTCTGTGTGGACACAATTGTCAACTCCTTTGGGTAAACATGAGCATGATGGCTGGGTGGAAGTGTGTTTAGTTTTACAAGAAGCCACCCCAATGGTGGCTGTTTTGCCTCCTCAGTGACATTGGCTGAGTTCTTGCTGCTACATACCTTCAGTAACATTTGGTGCTGTCTGTCAGTGTCTTGGAAGTGAACCATTTTTAAAGGTGGGCATTGATACCTTGTAATTGGCATTTGCTTAGTGACTTATGATTTAGAGGACATCTTTCCAAATGCGTGCGTGCGTGCGTGCGTGCGTGTGTGTATCCATGTTATGTTCCATGGCAATCTGAATACTTGTTACATAATGTGAGATATAAGTGCAACTTAACTCATCCCTAGTGACTTTATAGTTTTCCAAAATCATTTGTTTAGAACATTTGTCTTTGCCTTGTTGGTGCAAAATATTGTTCATTCTATACCAAGTTTCCATGTACTATTGGTTAGCTTTTGGGCTGTTTTTTTGTTTTATAGTGCATCACTTAATTGATTCAACTAAGCCATAATATTGTACTTGTAGTAGTAACTTGCTACTATGGTTTAACTTTTAAAAAAAAAAAAAAGATTTAAAATAATTATAGAAAGTTTGGCTCAGTGGTTAAGAGCACACACTGCCCTGTCAGAAGACCTAGGTTCTGTTTCCAGCTCACAACTTATATATAACTCCAGTCTAGGAGATCAGAACTAGGTCTTCTGACCCCTCATGACGCTAGGCATGCATGTGGTATACTTATTTACAGAAGACAAACACACATACACATAAAATGAAAATCTTTAAAAATGACGTATTTTTGCACGTCTCTTGACATGCGTGCGTTTGTGTGTGCACGTGTGTGCGTGCGCGCACGTAAAAGTGCAAGTCAACAGAGAACTTTACTAATTAGTTCCGCCCTCCATCTTGTGCTCCAGGGAGTGTCAGGTTTCTTCACTAAGTGCTTCTACACTATGAGCCATCTCACTGGCCTGCCAAGGCTGGCAACTTCCACTGTAACCTCCCTGTCTCTGTCCTCCACTCCCAGCCTTTCTTACTCTGCTTTTCCTGGTAATTCTTTGCTTAATTGATTTATAAACTGTTTCAAGTTTGAATATTAAAAATAGCAGATTTAGTTGGTGACCAAATGCTTGGCTTTACTCCTCCCATTTCTAGAGCCTCTTCGCTATTTAGTATTGATCAACTTTTTGTGTCCATGTCACATCTGCTTAAAAAGAATGTGCATTTTCTGTTTGCACATATACCACAGGCATTTTAGGAATGTGTATGTGTGTACTCGAATGCCCACAAATGTGTATGTACAAGTGTGTGTGCATACATATGCTTGTATGTGCCTATGTATATATAGAAGCCCAAACTGGATGCCCTATGTTTTTCTTCAATCATTCATTTCTTGAGGAGACAGGATCTCTCACTAAGACTGAAGCTCATGGGTTCTGATATTCTGGCTACCTAGCATGCTTCAAGAATTCTCCTGTTGCTGGCCTCTCCAAAGCTGGGTTACAGTTACGCTCTGCCATGCTTAGCTATTTATGTAGGTTTCAGAGATATGAACTGGGTTCTTCCTGATAATGCAGCAGGTACTTTACTGACAGAGCCATCTCCCCAGCTCAGGAATTTAAGGTTTATATGGGGTTCTGATGCAAATTTGAATTGTATTGTAGATTCAAAAATAATCTCATCTTGTCTCCTGTCAGACAGGTGTTCATCATAAGGTCAATGGGGAGACTGTGGAGGACAGTGAACCACAGAACTTACATGAAAAGAGGTGTCTGTGTAATTTTCTGGACAGAGGATTCATCAATTTTTAAAAAATGTTCCTTCATGTCAGAAAGATAGAGGCTGTTCCAGGTTAAAGTGAGAAAAAGAATGGAATTTAAACACCTAGCAACAGAGAATGCAAATAAAAAGACTCTTTGCCACTGGAATTGGGGTGTGCTGATTATAAAATGAAGGTGTCTTTTAATGTTTTCAGCAGGTATTAAGCCTGTGAGGAGTTATTCCCTATATTTACAATAATGGTGTTTTCTCTCCTCTTTCTTTTAGGTAAGTGACAGTCTAATGCTTGGTTACCACAGTGTCAGAACGGATACATTTTTAAGACGCCATCCTGCCTCTGCTACCGTGGTAGTAAGTCCTAGTCTTCATGTGTGTCGTGCTGCTGTGGGCAAGGGGCTGCCTTGCAAGAAGAACTTAGGTAATTTTCTGGAAGTCATTTGCCTCTTCCTATTACCTGTTTTACATAAGAGCACACTCTGAGATTCTACATAGGAGTAAAAAGGCAGGGATTTCTCTGATCATGCAGATCTCAAGGGTGGTGCAGAAGCAACTTGGATTTTAGAGTTGACTTATTACCCTGTTCCCCATTCTTAAGTTATGTGGACGTTTGGCTGTAGCTTTTTCCTTTCTCAATTTGTCCAGTGTTCAGTAGGTACAGTGATGTCTATTGTATCCCAGGAGGACTAAATCGGTGTTTCAGAACACAAGTCTAGTTCCTTCTTTCTTTCCAGCTCCATCCTTTTTATCAAGATGTCTAGTGACAGTGAGCTCTACAGTGTTGGCAAATGGAGACTGACTCTGTGTCTGGAATGTCAAGTGTCTTTGTCTTTGAGATTCTGAGAATCTTGGAATCCAGGTACCCAGGGATTTTGTAAAGGAATCTGTAGTGGGTCTAAAGAGGCACTTTCCAAGCAGCAAACATGTCCTTGAACTTGCTAGCCACAGTAGAAAAGCCCACTTCAGGTGGGTTTAGGTGTTGTCTCACAAGTGGCTTTTGAAGAATCAGTGACTATCTTCGAAAAGTATGTTGGGAAAAGGATGCCTTTGTTTAATCAAAAATGGGATTTATACAAATGAGTGAAGAATGTAAGCTGAGATTGTTTATCTAGTGCAATTCTTTAAATACTTGTCACATTGTTGTGTTCAGAATAATCTAACAGTCTGGCCTTGTAAACAGATGAGCAGTTTTCACTGATCAGCAGAATCACGAACAGCCTGAATTTTGGAAGTGGAAGCGAGTTGTTCCTGAGTTGGAAGACATGTCTGTGAAAGGCTGGGGAATTACAGGCACTGACTGGTATTTTAGCTCGTGTGCTTCAACCCAGCGTCAAGGCCTGTGGAGAGGCTGAGGCCAAGGGAGACCACAGTTCATTGCACTTTTAGAGATTAAAATATCTCCAAATTAGTTCCAGTGAATCATTTCAAATTATTTTAAAAGCCCTTTATATTTTAATCAGAGCCTATTGAAGACCAGTTAATTTGGACAGAACGTTCTAAAATTACTTCCCTCCAATGATGTTTTGTGCCATTGGCATAGAATGCAGAAAACCCATGGGAGAGGGGACTTTGGCATCAGAAAGTACCATGGAGCTGTTGATCTTAGTGGAATGTTTCCTGGTTTAATAGTGGTAATGATTTTGTTCTTGCTGCCTGATTTAGCCTGGATAATGAGGAATGCTTGTTGTAGAGAGGTGATTCTACAGGAAGCCCAGAGTCCAGAAATACACTTTGCTTGTGCATATTCAAGAAAGCCTTGGTGATTGAGACTTAGGAACTCTATTGGCCTGGTTGTCTCAGTCTCTATCCCCCATTTTGTCCATCTTTTTTGAAATTACTAATATAGTCCCTGCACAATAAACACACGATTTTTTTTTTTAGCTATTCATGTAAACAATACCAGTACAGTGACCTCTCATTTTAGAGAGAAAAAGTCTTGCTAAATGGCTCATGTGCTGATTCAAATGAAACTTTCACATTCTGCTGTTCTCCTTCAAAGATGATGAAATCAAGTCTCTGAGAAGAAAGGCCTGCATGAGGGTATATATCAGCTTGGTGGTTGCTTTCTTGATGGCAGGCTGCTTCTTCAGTCTTGTTTGGGTTGGGGAGAGGCCTTGTGCTTAGTGTTGGCATTCTTTGTCTTCATGTCCAGTCCTTCCACTGTGGGAAACAGCCTCTCCTTGGAAGCCATTCCAAGGTAGAGGGGCAGGGGTGCTCACAATTGCTCCCTCTAAAATGCTGGTTGAAGATAGCAGGGTCCATTTTCGGATGTTGTGTATTACTCATTAGCTCCAAGCCTTCTGCAAGAAAAGACCTAAGAAAGATGGACAGGGTGGGCTCTTATATTGCACTTCCCAGAGTGTTAGTCAAGGACTTTTTGGCAGTTGGTTGGAATCTCATTTTAAAGCAATAACACACTCAGAGTTGTATTCAAACACTGAGATAAATGCATCAACCTAAATTCATGGTTTTGTTTTTTTCCATGTAGCTGCTAATTATTGAACATAACGAGGCTTATTCATAATTTCTTTTCTCTTGCGTGATAGCAATAATCCTGTATTTGTGCTACTGTCATTTCCATGGTAACAGACTAATGTCTGAAGCCTAAGATTATTAAATACGGAGCAGTACATTAAAATAATGTGAAGGTTCTGACTTACAGAGAGACTTTCACACTGGGGCAAACTTCAAAACAGAAAATACTTAAACAAAAAGCAATTTACTTGGCCAGTAATGTTTAGTATTCACATTGCTATTATGGAAGAGATTTGCTTGAATTATAACCTCTTTCTTCCCAGCCCATCATCTTCTCTGGCTTTGCAGCCAAGTCTTAATCTGGTGTTTATGATGTCAGCCAGTTGCCAGGGGAGTTATTCTGTCACAGATGTGTTGTGACTTCACTGCATGGTAGAGGCAGAGCAGAATGTAGGATGGAAGAGAACTGCCAAGATCATCGGGTCGATCTTTTCTGCAGTGTCCTGTTTCCTTTACTTGCATCTTCAGAAATTGTTTAGCTAAGTGATGCTTTACCAAAGGTTGCCCTATCATAAATGTTGAAATGACCCAACGTGACAGAAGCCAACACTGAAGAAAATGTGTTCCATAGCCGGACCTTAAGTCTTGAAAAGTTGTCATAGTTTGCTTAATCCTATGCTATACCACTGAACCACATCCATTTTTCTGCCATATATTTTGATGGACCACTTCCCTATCCACTTTCCCTATCCACTAGTGAGGAGACTAGTTGATTCAATTTAATGTAACTGTAAATGTAAGGACATGCTTCCTGCCTTGTACCCTTTGCCTAGACCACTGTGCTTAGTAGCCACAGCCCCACTGTTCCCCCTTGTCTGTGGAAGCTCTGCCAAACCCAGAGGTGTCTTTGAAGCCAAATTTTGTGGTGTTCATAAGCACATTTCCATTATGGTCTCTCAGGGGCTCCATCATCTGGTATCTGGGACATTCTCCCATTTGTATGGCACAAAAATAATCTCACTCTTCCAAAGGATAAAAGATTTCTGTAGATTTAAGCTAAGTGCACAGGTGGTGCTATGTGCACTGTGAACACTTTGATTGTCATATTCCATACAAATGGGATTCATACACCAGAAGTGGTTTTCAAAGCCTTGTAAGTGTAGGAAGAACTCGAGGGACAAGAAAATCCTGTGTGATGAGGAAGAGATCTGGGCCATGTTTAAATAGTATGCGTAATTGGAAAATTAGCTGCACCAAGTCTTTGCATTAAGGTTGAACTTTCAGGGTCTAGGAAGATTTTTTTCAGTCTCCCTCTTTCTCCATAGATGAACTCAGTACAAGATTTTAATGACCTTTGCCCTATTCAGAGAGGTATTGTGGTAGTAAAGGCCAAGCAAACTGACTTTCTTCAAGCATCTTTATCTAGTTGCTGCCAATTTATCTTCTTGGAGTCTGCATATGCTTGTTTTGGATTTGTCATAAAACACTCCTTACCTTCTATGCTCTCCCAAATCAGCATCCTTCTTAAAGAAGCGCATTTCAGCATTCTGTGCCATGTACCTTTCTAATGGTCTCTTCAGCAAGCTTCAGAGTCTGTAAGTGTGTGAGTGTGTCTATGTGCACGCATGGGTGTGGAGATGACTTTCTTTACAGAGCAGAGAGATGTATTCACTGGGTTGATGATTATTTACTTCTTTCCTTTCTCCCTCTGATTCTCTGGGTTCACAGTTTTGGGAGGTCTCCAACATGAGGAAAATTTGGTGGGAGGAACATCCAAAAAAGCACTGATTTTTTTTTTTTTATTGTATTCCAAAAATTGTTATGTAAATAGTTTAAAAGGTGCTTTGTTTAGGCTTTTGGATTTTTAAATGATCTCCAGGTGACTCTAGTATGCAGATTAGTTTGTCCAGCTGCAGGTTTCTGTATTGTAATGCCTGCCAGTTAGGCTAAGTGAACACATCATGGGTGCACTAGAGATTCTTCATCAGCTTTGACCCTCCCTACTTCATGGAGACTCTCCCCAGAACTCCCATTTCCTCTTTCTGGAGTTCACACCATGAAAATAACCAACTGATTCTGACACGGCACTTTATTGTATCTCTTCTAGAATATTAAAGAGATGATCATTAGTTCTCTCTTTTTTCTGCTATTGTCTTTTTAAAAATTGCTTTACAGTTTTAGATTTTGAATTACAGCTATGAAACAAAACACCAAGGAGCAGATATGCAACAACAGCAGACCCCACAGGCTGGTAGGGAAAAGTCTGCACTGGTGATGTGGCCAACACTGGAAATAGAGCCTTTACTTTCCGACATTGGGTGCCACACCACCCAACTTCCCTGTACTGTATTCTGCCTAAATGCAAACTGTTTCCTTAAGCTCGTGGTAAATGATGTGAAGACATTAAAAGAATAGTTTAATCATATTTTGTTTTTAAAAGTGTAACGCTAGAGGAGACGAGAACAAGTAGATTTCTTCATCTCATAAAACCAAGTCCTTTGCAATAAAGTTCTGACTAAAACTTAGCCCAGCCGGTTTTCATTTATCTTGGTTATTGCTTTTCACGTGTCTCCTGTTCTTGTAAACACAATTTTCCCTCTGGAGCTAGATACAAAGCAAAGGTTATAAAGAGAAGTGTTGGAATTTGAGTGTCTTGCTTAGGATGTTTAGCCTTAAGAAATATATTTGAACTTAAAAGAAAAGTAACAGATTTACTTGAATTTTCTTACTTTTGCTTCACATTCTCTTTTACCAAATCTATGACTAGCCCTGAAAACTTGATTTAGACAGATATCTGATGTAATTTCATGAAGCAGGAGTTGTCAGATGATGGCAAAGGATGCTCTTGCTTCTGTTGACACTGCCTTGTAGCCTCCAAAGATCATGTGCAGATGTTAAGTCCAGATCTGGTGCTGAGAGCACTACCGTCATCCTGTGTTGTTTGCATTTGCTTAGAGCTCTCTGAAGGACTGTGTGTGTGTGGAAGAGCCTCCCTGAACTTGCTGGGATTTTCTTCTCACTCCATAAAGGGTTTTGTTCTCCCTTTCCATCTCCTCTCTTTCCTTTCCTTGCCTCCTCCCTATTAATTTCAGTATTTGCCTCATGATTTATCATTGTTGTTGCTGACTTTATTGCTGGGTAGTCATTGCAAAGTCCATTAATTAACACTGATTTCTAGTATATATTAAAGGCAAAGATGGTGCTAATGCCATAAATGCTTTGTAGTTATTTTTTTCCTTTTGCTTTATGTGTTGATGCATATGCAAGTATGAGTGTGTAGATGTCAGGGAATAGACTGGTGTCCTTCCTCATGAATGCTACCATACTTTTGAGACAGGATATCTTCATTGTTCTGGAGGTTTAGGCTGACTGGCCAGCGAGGCCCCAAGGTTCTGCTCTTCTCTGTCTCCTTAGTGCTGGGGTTACAGGCTCACACACCCATGCCTGACTTTTTTTAATGTAGCTTCTGGGGATTGAGCTCTGGACCTTGTGCTTGCTAGAGGCTCTTTTCCCCCACTAAGCTGGTGCCTCAATGCACACTCTATTTTCTAGTTTCATTGTTCTTTCATGGATGTGTTGCTTAGGAACTAAAACTAGTAAGATTCCTTGTCTGCAGATTTCTTGCCAGATTTTATATTGACTTTGAAAAGAAGATCTTAATAATTTGATTCTGCATAAAAAGGACCCAGAAGCTGTTTAGACCTGTGTCTTACTTTCTGTTACTTTTATTTTAAGGGGAATGGAGTTTTCTGTTTCTTAGAACAAGTCTGTCTTTTCAGATACTGTTAATACTTGCACCCCCCAAGACTTTACTTTTGATATTTTATTTAGTTTTTGCTAATAATGACAGCCTTGAGTATATTTTATCCTAAATTATGAATATTCAAATTGTTTCTGATTATAAAAGTATATTGTTTAATTAAGAACAAAATCTTTAAATTTAGAGTATAAAATTTACCTATAATCCTATTTCTTTTCTTGTTAATACCTACACACACACACACACACACACACACACACACGTTCAAGTTAAAAATAAAAAACATACTGTGTGTGTGTACTGTATGTATTTTGAAATGTCTCATATTGCCCAGGCTTCCTTTAACCATTTATGTAGGCAAGAATGTCCTTGAGTTCTTTTTCTCTTTAGAAAAGAAAAACAAAAACAAACAAAAAACAAATGACATAATAAAAGGATAAACTAAACAGTATTTTATGGGTGATAGGAACTGTGGGAAATAAAAAATAAGAGGGACCAGTGAATTGGGGAAAGTGAACAGTCAGGAGTGGCCATGAAGAGACTGACTTTAGAAGGTTCCATTGGTTGTTTTTATTAGTGTAGAAATATTTACTCCTCTGGCAGTCTCACTCTGAATTAGTTATTTCTCTTGATTTTTTAAAATCAGATTTTGTTCTGTGTCATTCAGGTTCTGTTTTATAGAAGAGACATTACCTGGATTTACCTGGATACCTGTTTATCTTGCTGCAGGTTTTCAGAGCAGTCTTCCTGTCCAAGAAGTCAATGGAACTGCCTTTCACTTGGCCTCTCCAGCTGCTACAGCAGGGTGGAAATTTTTTTCTGTTTAGATCAGAATGTGCATAGCTGTATAAGTTGTGCATATGTGAGTTCAGTTTGGAGAGGGGAAACGTACAACAGGAATAAGTTGTGTTCACCACTTGTTCAAATTATTTGTCTGCCTTGTCTTAATGACGCTGTTTCTAGGGAAAGCAAGAATAATGATGAGGGGGGGTTATTTTTTTATTACTATATGTCTGGATTTTCCCCATCTTCCCCCTTCCCTTTCATGTCTTTTTCCTTTATTTCTTCCATTGCCTGCTTCATTTTTGAAGTTGCTAATGTCAGCTGCAGTTTCTTCTCTGGCATCACCATTGCTGTTGGTTTATGGTGTTGTGTTCCAAGGCTATTCATGTTTCAGAATGGAGCCCAGTTGCTTTGCCATTCATCACTCAGGTCTCAAAGACTATTGTAACCATTTTCCTGATAAAGAACATGAATACACAGAAGAAACTGCAGTAAACTATACAGCCTGAGAGTTGTGTTGCCTTCAAAAGGAACACGAGTCCATAGAGAAGTTCTCTATTTTTGTTCATTCAAATTGATGAATTCTCTAAATTGTATGTCTAATTGTACTCATTTTTTCCTAGCATAGTGCAGACAGGTTGTATGATTTTTAGACACTAATGCACATTGGTTTCCTTTACAAGTTTGGAGACAATTGTTGATTCATAACCCTGACAGGAACTTTGGGTAATTGTTGATTGTATGACTGTTCTATTGTCGATTGTATGACTGTTCTATGTGTTCCCATTGCTTTACTATCAGGAGTCATTAAGTGGATTCTATTTGAAATCTGAATGAGAAATTCGTATATTCTTATGAATGTGCCTCACATAAATTTTAAATGAAGTGTTTGACTTTTTCATCCAAATCAAGTTGGCAAAAGAATTTTAATTATTTCATTGGCTGAGTTTATGAGATTCAATGCAAGTTGAAGATTACTCAAACCAGAGTACATTAAGAAATAAATATAATTAAAAGCTTGCAGAGGTATGTATGTGTCTTCAACAGCAATTGAACAGTAATAATTATTTAATCTATAAACTTTCTCCTTTGTCATACATGGTACCTGGTCCTTTGACGGTGACAGTGGGGGCCTAATTAATTTTTTCTTTCTGTTAACTAAACATTTATATCCGGACATTACCACCTACTTTAATGAATGATTCCTCCCTTTATCCTCTCTCTGTCTCTCCTCTTTTTGTCTCCTTTTCTCTTTTGTCTCTCACTGAGTGTCACAATGAACTCTTTGTACAGACAGGTACCCTGGGTTCCTTTAAGTAAGTCAGGGCTGTTCAGGTTGACCTGATGAGCACCATGTCTCCCTGCTGGGAATGAGTGAAGAATATCAATTATAGTCTTGAACATCTGACAAGGGTGTGCACACCGTTATAAATAATACCACCCCATAGCCTGCTCCTTTATAAGTACCTGCTGCTCTTCCTCCTCCCTTGAGGTAGGGACAAGCAGGTGGGGATCTTACTGTCCTCAGCTAGCCTAGACTTCAAGAGCCCCAAGACTGGGATGACTACTGGATAGGACAATAGTGTGGTTAAAACTGTAAAGGCCATACCAGTTGACATGCCAACATGAGAGGAGGAAGATTTCCTAAGGCCTCACCCGTAGGTGAAGAGTTACAAGTAATCCATGGTTGTTGAAGGGGAAAACTAGGCTGTTTGTTTGTTTTAGGAGACCACCCCAGTCCTATGTGTTTAGCCCTAAACACATGCAAATAAGAGGAATGCTAGTTGGTCTCAGAAGATGTGGGTGTGGGTGGTGGTGTTATAAAATATAACTAATTATAGGAGGAGAAGAGGGAGAGGAGGGGGGGGCATGAGAGGAGTTTTAGTAGGGAGAGAAAAGGTAGATCCAAATGTAGTGTGTTTTCCTGAAATTCTTGGGTAAATCAAAAATCAAGGAAAAGAATGAGGAGGGAAGTCCCAGTGGCACATGAATGTGGAGTGTGTGTCTTGAATGACCCTGAGACGAAGCCAGCTTCCCAGTGTGGCTTCCTTCTACACTTTGCCATCTCTGGGACTCCAAGTACCTCAGGGTAGACAGCTGGACAGTCACAGTGCAGCTGTTTATTTAGCAAGGAGGAACTTCTTCCTGTTTACTTTGACTTGGTATTTTATATTTTAGAAAGGAAGTTGATTTTTTTTTTTTAAAAAAATATTGTAACATTATATGTTTAGTGTTCGGAAAGAAGGGAAAAGTGCTCACTAACCATTTCCGGGGCAGGGGGTAGGGGTGGGTTGACCAGCGTTGATATTTTCCTGAATTTCTTTCTAGATTTCTCTTTGATTACTCATGGTCATATTGAAAGTGCTATGTATCTTACCATTGCTTTTATCTTGATTGTATGTTGTTATTTCCAATTGTGATAAATTTTTCTAAACACACTTAGAGATTGTTGTTTTGTTGAGTTTACACGAGACAATCGAGGTGACCATTCTGTTAGTTAAAAATACATGCTCTTTCATACTTTGGTCTCATTAACATGACTGTTGCAAACCCCGTTGTGTATATTTACTGGACACATGCAATGATCACTGAAACTAGGTTGAGATTTGTAATATACTATGAATATTATTTCAAAATCTCTAGGCCATGAGGGAAGTGACCCTGAAACTGAGACAACCATTGTGTTTGAAGCAGGGTTTTAAATATAGGGGAAAGTTGTAGCAGTGGTGAAAAGAATGTCAGTATTCATTGACAGGGGCTCACTCCTCATAGGCATCTCCGTCCATTGCATTGTCCTTCATATAGCCTCACCCTCCCATTCTTCCTATTTCTCTTTTACTGTTTATGTCCCACCAATGGACCATTTGAAAATAAGTTGCACACATCAAGCCCCTTTGCCTCTAAACACTTGAAAGTGTTTTTCCAAAGAGCAACTTTCCTCATTCAATTACAACACAATGATTAGCTTTAGGCACTTAATCATAGCAGTGATGTATTTTTCTAAATTTTTTTATCTATACATCAGATAGGCCACTTGATCTAATAATGTCCTGTACAGCACAAGATCCAGTCTGGAATAACATGCTGAACCAGGTTGTTGTTTGTCTTCACAGTTTCCGTTAGTGGAGAACAGTTGTTTGAGTTTCTACGTCAGATATGATTTTGCCATAAAAAGTAGAGTCAGCTCCATACTGCTTTTGTGCAGAAATTCCTCATTTGGATTTATCTGACCTTGCAGTCTAGGCAGATTGAGTCTGTGTTCCCAGTCATAGAAATCCTGAAGTGGGGGTATCTCCCAGTGTCTTTGTGCATTGTGCTGGTGATATTAATTTTTATATATGGTCAAGGCATCACTTAATTTCCTATTGTGTATTGAATATATTTCATAATAACTGCTAAGTAAACACATGTAAATAAATTATTCCATTAAAAAAATTCTCTTTAGATACAACATTCATTGATGATCCTTACTTTCACTTGTCTTTCCTGCAGTGGTTTCACAACCACAGCACTTATCAGCATTTACTTGTAGTCAGTAGTGTCCATTTTTTGGTATGAGGACATACTTGCATTGACATATAGGACACCTATGCAAGCATGAGTGTGTGGGCATGCACATAGGCAGGCAGGCAGTCAGGCGCGCGCGCACACACACACACACGCACGCGCACACACACACACACACACACACACACACACACACACACACACACCTTTTCCCCTTCTCCTTTTTCTTTTTTTGAGACAGTGTCTCACTATATGCCCAGGGTTCCTTCCTACCTCAGCCTTATAAATGGTGGGAATACAAGCATGTGCCACCATTTTTAATAATTTACATTTAGTGCTGCTAAAATAATTAAGGTAGCCACATTCCTTTAGACTGAAGCAGTAGGAACCATTCACCTTGGTTTTTGTTTCCTTTTTGACCCGCTCCTGCCTGTTTTGGAAGTATAACTTCTTTTTCTTGTCATGAAATGTTCTAGGCTCATCTTGTGTCCTGTCTGCTATGGCTTTGCAATGAAACATCTGTGGGGAATTCTGTTTCTTTTAAAGTACAATAGTATTCGAAACTATTCTTGGGCATTAGGTATTACAAACTGGGAGTTCCCATGTAGAAACATCATGTAGGTGTTTTTAGGAGTCATTAAAAACAACATCCCATACACACGGATGCACACATTTTAGGAATCATAAATCCACAGTAGTACTTCTAGTCCAAACTATCTCTACTCCAGTGAGATGCCACTGTCCTTGAGCTCTGGGGCCTGAAATTGGGTCTCTCCCAATAGCAGTATCTGATGTTAACTGCTGAGTCACTGTTCCAGCCCTTCTGTCTTCCTTGGTGAAATCCCCAGATCCTACCCATTTATTCAGCCCTGTATCACATTTAATGATAGGCTCACAATTGTTTTACTCATGTCACAACAGAAACTCAGCATTTTGAAGCCTAGGGTATATTTGCCATATGCCTTCCTTGAATGAGTGGAATGCTGAAATCCCAACTTTGGTTCTTTCTCTGTATTCTCCCTAGCGGTTAGTTATTAATTTAAAGCACGTTTGTATTCATTTACTTCCTCTTGTTTTCAATTTTGGGTTGTTATTTTTCCTCAATTCTGATTTATTAGGTTTGTTCTTTGTACATGTAGACGAGGCACATGCTTTCTCTGGTCCATGTTTCTGTGATGAAAATGTAAAGGAGACCGTTTTAGATCAAAAATCCTGAATGCTCATCATTGCTAGGAGCTGATCATTTCTTAAAGGGATGATTCATTCTCAGAGTTAAAATCATTACCTTCCTTCATTCTCTTGATCTTTCTCTTTTCTTTCTCAGCTCCTTCTCCTCCCCCTTTCTTTTCTCAGTGTACTTCTTCCCACTTGAAAGGAAGACTTGATTAGTGCAGACTGCCTTAGATTTTGTCTCTGGCTTTCACTATTTCCTACCCCTATGGTTTATCTTTGCAAACACCTTTGAATGATAGATATATATTAAGTATGTACTCTTTTCAAGAATCAAGCTCTTGATTGCATCTTTTTTAATACTAAGGCATAGAATATATTTCATATAAAAGCCCAGATACACTCTCACTCCACATGACATGACTTTGGGTCATGATGGGATTTCTGTGTTTTCTTGGTTATATTTGGAATTTGTGACCATTGCCTATATGATATGGTTTCATCTGCTTCTTATTCAAAATTAGAGTTGGGCTTCATGGATTGATGGCCTCACAGAAGTCAGTCCTGAATGCTTTAATGACCTGCCAAAACAGCTTACCTGCAGTAGTATTCCAGGAAAGATTTGGATTTGCAGATTCAAAGGCAGCAACAAACTTCTCATTTGTTTTTTTTCATTCTAGCAGGTAATTTCATTAGAGGTAACACATACAGTCTTAATAACCGAGTGTGCCCAGTTTTATCCTCTTCTTTTATATGTAGTCTCAATACAGAAACAAAAATAGGGGGTTTGTATAACAAAGATACTATAGAGTTAGCGAGGTGGGGTCGACAGCCAGCTTTGCTTATGATTTTGTTGCTTGTCTGTTGTGCCTCTTAGAAACCAAAGAAATTAGGCTTGCATATGAAAAGGATACTATCTTGGAGCAGCTGATTAAAAAGTCTGGATCAAATGCATGTAAAATCAATACTTTGTCTATATGTACTTGCGAGTTTGATGCAGTTAACCACTAGCTGTGTGTATGTCCAATGTGTCTATTTTTTCTTTAATCTTCTACATTTTCCTACCCATAAGCAATTACAAATTATCCAAGTTTATATCAAATATACTTTGTGTACATTTCATGGCAAACAATCAATATAAAACACAGCTTTGAAAGCATGGGAAGGAATTATTGAGATTATCTTTAGAAGCACTTCCCTTAGAATTGTCATGTTGATGACATTGGCTAGTCAGCACATGTCTCCACAGCCTGTTTCAGTCATGAGAGATATTAACAGACAGAGACCTGAATTAAGAGGCCTCACACACCAGAAAAGCTCAGAGACAAATCTTCCCTGTTTGATTCCAGAGCAGCAAATCCTTTTTACACAATTCAGTATTTTTAGCCTGTCATGTTGTGATCCTTATTTTCCCACCTGCATTTAATGTGCCATTTGTTTCTCCTCTATTCTTTTGTTTAAAAAAAAAAAAAATTTTTTTTTTTTTTTTAGTTGAAATTCCTTTCCTTTCAAAGCACATTTAAAGGAATGAATATATGCCGTTCAGTTAGGTGGTAGGAGGAAAATGAGTATGAATGTGTGTTTTCTGTGAGGGTTCTGAGTGCTGTAATAGGACCTTTTTAAGCTCTACTGTACAGGGAGGTGAGCGATCTATCAAAGGCACAGTCTTGGATTTGAGTCTTCTATTTAGATTAGGAATGTTAAGAAAGATGGATGGTAAATGTCTTTTAGCTGCGTTGTCCCAAAAACATGAAATGAAATTTAAAGACTCTCAAAGAAGGTTTCAATTACACTAGCAAATGACTTGAACAGGGATTGGGGAAGGGGAGGTCATGGGCCAATGGAATGCCAGTTGTGGATTTATATTGTTCCAAATGAAAACATTATTTCCATTAACCCCTTTCCACTAGCACCTCCACCAGAGTTATTTTCAGATTGTACGTTTGTAGGTGTTAGTCACACTTGACGGAAATACCTTATCACTGCTGTGGATTGCACAGCCTTTCCATGGCTGTAGTTTCTCCCTGATATAACACACAGTCTAGGCTTACATTTGGCTAATGTAATGTGTAATGTGCACCTCTAAAGGTGCACCGGAATGCCTGTGTTCTCCAGACTGAAGTTTTAAATGCAGCAGTAAGCTATCTAGTTGTAAAGAGCATTTCTAAATGTTGTAATTAGCAACAGGATAAATAGATTCTGATTGTGGCTTTTTTTTGTGATTAGCTAATAGACTGCCAGATTACACTGTGAACAGGAGTTTGGGGGCGGGGCATGGGGGGGGAGTGACTTTAGGTTTAAGAGCAAATCTCAATGAATTTGCCCTTAACTGTCAATGTGGGCTCCAGTGTGTTTTTTGCCCTCTCATGGCAAATAGAGGAAAGAGTTGGTAAGCAGAGGATGAAACCTCTTTGTCATGAGCCTGCTATAGTATGCACTCAGGGCAGGCACTTTAAAAGAGCGCCATTAATTTGAATAAAACAGGAGAAGGTAGGTACTTTGTACATCCATAAAGCACTGAAGGGGATAAATCCAATTATCTGTTCAATATTTAATGGCCATAAAGTTAAAAATTTTAAAGGCAGTACCTTGGAGACTGCTTAGTCAATTCTGTCCATATTATTTTTGACATTCAAAAGTCAAGGTAGAATAGCCATATCGATGACAGCGTTCATTGTGCTGCTCTGCTGGTTTAGTATCAATGACCCTGGGGTTTGTGTTTCTCCATGCAGATCTGTTGCTGGGTTTGTGGACCCATGCCCCAGTCCATTTAGGGACTATGGGGCCTTCTGAACTTTTAGCATGTTCCTTTTGTTTCAGGCCCATGCTATTGTCTCTTGGTGTGAAGTGTAACTGTTTTAACTTGTCTACTGTCTTTAGTTACACTTCACAAACAAAAAACGAAAGAGCTAGGATAAAATTCCTCAGCCTAGTTTCAACTACAGCATTCAAAGAAAATAGGATATCTTTAATATTTCAAACGTTCCCATTTGAGAAACTCTTAGAAATGCCATTAAATCCCACTCCTATCTTTATAGATGTAGTATACACCCTGTGCATCTTCTAAGCTAATGGTGGGATATGCAGTTAATGTCTAAGTTCCTCCAGTTCTCTACTTAGCCTTATGCAGGTGAGCTTTGCTCTAAGTGTGGTCCAGAGGCAGCAGAAAAGCAAAGCTTCTAAGGAAATCGATGCAGTAGCCATGGTCAGAACAGATGTGAATATGACAGAGTGATCTTGTGATGTGGTCTTGAAGCTATATTCTTTTTGCCTATTAGCTAACACAGGGACCCAATTAGCCATTAACAGGCTCTCACATCACATGTAGAAGCATGGCCACTGTATTTTAGAGAATGTCACTGCATTTCTCCTTCTCTTCTGATTTGGGTTTTTTCTTTTAAGTTGTATATATTCAACCCCCCTCGCCTCAGCATCTCAGTCCTTTGGTTGCTGGGCATTGGGTCTTTTCCATGTGGCTTCAGTTACTTTTTTTTTTTTTTTCCCCTGTAGCTTTTTGCTATTTACTTTTAAGCTCATACTATGTATAGATGACTGTTGACACAAGACAGGTGTACTGCTAAAATGTGTTGAGGGAATCACACAGAAGGCCACTCTGAGGGAGATTAAAGAAGCAAAAGTTAGTAGACAGCATGGATTCTGAGGTGATAAGAGGCCTCTTTTGTCTTAAGATGCTTTAGGTTGTGAAGACAGACCTGCCTCTCCTGGGTTTCTTTAAGGCACTGGTGTTTTTCCCAGGGAATACATACAAAGTCTTTTTCTTCTTTTCTGTTTTGCTACCAATCTCCCTTGAAAGGGAGTGTTGCTTTGCTCTGCTCTATTTTCAAATGCAAATTCAGCTTATTCCTGTCACATGCAAGGTCTCTCAGGATGGTACCCACTGCATTCTAAAGCCATTTAGCTGTCCTGGATCTTACAGTTTTAAGTAGATTGTTCCATGTCTTGCTCCAAGAGTCTTGAGTGAATTGGCTGTTAAACCAGCAGAAACCTTTGTTTTCTGTTTCCTGTAAAGAAAATGAAGGTGAGAAAATAATGATTTCCTGGATAATTCAAAGAAAAGATTTAACATACAAATCCCTAACATACTACTGCACAAGGACTTCCAAATCAGCTTATGACACACTCAGCACGACAATTGTTAAACTCATTTATTTTTAAAGAGCTTTTATATGTGATACCAAGAGGAATGGTCCCTAACACCATGTTTCTGGACTGACACATAACCTTCTGAACTCTTACTTGAGCTGTTTCCCTTATTTATTTACTCCTGATTCATACAGCACTTGGGCTACAAGCTTTTTGAGGTCAGGCACCCCATCTTCTGTCTTTCATAGTCTCAGAATATCTTTCTATTGCCAGTATCACTTGCAGAACACTTATCTTTTAAGTTTATTTATTTTTCTATTCAACCTTGTCTAAATCAATGTTGACCATGAAATTACAGATTTGTTGAGCTATATCTTTTTCATATAAATTGAGATTAAAATCCCAATTATTAAAATGGACGAAGCTTATTTATGTACCATTTAAAACCCCCCCTCACATGTACCACTCTTATGAAACACCGTTTAGTGTGCCTTTGCACGTTGTCACGTTTGATGAACATTGGTGCAACCATGGGAGGAGTATGGATTAAATTCACTATGAACCCCATGTATCAAGCCCTATTTTCAATAGCTTATGTTTTGGGGTTTTTTTTTTTCTTTAATCTTTATAACTCTAGTGAGGCAAATATCCCTCAGTTTCACATAAGAAAATACAAGTGCAAGATAGTCGTGGTTGCTCATCTCTGCACTGGGCAGTCTGAGACAGAAGGATCACTGTAAGTTTGAGGCAATCCTGGGATACATGAGAAGTTCATACCAGTCTGGACTACTCAGTGAAACTCTATGTCAGGACGACACCAAGGGATAGGAGAGAAAGAAAGAAAGAAAGAAAGAAAGAGAGAGAGAGAGAGAGAGAGAGAGAGAGAGAGAGAGAGAGAGAGAGAGAGAGAGGAAGGAAGGAAGAAAGGAAGAAAGAAAGAAAGAAAGAAAACAACAACAAAACCGAATCACTGAACAGCTGAGTGATCTTCTCAAGGTCGAATACATAGCTTAGTGACAATCAGAGCTAAGACCAAGAAGCTGGGTCCTCTGAGTTTGGTCTGTTTTCGTTGGCACATGCTGCTGGTTTCCAGTAATTAGTGAATTAACCATGTACGTTTCCTTAGCAGTCTGCCCTACCAATGTTAGTTCTCAGTGATTGGAGGAGTGCCATTGCAAGTGGTATTTATAGTCTGTGATTTGCCTCTGGAATTGCATTTCCCACTGTTCTGAAAGTGTTGCCACCTCCTTGGAAGACTTGGATGAAAGGGAGCCTCTTAGCACTTCTGGGAGGTGTATGTTCAGCTATGATTTTTGAAAAGTTTCACAAGAGTTTCCAGGTGTGTGTGTGTGTGTGTGTGTGTGTGTGTGTGTGTGTGTGTGTGTGTGTGTGTGTGTGTATGTATGTATACACATCTGTATAGTGATTCCTATTCCCATAATTGCTTGGAGGCCAGAGGAAGATGTTGGTGTCCTGCTCTCTTATTGTCTTAAGGCAATGTCTTTCTGAACCTGGAGATAGGCTTGTAGTCACCAAAGCTCATTAATCCCTGTTTTTGTCTTTGACAGACAGTACTAGTGTTACAGATACAAGAGGCCATATTAGGCTTTTTATGTGAATCATGGGGATTTGAACTCAGGTCCTCATGCTTGCATAGCAAACTCTTACTGAGTCATTAAATGCAGTTTAGGTTATCTTAAACTTTGAAGGTTTTCAACATGTGTGGATGTGATTCAAGTCACCATCTTATGCTAAACGGATTCAGAGACCCTCATTGCAGTCCTTTTTAAAATCACCTCTAAGTAAAGTCTCATTATACTCTTTTAAGTTGTCTGCCCCACTCCCAAACCATAATCTTTTCAGATCAATTTCTTAGTCATCCTCCTCTTCTTCCTCTTCATTCTCTTCCTTCATAAGACAGCTCAGGCTGGGCTTGAACTTTATACAGACAAGGTTGATCTTGAACTACTGCACTATGACCCTCCCACTTCCACCTCCCAAGTACTAGTTCTATATATGGTATGCCACCATGCCCAGTCTTAATGTTGTCAGGGTGCTTAATACATCCTTGAATTTATTTATTATGGTGGTAGAAAATAAAGTTTTAAAAAGTATTGTTTGCCTAAAGATAAGTTTAGAATTTCTCTTTGCCCTTAATTCATTTGGTTCCCATTGTATATGATTGTTAGGCTTGTGTTTTCACTCAGCTGAGTGGCTTATCCTGAGATAGTTTAATGTGCCCATTTATGCTGATTGATGGTGTAATATTTTGAGGATGGCACACAGTAGCACTTTTAAGATAATAACTTGGACTGACACGTGAGGCATGTGAGTTGCTGAAGTTGAGCACTGAAGCCACAGAAGCTCAGTTTTGAGATAAATCTTTAGCTACCAACAGACCTTTTTATACTTCCCTTCACCATGATTATATTCTTCTTGGTTTCCTGTCTGACTTAATTGCCAAATTTACTATACATCTTCCAAATCATGGAAAATGGGAAACTAGGCAAACTGCCTGTCTTTCTTTTTGAGTATGAGACTGCTTGGCTCCTTTGATTTTGAATAAGGAGTAGCTACGGAGTGTAAAAATCATTGTTGAAATCCAGCATTGTCACCGGCAACTTCCTGTGGGCCCTTCCCATCCTACCTACCTACCACAAATCTGTTGGATTTTGATATATGGCTTGTAATGCAAGGGGAGGAAGAAACCACAATTTTTAAATTTTTTCATTGTAAAATTGTTACCTTAAATAAATATATTAAGTATACTGTATTTTATGACATATCAAAATAGTCTCACAGTGGAGTTGATATCTTATGTCAATAACCTCATAAAACCTGGAGAATGAAATGAGCCATCATTTCATTTTTAGTCTCAAAAGGTGAAGTTGACAGAGGTGGTGACCACCTAGTCTCCCAGCACTGCCAGCAAGTGAATAATGTAGTGTTTCACACAGCTTCCCTTTCCTACTCCTGGCAGAGAGTTCAGCTTTATTGGAGCCAAAAAAAAACTAGTGCAGCATTTTGTCAGTTAGAGAATATTTTGAGTGTCGTTAGTTTGTCTGTTGTTCCCCTCTTCCCCAAATGTGTGAAATGTTGGTATCATGGAAATACCTGGCTATTTTAGCTTCTCTAAAATGTAGCATCACTGTCCCCATGGAGGACTGGCTTTCTATTTTGTTGTGCTGTTTTCCTCAACCTAACCTTTCTGAAAGAAGGAACAATAAGTTAATTGTCAGTATTGTGGTGGGCATTTTAATTGAAAATAAACATGTTTTCTTTTTAAATGCCTTCAATATTACCTACCTTGGACTTTATTATCCTAATTTCAGTAGATTGCCAAAGCCAGATAGGCTTAGCAACCCTAACCTAATTCAGTTTTCGTTACATCTACTAAATCAAATAAGATCTGGCTAATGGAAACATGGCTTGTACAATTGAGAATATTGCACATTGTATTGAACTTACATGTGTATACCAGGGACAGAACTTTGCTATCAGTTTGAAAATGTTCATGCTGTACCCTCCAGCTTAAAATATTTATCATTGATTACAAAAACCTCCTTTTTGGGGCAGGACTTTGCATTATTAAGCATCAGAATTACTTGAAGGAAGGGAGATGGATCTAGCTCACTAAACGTGTCATTGAAGGTTCAGAAATTAGGTGTTATCTCACCACAGATTGGCACACTTTTTCTATGAAGGGCAAGATAGTAAATATGTTAGGCTTTTTGGGCCATACGGTCTCTTTCACAGCTCTTCAACTCTGCTGTTGTGGTGTGAAAGCTGCTGTAGACAATATGTAAACGAATGAAGATGGCTGTGTTCCAATAAAACTTTATTTATAGCTATTGAGATTTGAATGACATAGAATTTTCATGTGTTGTGGTATATTCTTCTCAAAATTATTTCTCAACTGTTCAGAAATGGAAAACTATTCTTAGCTTATGAACTGCCCAAAAGCAGGTAGTTTTGTTGGGTTTGGACTGAGTCTTATTCTGCTGACCCCTGCTTTAGAGAGCCCCTTACTCACCGTACTAGGATTATAATTGTATGTTTGCTTTTGTAGTTACATCTCTTGGGTAATTTACTTTTTCTCCTTGCTTGTTCAGTTACTCATAATGCAGGAAGTGTGGGCGCAGTGAATGCTCTGTCTCTTTATTATCTACCCATCTCTGCTTGATGTGACAAAGGAGAGTCAGGAGTTCAGAGTCCAGTGAGAGTAATTTCTGGTAACAATTGGTAGTTGCTGTTTAATTCTCAAGGTGTGACAAGGCAGTGGAATAGAATACCTCATTTTCACATTCTGGGAGATGATCTGTTAGTTCCAAGGATGCTGTCGGTTTTCTAGTGTGAGTCTCCCTGCAGGGTCATTAACAACAATGGAGTCCATAAATTGACCCTGGGTTTGAATCAGGGCTTGTTGGTCCTGAACCTTTGGTGCACAAACTTGTTGTCAGTGTTTGTGTTGAAAGAAGTAGTCTAAGGTCAACTTCATCATTGCACCCAGCCACCTAACACATGTGTCTTCTGATGTTTAGGTTGTGCTGCAAAGGGCTCTTGTTTCAGACTTGCTACCAGACATGGTACCACAAATGTTGTTGATATGATGAATCATTCATACTTGAGGTTAACAGTATCTTTTTTAAAAGAGTGTTCACCAAGAGCTGGATTAATTCATCAGCTCCAGATTTTGAGAGATTTGTTAGTAGTGAAAGTTTAATTTGTTAATCAGTCAGTGGGAATTCTGTCTTTTGACATCATGGATGTTTGACTCTTTCTCATTTAGGTTTGTCATTGACCACTTTTTCAAAGTGGACACATTTAGAAACTTTGTAAGACAGTTTCTAAATTCATGTTAAGACCATGAGAATGCTGGTTAATGTTAAAACCCCTGAAGAGTGGAACTGTAGGGTAGATTTAGGTGTACAAATTATTGTGACTGCCCATTCTGAATGCTGACTTTCAGCTTTGGTGATCATAACCAGTTTATTTCTTGAATCATTTATTCATTAAATAGAGAATTTATCAAATATGTAACTTTAGCTGAGTTTTGGTCAGATGGGACTTAATTTTCTTGCGGTTTTAATTTTTGTATTTTTATTGTCTTGGAAGGGAATGTTTTAGCCTTGGGTAATTGTATTAGTTTTGTGGTTTCTCACTTTGAGAACCAGACTACCTCTCTGGAAATGTTCTCTCATTTTCTTCTTCCCAAATAGCATCTTGTTTGCAAATGGCTTGGAAATCCTCCCAGGAATTGAAGAGCTTTCTTCCAGGCGTAGTGTTTTTGGTGGTACACAAAGTTCTGTAGGTCAGCTTGAAATCATAATGCTTGCAAGGAAAAAAAAATTGAAGTTGACTTCAAAGGACAACTCTGACACGGTCAATTAATAATTAAAACAGTTTTTTAATGAGCTATGCAATTACCTGTGTGTCCCTGGAGATGATGGTTTATGGTATTATTCTAGTGCCCTTTCTTTAGTCATGGCGTATGACATTTGTAATTTAAAGCCAGCTAGACATTAAAGTGACAGAACTTTCATTAACCTTGTCTGAAGTTTGCTGATGACAAATGACTTAAAACATGCTGTTGTCAAAATACACCACATACCTTAACAGTCCTCTGGACTCTGAAAAACTGGATTTTCCAGGGAAGGCCATTCCCATGTGTCCTTGGGAATTCCCCATCGGGATCCCCAGTATCCATATGGCCTCTTCCTACTTCAGGAAGTGGTGTCTTTTTAGACCTGCTGAGCATTTCACGGCTGTCTGGTTCAGGTGGCATTCCCGTGGGTTTTATATCACATGACTTGGTTTTTAACTAATGGTTATGGCCACTGAATAATTTCCTCTAAATTTGCCTTTGTAAATTTTCACTCTAGAAACATATTTAAAACAACACCAACAGCAACTTGAAATTATAGCAATTGTGTTTTGATTTGAGTTGTTATTTCTTGGTCTTTAAATTCTTTATTTTGAGAGCCCTCTTTATTGAAATTCTTGTTTTTGAGAGCCCTCATTTTTGAATTTTGTAGCCTCATTTTTTTGAGAATCCCCCAATTTTGTGATTTTCCTCTTACCTCCTTTAGAGGAATATTTAGAAATGTTAACAAGGCATTGTACAATGATACTTATAAAGCTGTGATAATACTAAATGAACAAGTATTATATACCAGGTTCTTAGCTACAAAACTCTAATTTTTTTGTCTTCATGCTGAGTTGGTAATACTGTTATCATTCTACTTGAAAGACTTAAAACTAAGGCATCAAAGATGACATTCTCGTGTACTGTCTATAACTTCTATGTGAACTGGGATTCAACTTCAAGATTGACTGATAGTAAAGGTGTGTTTCCTGATACTGAGAGATATAGCCTTTCAGTTCACTTTGCTTTGTTCAAAATAACTTGAATTATTTTTATTACATTTTCATTGAATTTATTAAAAATCTAAGTAGTTTTATCTTTATATATCAATACCTACAAATATATATGAGGGTAATACTTTAAGGAAGAGTCAAAAAAAGAAAATCAAGATAGAGTATGATGGTTTATGCTTTTAATCCCAGCACTCAGTAGGCAGAGGCAGGACGATATCTAAGTTCAGATTAACCTAATTTAAATAGTGAGTTCTAAGCCAGCCAAGAAGACGGAATAAGACCCTCTCTCAAATTTAAAGATTAATGGAATTTGTAGCCATTTATTAACCCAACTAGAACATGATAGATTCTCTATAAGTATTTATAATTATTATTACTGTTCCCCAGCCTCCATACTTAATATCTTGTTTCTCATTTAACCTCCCACTACCTCCCATAACGTTAAGATTTACAATTTTCATAACATTCTCTTGCTCAAAGTCCATACATTTCTGATGTGAATATTCTACATTACAAAGTGCTGAAGACTCCCACCTTATTGAATAAATTTCCATCTTTCTGTTGCTGAGTTGTAGTCTAGATTTCTGCATATTCAGGGTGGGATTTTGATTGAAACATAACACACACACACCCACACACACACACACACACACACACACACACACACACAAAAAAAAAAAAAAAAGCACATAATATATAAATGTATGGCTCGATAAGGAAAACACCACACACACAAAGTTAAAACACAAGTGACCATTATTCAAATCAAGAAGTAGAACTTTGCCAGCTCTCCAGTTCTCCCTCTTGGCCTCTGAAAACCACTACTCCCCCCTGCCCCAAAGATAACCCTCCCCCTGCCCCAAAGATAACCTAGATGTGAACTTTAATGCTATAGTTGTGTGTTTTTTGTTTGTTTTTGCTTTTGACATTTTAGAATTTCTTACTGTGGAAAATGTCAAACATACAAAAGCAGAGGGACTAGTATATTGAACCCTCATGTTCCCATCACTCAACTTCAACAATTATTAACTGATGCCCAATGTTATTTCATCTATAATACCACCCATTCACCTATCACATGTCATTTTATAGAAAACTGTAGACCTTATAATCTCATCTATAAGGATTTCAGTATATATCTCTAAAATAAAGAAACTCTTTATAAAAGGTGACCACAGTTTTATTTTTATACCTAAATAAATATGATTTCCATTCATGCCAACAACATCCAGCCAACATGTAAAATTTTATAGTATCTTAGTTATTGTTCTAAAAATGTAATTTTTTTAAAGACCAAAATAAAGTTCATGAATTATAACTACTGGTAAGAATGTCAAGTCTCTTTAACTTATAATTTGCACATCATCTCCCTTTTTCACCTTGAAATGTTATTTGTTCAAGAAACTAGGATTGTCCCACAGTGTCACATGCAGTGTGATTGGGTATCTTTGTGAAGCTGTTCCGCATATTTCTTTATGTCTTAATTTTCTGCAAATCAAAATTGTATCAGATTCAGATTTAATTGTCATTTTAGTTTTGGGGAAATGGGTATGTTAAGGGCAAGAACATTCTATTTATAGCATAACACTGGTACATTTTTGCTGGATGATATAAGTGGCTGTTTGAAGGCCACTACTTAGATTTATAGTTTTAGTTGGGGATGACCTTACTCTTCCATCACTTCATCATAAAGGGAGGGCAACGGCTTTGGCTATGGGACTTAAGATGTGGTCTGTAGACAAAAAGCAACAGAATTGATTATACATATTGAGTTACTGGTTTTCAAGTAACTCTTTTGGTTTCAGTTGGTTCTCTGTAACCCATTAGAGGCAATCATGGAATCTGTGTTTTGCTTTGTTTTAGTAGAATGTGTTCTTCTACATAGCTATTTGAAATTGATACCAGCATCCACATATCAAAACCCAAAGTGCCAACATCCCTTATGTTAAAGTGTTTACATATAACCTATGCTAGACCCTTCTGTACACTTAATGCTCAATACAAGTGTTATGAAAATACTTATTATGTTGTACTTATGGAATAATGACAAGAAAAAAGGTTATACCTGTTTAGTACACATGCATATTTCTCCCTCCAAATATTTTTAACCTGTGGATGATTACCAGCTGACAGAGAAGGCTTCTGCATACCTAATGCAGAGTTTTATACTTATATTCCTGTGCTTCAAACCATTCAAACTTGTATCCACATTGATGCTCAAATCATCCCAGTTTTGGCTGTGGGTGCCTCTTTACATTAGTTTCTAAGATTTTCCAGAATGACTGCAGAGGTTGTTTATAGCCTTCTTTTCTGATATTGCCTGTCTTATGAACTGTTTTTTGTCTTGCTTTGGGCCTGGAATCAGTTATTTCTCCTAGGACCTCATTTCTTTCAGTGGGAAGTGTTATTTAGAAGCCATAATTTGGTCACAGGGAATGCCTGTTACTATTAGAGATAGAGGTTTATAGAAAATGTCTTTTACTATGCAGAACTAGGAAATACACCACCATTTGTTGAAGCTTATAAATGAGTAAGGGCTTGTCTTGAGTCTTCCAAGTCAAATTCAAGACCACCTAATTTTCACTTAAAGCCCTGCATTTGAGTTTTCATTTGTTCACACAGAATGCTGACATTTACACTGATGGTTCACACACACACACACACACACACACACACACACACACACACACACACACACCTGATCTGGTTTCTTGGAGATGAAGTTTGGACTTGAATTTTTAACAATTTGCGTAGATGATTCAGATGTTCCACAATGGATAGGAATCAGTAGCCTATTTCCCCCACCCCCACTACTTCTTGTCACTGAATCTTGAACCTTCTATTTTCCTCTAAGAATCATCCCCCTTGATTGATCATATCCTAGATCATTTCAGTCCTGTGAAAACCAGACTGCAGCTGCTTTTGACCACTTGAGTGCCTGAGGCCAGAGAATCTTCCTAGCTTTGAGCAGAATGCCTGGTACTGCAATAGATTTGCTCAAGGGCAACTCTGCATTTGATTAAATATCAGAGCAATTTATGTCCTTGTACCCTTGTTCCCTTTCTTTCCTCCTATGCAGAAATGTTAATTGACAATCAAAGGAATAACAAGTGCATACCTGGATTCACAAACCTTTGGGGCCCATCTTTAATACCTTTGCGATGCCAGGCCTGGTTGGGATCATGCCTTTTTATCTGATAGTGGCACTGTTTTTCCTTGTTCTCTGTTCTGCATTCAGAGTTGGAAAATCTGACACTAGCTTGTCTTCTACTGATTCTTCCTCAGATCTGACTACAGATCTACCTTGTTTCACCAGGCCTTTATTTGACTTAGTGTTCACAGAGGAAAGGATAACCTGGAGTGCGCATATCAGAAAATTAAGTTTTAGTTAAAGAATATAGTGACATTGATTCTGATAATTCTTTAACTTCATTTAATATTTTCTTGGCATTGTTATGTGGTAAATTTGCAAGCATTCACATTTTGGCATCATTCCTGAGAGCAAAGCAGGGTAACCACTATTATTTTCAATGTATGGTGTAAAATGGGACTAGAGAGCAATTATGCAACTTGATGATACATCTTATAAGCACTGAAGCAAGTGCTCATGTCTGATTCTTTCTGTTATAAAGCCCAACTCTTTGGGGGAAAAAGTTTAAAAAAGCATCCAATATTACAGTACAAGTAAAATAATTTTAGAAAAGGTCAAAAACCAATTAAAGAAGAGAATGAGAATCCTGCTCAGTGCCTGGGTGGATTTATTCTTAGATTTTGGCACTGAATTTTAGCTTTGAGTTTTCTGTTGGTTAGCCAAGACATAAACGGAAAACTTTGGCTTGGGTAATGCTTATCTGATTAAGGAAAGCACATGAATTCACATAGAATACAGACACTTTATTGGCACTCAATTTTGTGAAAAATACATTATATGATTCTACTAAGGGATGTTTGTAACAATGAATTATACCTTCAGTGGTAATTTTACAGGTTATAAACTTCAAAAAGGACATTTCCTAGGTTCCTTTTAAACAGTAGCATGGGGATTCATTGATGTGAGAGACTACAACTACAAGACTGTATGCTTGAGGGAAGGAAGCATTTGTCCTAGATTGTAGTGTAGATACAACTCTTCCCATGTTTTTACTTTTAACCTATTTGCTTTTTACATTTAGGGTAGCTTCCTCATAAGTAGGTATACCCTGAGGTTTTGCTTTTTGACTTTTTCAGTTTGACAATCTATGAATTTTTAAGGATATTTAGACCATTTACTTTTAATGTGTGACTAGGTCTATCAAATCATATTTGTTTTTCACTTGACTTAGTTGTTGTTTGTTCTCTTTCTTACCTGTTTTCCCGTTTGTGCTGAGTGCTGTTTAGCATATTAGTTTATCTCCTCTGATGATTTATTAGCAGTGATTCTCTTAGAATGTATTGTATGTATCTTCAGCTCACTAAAGTCTTATCTGCAAATGAGTATGTAGTATGTATACATCAGTATACTGTGTTTTCCTCCAGCCTTTGTGCTACTTTTCTTCTACATTTTATTTTTATACATGGTAGAAACCCCATAATTTTATTATTATTATTATTATTATTATTATTATTATTATTATTATTTCATATTCAACTATTTATTAACTAAACATCTAAAAGAGGCAACAGTTCTTCTGTGTTTACTATATGAATCTGCTATACTTTAGTCCTCTAGACCCATTTGTGTCCAGTGTGTTTTTCCTCTTTGATGGGTTTGTTGGTTATGTGTCATGCTTCATTCACTTTATCTTTAAAAACTGTTTTTGAGGACAGCCTGTATTTAGTCCACGTACTTAATATTAAATTGGGAAGTAATTTAAATATAGGTTTAATTGTTTGTTCTGAGTTCTTTCATAGCCAAGTTCAATTGACATTAGGCATTCTCTGTTGGTGCTTCTGGTTTTCCCTTCACAAGTTCATATGTAGGAGTCAAGATAAATCAAAATAAACCTCAAGTTGCAGGTGCAACTATAGTGGTCTGCATGAAACTCTGTGACATAATACTATAGGCTGTTTAGCTTAAATAACAATATATTTTACAGTCTAGAGGCTGAGATGTGGAAGATTTGAGTTCTGGAAAGCTCTGCTTCATTCCAAGACCCTTTTCTTTAGCTAGTGAGCAGCCACCATCTTGCTTTCCAATCATATGACCTCTTCTCTGGGCACACAAACCCAGGTGGGGAGACGAAGTCAACTGTATGATACCTCTTATTAAGACGCTAGTCCCCCATGAAAGCTCTATCCCCCAAAGACCTTATCTTAACCCAGTTTATTTCCAAAGGTCCTATTCCAAGTATCATCACATTGGTAAGGGCTTCAATATAAGAATTTAGGGGCGCATAAACATCCACTGTAGCTACCACAAGCTCTGGTCAACATGTGTCACTCTGTAAATCTGAATCTTCCCCCTGAGGATGTGTAGACTGAGAACTAGAAGAAACACTTTACTGGATCAGTAGACCAGAACCTTACTTGTACTTGTCCAAAGAGAGAATCTTTATTCTTATATTTCTGTTTAAGTTGCCAAGAACTTACTTAGTTCCACTAGATTAATGACAACCAAGTGTCTGTTTGGATCAGGAGTACCTTGGAGGAGATGAGGAGCAGGAGGCTACAGGAAGACCTGTATTTGTAGGGTGCTTCAGACAAGACAAGCTGCATCCTACATCTAAGTCTTAAGCGACAGGTTTAAAGCAGGTGGAGAAAGTGCTGCATCTCTTTCTGTGGCTGAGGTTTAGAATTATGCAGTGGAACTTGAGCTTGTTCGTGCCTCTCCAGTCACTTTGTATTAGAGTCAGAGCCCTTATCAGATGCGATGCTGACTTTTCTTCTCAGGCAATGAGGTGGACAAGGGAGTCAGTCCATCAGATATTCACGTGACAAAGAAGTGTCACGTGAATGAGGCATGTGGGTTTGCTTCTTTCTTTTGTTTATAGTGTATACTTACAAGTATTATTCTTTTGTTTCAGGGTGATTATATGCCCTGACTTTTCTGCAAAACTTTGTGTTAATTTACTCTGTTGCTTGTTACACATCTGTGAGGTGTTTCCCCCAGTGATAAACTGTATTGGTGAATCAAATTGTGACAATGTTTGTTAAGCTAAACATGAAATCGAGATGGGATTCTTACAGGAAATAGGATTTTAAAATCCTGCATTTCTGGTTTATACAATTTGTTTGCTTCCAAGGACTGACCACTTAAATAACTCCTAGGACAGATTAGAAACAAGCAATAGTCTCCAGGACGGACATACTTCATGTTCTCACAAAGGTTCCCAGGGTGGGGGTGGGAGGAGTCTGTTTTAAAGAGTTCCCTCCCTTACAGTAGCATTTTTTAAAAAGATACTTCAATGGATTTTTACTTTATATGTATGAGTGTTTTGCCTGTATACATAATGTGCAGCATGTACAATCTTGGTACCTGCAGAGGCCAAAGAGCACTGGAACCCCAAGAACTGAGTTACAGATAGTTGTGAACTGCCATATGGGTGCTGGAAACCACACCAGTTCCTCTTCTAAACCTGGTATTCTTCACCCTGAGCCAACTCCCTAGCCCAGAGAGCCTCAGTTTGACACTGAGGCTAGTTAGGTTTTGATGGCATTTTAATTTTCTTGTTTACAGTGTAAACTGTTGCTTCCAGTTATTCCCTGCTACCTTTCTTAAAGAACAGGCGCTTACCTTGTTGAGAATCTCAATTTTTTATCACCTAAATAGAAATAAATAAATAAATAAATAAAAAAGATTCTCATTGATCTGGGGTTTCCAAAGGCACAAAACCTTATTGTATCTTGATCAACTACAAAATGGGATTGTCGCTGATCATTTGTGACCATTTCAGTGTAGTGCTTGCTGAAAAGTAAGTTCCTTGGGGGTATTGGGCACCTCCTAAGTGGTGAGTGGCCATAGTGCTTGGTGGTGGGTATGTTGGACAGGATAGGACAGAAGATGTCTTACATTGCAGAACATTCTTGTGTGTTAAGAATTATTCAGACTTATGCTCTCCAAAGTGTGTTTGTTGTGGTAGTTTTTAGTCATGTTAACCCAAAAGGTGAAAAGGGAAACAAAAGCACATTGCAAGGAAAATTCCTGTCGGGCACTGATGTGTTCTTCTCACAGCACAGTCACCTTTAATATTAAGATTTTCCACACTGGGATATTATTCCTCAAAAAGAGAAGCCATTATATATAGAATCAGGATTTTACAAAGGCGTTAATATTATGGGTAATATTTCAATTACTTCATTTTGAACCTCAAAATGGCCTCTGTGAATGCTTGTTTATGATGCTTAAAGAAGTTACTCGGCAAAATCAGATAAAGAGGAACAAAAATTTAACACAAATGTAGTAATTTTGACATTCTCTCAGAACTACATATGTTGGGCATTATCATAAACAAGCCTTTGTAAGGACAGATAAAACAACAACACGGTGTCTTTGCTGTGAAGAATAGAGATCCCAATTATGTGTCTGCAGGACGCGCAATAAACTGGCCTGCTATTTAAGTGAATTGGTGCTTATGGTAAATGTGTCATTCATGAATTTTAAAAAGTGCTATATGGCAGACAACCTGCATGAGAAAATGATTTGCTCGGGAAAGTATCACAAGGAAAAGTGGCTCCAGTAACAATAAAAGCACTTTTCTGCCTGGAGAGTTCCTAATGAATGTGAGAAGGAAGAAACAAAGTGTCTTTCTAAATTAAATATGCTCTATAATGTTCCACGTGAATTTGATCATGGCTTGCAAGTAAACAAAAGAAATACAACACCAAATCACTTAACTCTGCCTCTGCCTTGAGCCAATATAAAGAAGTTGAAAGAAAGGCCCAATTTCAGGGCAAAAGTGAGTAAAGGAGCTTGCTGCTGACAACCCTAGTCCAATCCCCCAGAATCCACATGGTAGACGGAGAGAAGCCAAGCCTGCAGCTTGTCCTCTGACCTCCACATGTGCACTGTGACATGTACGTCAACCACCTCCATGAAATAAAACAAATAAATGTAAATGGGGGGGCTTTGAGGGGATTATTTCATATGGAAAATAGTTGGTTTTCTGATATTCAGAGTTAACTTGAATGTTGAAACACATGTCCTATTTAATTCTGTGGATGATTAAACCCCCACTCCCTGAAGAATTTGTTAAGGTTTCCAGAGGAGAGCTGGTAAAACATTTTTAAACCACAGAGAATGAAGTGTGAAAGGTTTAGGTGTACAGGAAAATACAATGGAGGTCAGAGTAGAAGCAGCAGCAATAGTTAGCAGCCTCTTACTCTGGGCCGTTGGATGTGTGTGGCTGCTCCTTGATCCATTACTCTTTTCTGTCCCATTTTTCTAATGTGTATGCATTATCTTTATAGTTAGGATGGAAGGAAAAGTGATCAGTTTAAAAAGAACACATTCAAGAGAATCCTTGGTGTGATTTATAGGTCTGCACTTACAGGTTAACTCAAGTAAATGGAAATGAACTTGTGCACAGGTCCTGCCCTCTGCGGGCAGGCACTAGACAAGAGAGAATGCATTGTCTCTCAACACATCTTGTTCTTCCCATCGTTAACAGTCCTAGAATGTTATACTGAAGATAAACCTCGGGAATGTTTCCATACCTTATTAGCCCTGTCTTTTTCAGCATGCATGAGTAGTGTCATCACCATAGACCTAATGTATTCCAGCTTATCCATCAGAATGTAGAGATACCGAACACTAGCATTTAGCACAGTGAAAACACTCCAAAAGTGCTCAGTCTATTTTTAGACCAATTATTTTTAATTCTCAGTGAAATGATGGAAACAGTTTTAGGAGTAAAGATAATTTAGGTCTGTTTTTATCTTTTGACATTGGTTTATAATAACTTCAAAATATGAATATATGTAACAATAATCAAAGCTTTAGGCTAGGAAGTGGGGGGAGGGCTTGGAACATACATGAGGCTGGAGAGAGGAAAATGAGGGAGGAAGTGATGATTATATTTTAATTGAAAATATAAAAATGCATTTGGTACCTTAAGGACTGCTTATTTTCAGGTTTTTTAAAATTATTTCTTCAGGTAAATAAATACCTGGCATTTGGAAGAAATAATGTTCAAGAAATTTGAACACGAGGCTATTGTTGGTGTGCTATTTCTTTTCTCTAGTGCAGCTCCTTGTGTTACAGACTTAGTAACCAGGGATGGGGTTGGTGGGGGTTGGGGGATATTATTTCTTCACCTGTTGTGCTGACTAGCAGAAAAGGAAAAACCATAGAAACCATCTTTATTTGGGAGAGTCCTTGAGACATGGGTAGGATTGAGTATGAACTCCCGGGTAACAGAGATCGGCCCTCCCTGCCTCCGTACAAAGTCCTGGACAGATGCCTTGCCTGTAGACTGCACTGCTTGTTGCTCTAGACATCTGACACTAAAAAGCCATGTATTTTGTATTTTTGCATATCTGAATTTTGGCCTTATGATTTAAAAATAAATATTTAAGTAGGTTCCTGACTTCCTATCAAGGAGGCCCTGACACAGGCAATTTGCTCTGCAAGTCTTCTCTGTTGTCCTGTGTTTGTGTCGCATTGCGATATGATGTTTGCTTCTGATAACTCCAGTGTGCCTGCACCGTGAGATCAGTGCACAGAAAATGCCAGTGCTGTCTGTAGAAGGCTGCATGATAACATGTGACCCCAGTGACAGAAATAAATGGGTCTCAGGAACAAGAAGTCATTAATCTGGATGAAAATATTACCACACACTGGGCAGATTAATCCTGGCAGTTTAATGACAACAGCCCTCATTCGTAAAACCTACTCTGTACTCTCACAAATGCCAGAGCAACAGGCAGACACACCAGTGTTCGCTGTGACTCTTGTGTGACACTTGGGCAAAACCTTCCCATCCTGAGGAGACTGAACTCCTAATTGCTGGTGTTCTCAAATGGTCTTGCTCTGAAAATTGATTGTCATTTTAATCAAGGTTAGTACTTTAAGCATTTTTGTTGCTTGATATTTAGGAAAGCTTCACAAATTTGGAGCTAAAAGAAATGAGTTTTCTTTTGCTGTCCTCAGAACTCCTTAGCTGATTTATGGGACAATTAAAAAGATAATGTAAGCTGGGAGCAGTAGCTCATACCTGTAATCCCAGCACTTTGGGAGGCTGAGCCAGGAAAATCGAAGTTTGAAAGTATCTTCAACTATGACATAGTGAATTCTAACCTGGCCTGAGCTAGACAGAACCTCTTCTAAAATAAAAACGTTATTATAGAAGTTTTATCCAGTTTGACTTTTGTTAGTAATCGCTTTGTCAATAAAAATTAATAGAAATTATACATACATATTTTCTACTTCTGATTTTAACATCTGTGTCTATATCTGTCCATTTACATCTGTCTTTTTTTTTGTTTGCTAATATGCATGTTAGATCAAGGCCTAATAACTTCTTACAATGTTGGGTTTTTTTTTTTTTCTTTTTCACAAACCATACTCACAATGCTAAATTTTTTATGATTTTTCTCTATTTATATGTATACAAACACACACACACACACACACACACAGTGTGTATGCATATGTGTAGTGATTCTGGGCCTAGAACATACTACCTGCTAAGTTTAGCAAGAGCTTTACCAATGAGCTATGTCCATCTCTTACTTAGTGAGTTAAGATAAGTACAGAACCCTTCTAGACCTTAACCAGCTTTCTGCCAGCCCTTTTCAGTATGCTTGCTGTGTTCATCTTTATGAAGTCCTTCAAATAATCTGCTTAATTTTGACACAGGCAAATAACATTTCAAAAGAATAGTTTTGCCAGCTTATTTGGTATCACCTGTTTACATAATATTTAATTCTGAAATTAGTGCATAAACAGGTGAGATGGTTCGGCGGGTAAAGCACTTGCTATGCACACTAACAATTTAAGTTCAGTTCCCAGTGCCCACACAGTGTAAGGAGAGAACCAACACCAATAAGTTGTCCTTTGACTTCCACCTGTGTTCCATGGCACACAAATGCACGCACACAAATAAAACATAACAGATGTCAAAAACTGCGTTCCAATAGAAAACCTAAAAGAAATGGGTGAATTGCTAGACACATCTAGTCTATATACATTAAAACAAGATAATGACAGTAACTTAAAAAATAGACCCATGACAAGCAAGGCGATTAATATGATAATAAAAAATTGAAAGTTCATTAACAAATTCAATTGGCGTAAGCAATTGTGAAAACAAATTCAAAGAACTTAGTATGTGATTCTGCTGGTGGGCTACACATGCTTTGGCATATGATAGTCCACAAATGGGGCACCCCAAACTTCATTTAGCAGGCTTTGCAGAGAGAGTGGGAAGCATTGTTGAGCTAAGATTGTTACCTTTGCCTGTAAACATTTATAAATAGCTACAGCTGAAAACTGATAAAAATTTAATTTTCACCATTGTTCTCTGTTTTCTTTCTCAAATGAAAAGCCAGAGGTAGTTGAGTAAATACTAATGAAACTATTATTTAATTTGGTACATGCTGACATTGATCTATTATACTACTTTGTTCATTATGTATGTGCTTATTAATTGATTGTGATGCGCTTTCAACTTTTCAAGAGCAATATGCTCTCAAATGCAAGGGGAAGTTGGAAAATGGACAGTTGGTACATGCTGCTTGTGACAGACATCAAAGTGTAAAGTTACCAGTGTGTCTGGCCCCATTAAACAAACTAAAACAAACTAAAGTTCTAGTCTCCTCTCCACCCCCCAACCCCTCCCCAGATAGGTTCTAAAGTGTATAGTCCAGGCTGGCCTCAGTCATCAGGTGATCCTTTTGCCTTAGCCTTCCAAGTGCTGGGTCTTAGGCCTCTGCTTTCCCTCTTATTTATTTTTTTGAAGCACTCTGAGCTAGCTTAATGGGATCTCAAGTAACTTATGATGGTCTTGAACTCTTGGTTCTCCTGCTTCTACTTCTAAATGTAAAGATTACACGTGGATGTTGCCTGGCTTTTTGGACCTTGTTCTTTCTTTGTTAGTCTTTGTTGTTGTTATAGGATCTTCCAGTGTAGCTCAGACTTGCCTCAAACTTGCAGTCCTGACTCTAACCTGTAGGCACTGCAATTATAGATATGCAGGCACTACTTGCTCTGTTTTTCCCTATTCTAGAAAATGTGTAGGGACTGTTTAAAAAAAAAAAAAAAATGGTGCCATCTGTTACCATAGTAGATGTGTGCTTCTACCAAATCGGGTATTGGCATTTCTTGGATGAAGAAGGGGAAAGGATTGGTTTAAGCAAATGTTTACTTAAAGGGTGTGTGTGAAAGACAAGAGAATGTTAATTGGGGTAGGGGGAGAATTTCAGGTATTAAAGAGACTGAAGGATGGAGTGTAAATGAAATGTTAGCAACATGTATGAAAAGGGTGAGTTGGCCTCAGAAACCAGTTTCCTAGGTAAGCTGTAGATTTGTGACTGAGATGAACTTGTCAGAATAAGGGTCAGAATTTTAAAGCAGGGTCCCAGATGCATTTAAAATGATGAAATGCCATCCCAGGGTCTTTTGGTTCCAGTCCCAATGAGAGCATTAGAGCAGCCTTTCTCCTTGGGAGTGAAAACATTCTTCAGCCTTCCTAGTTGAACTGATGCAATGATCAGTGGACCTTGAATGGAAGGAAACAAATTTCTGTTTATCTTAAAGCTCCTCTCTTGTGCTTTTGCATGCATTCGTCTTGTACTTTCCATTATTCTTAACTTAGTCATCCAGATTGCTGCTTAAAAAGGAAAATTACCCTCAAACAGACTTGGCAAACAAACAAATCTATCATTGTCCAGGGCTTCTGAATCCTTAACAGATTCCTTCTGAGAAGGAGCTGTTTTCCTTCATGTTGACACGACATTACTTGGAGCTCCGCTAAGCAACCTTGGCCCTGAGTTGAGTGATTCAGAAGAATTTACAGGCTCCTGACTTTGGGAGAATAGCAGCCAACTGTCACAAAAATGGTAGGAGATGGTAATAATGACCTCCATTTAAGGTCACTGGTGCTTGAAAGCTTTTGGTATGTTGGCACCAACCATGCCAGGTCCTGCTGATATTGGAAGACCTGCCAGTTTATTCTATAGGTTCAAAAGAATTTTGAACATGGTGACAAGAGGTTAAAGAGTCTAAGCCCCTTTGGCTTGGACAGTTGATCCTTAATGGAAGATTTATGAGGACTGTGTAAGTGTAATTTTTCTGTTTGTAGGAACTTGAAATCAATGAGTGAGATAAACCCAAACTTCAGATACTTGAACAAGTTACAGGATCTCTTCATATGTTCCTGTTATCTGTCTAGGAGGTTGGTTGTTGGCTGAAAGACCCACAGTGCACATTTCTGGTTATATGTTTACTAGGATTAATAGCTAAAGTGGGTATGTGTATGTAATGATGCTGTTGGTACACATTACTGAGCAAGGATCACTTTCTTTCATGTCATAGACATGAAATAGTCAGTGACCTCACAGCTTTGTGCTACTTATTTGTGAAAAAGGATTAAGTAGTTACTTGCCTCTTTTTCTTCTCCTCTAATCCTTCATTGTTAATTAGAGGCTTTTGCCATTTGTCTCTGCCTAAATCTGCCTAGATATAAAAGACCATATAATTCAGATATGCTCTATAGTATATAGAGAAAAAGCATAATCTGTTTACATTATTAATTATGCAGGCTTCTTTCTAAAAATAGGTTAAGTAAATGTCCTAGCAACCCAAGTACAGATTGATGTATTAGTTAAAGCTGTTTTGTTGACTGGGTCTCAATACTCTTGAGGCTGTGGGAATTGCATTTAGCTGTTGTTTCATTGGAAGATAAGATAGCAAACAGGAGTTTAAAACAAAGGTTTCAGTTTTCTGATATCAAGGTATATTCTTTGGAGAACAAGCATTATGAATGGCAATATAAATTCTTAGTGGTACAAGGCTGGACAAGCGGGATTGAAGATGTATGGACTTGGTTTCCTTGTGTTTTGTATCAAGCCCCTCTTAGGCAGTTCTGTCTCATTAGTAGTCCAGAGGCATAGGCATCATTAACCTCAGTGAAGAGTTCATTACAAGTCATTGTTAGATCTTGTTTTTGAATAATATGACTCTAGTATTTAAATGACACACACTAGCTACACCCAGAGTCCATTAGCAGAGTATGAGAACATGCAGGGATGTTTGAGTGTGTGGTTTAAGAGCAGAGGATTTACACCACAGTGTGATTTGGGGTATTTGGAGTATGCATATACTTCCCTCCACAGTGTACAGTTTGAAGACATGAGGTGCACACACCCCCACACCCCACCCCAGTTAAACTTGGTTTTTAGAATTGCTTTTTTTTCTCAATCAAATGTGAAGTGTGAGAAACCATACACAGTCATGCATAATGGCTGGAAAATATCGTTTGGGGCCACATAAGCAAAAACTCAGGTTAGTTCATATATTCACGCTGCAGATGTGTAGTCCATAAGTGCAATGGGAGTTCAGCATTCTAGCTGTCTGTGTGGATGGTAGATTAGTTGCTGTCTGGGCAGAGCTTAAATCCCACTTCTGTCTGACAGGGAGCACCCAGCATTACATGTCCCCACATCTGTCCATGTTAAAGGCCATATTATGTAATGGTATCTCTCAGAGAAGCACCAGGTACTCTCCCGCATTGAGTCAGTGTTGTATGCTGGAAGAATGGTTGTCTTTCACGGTGTTTGTTTTTCTATTTCTTCTCCTGTCCTGGCTCCCCTTTCTCCAGCCTGCTGCTGCTGCTTCCTCCTCCTCCTCCTCCTCCTCCTCCTCCTCCTCCTCCTCCTCCTCCTCCTCCTCCTCCTCCTCCTCCTCCTCCTCCTCCTCCACCTCGTCTTTCTTCTCTTCCTTCAGAATGTAAAGAAGTGGGACATTCTCAATTATTAATAGACATTACAGTTTTAGGGGTTTTGGATAGCCAAAATGTAAATTATAAGTTAAATCTAAGCTGAGTACAGAATGACTAGTACCTTTGTACTCAATAAATAATGCTAGTAATTGTCATGGGAATTGTAAATATATCGGGTTACAATCCTTTGCTGTTAAATTAAAATACCTCCCCCCTTAAGGAAAAAAAGAAAAAAAAAAAAACAGAAACTCTTGTTGGGTGTTTGGAGCTGGATGCAGGACCCCTTTAAGAATCTAAAGCCAGACAACCTTTAGAAAGGGCTCAAGGTCACGGTTGTCTATTTTCCTTTGAAAATGTGTGAATTGCCTCTCAGACACTTTTATTTTGCCTCAAGACTGCAACCAAAGTCTATCTAGGGGTTGTGCTGACAACTGGACCAAATGAGTACAGCTCCCTTTCTGTACCATCAGCACAATTGGAGATTGCAAAGGATGCCTGTGGCCTTTTGAATTTAGTCATGGAATGTAAGGAATTTTCAACAGGAAATGTACCCAGCTTTGAAAGATTTTCATCTGCTGCCGTTACTTAAACTGCATGCCTTTTGGGTGTCAGCGTTTAATTCCTGCTTCCCCTGGGATGTATGTGTGTACAGCTAGCTTTCTCCCTCACTGATGCTGTACATGTACAGGTCCTGCTCCCATTAGTCATCACATAAGCAGTGCTAGCAGGTTTTGGCAAATGCTTCATTTTATCTACACCCAAGAGCATGAGACTCTCATCCGCAGCATAATCTGATTTCACTGTGAGGTTTTGGTTCTGGTGCAACCATAAAGTCAGCAGACAGTTGCTTTTAGGTAGTTCATCTGTGCTGTACTCACACTTATATGAGTTGACTGCTTTTAGAATCTTTAATAACAAATGCAATATCACTGTCAGCTTTTGAGTGCATGACTTAAGCAAATGTCAGGCTTGCAGGTATATTATTTTATTTCCAAAGAAAGCTTACTTACACTCTCGTCTATGTGATTAATGCTTCTGGCCAGTTGGCTGCAGAATTTGACCCAGCAGTGCCTGGTAGATAATAGGCACACAGTGAATGGATGCAACCATCATTGTGACTGTTATTCAAGGCTCTCAAAAATATATTTGAGCAAAGGACACTTAGAAACCAAAATGTCAGGTTATTGTGAGGTAAGTAAAGAACAGTAGGTGGAGTCTGTGGGCTGTGACATTCTGTTATTTCCATGAATCTCAAACTTGATGTTAGTTTTCATGTGTGTTCAGTAGATTTAGACCATTCAGCAAAGATGGGGCCAAGATCACTTTATCTTACTCGTATTCCCAGAAATCCTGTTCCTAGAATGGTGTAAACACACTGAATATTATATATCCAATTGCCTTAGTTACGAATGAATGAGTTATGTGCAGTTTTGTTAATGACTAATTGAAAATAAAGGATATATTATAATTAGGATATATTATAATTAAGGGAGGGATTTGTTTCTTTAACTTTTTTTGGTCACCCCTCCCCACCCCTGTCAGATCACATCAGGACATTGTACATGCTACACAAGAGCTCGCTCATTGAGCTACTTCCCTGTCTGCTTTCAAAGTGACCAATATGTCTTGGTCTTTGCTCTTCTGTCCGGGATGTCACTGAGGTCCCTACTGTGTGCCAACTGTTATATTCACTTAAAGATACAATCTCATCCTGATGTGTTAGGTTAGTTAGGAATGTAAGAAATTTAATATTAAAACAAAGGACCCTTGTGTATATGTGGGTTCCTTTGTGTATATTTGTGTGCACACATGAATGCATGTTCTTCCAGAGGCCAGAAGAAGATGTTGGTTTCCCCAGAGCTGGGGTTACAGGGGATTATGGCCTGCCCAGTATGAATGCTGGGTCCTCTGGAATGTAGTGCCTGCTTTTAACTGGTGGGCTATTGCTAGTCCCCAGAAAGAACTTTTTATTCAACTTTTATATTCTAAAATTGTCTATTAATCTAGTACAGGGAATAGCACTTATTGCCATCTGTACAAGTTGTCTACCAGAGGCTCATGCCTCTGAGTGGTATACTTGGCCACTCAGCTGGAAACCCTCAGTCTCCATAGGAGCAATATTTATGCCCTAGAACATCTGTAGAACAATTTTCTCCAACATTTCTACTGACTTCTGACAGGTTACACAGATGTGTCTCTCATTTTGTAGTATATCTAAAAAGTACTTCACACATATACACGCATATACATATATGCATTTATCTTGAGGGGGAAGGGGAAGAGAGAACACTATCCCAAGAGTCTGCTTTCAAGATTGATTCAAGATTGCTCATCTTGATTTTGTTTTCTTGATACAGAAAACACAATGCATTTTTCTTCATGTTTTGACAATAAGTATAGTGGTGTGAAGTACTCAATGGGGATTTGAAGCAGTGACTGATGTAGAGATAGTATTTAGCATGATGTGTTTGTGAAGTAAACTCTTGGAAACATGGTTATCTTTAGATTTATTCATACTCCCTGGAATTCACAGGGAGAAGTTTGAATGGAGAGAAAGTCTAGGGAGAAGATAGATCAGTTGGGTCTGGTTCTCACTGGTGGAGCTTGTGTGAGAAAGTAGGATTCCAGATGGATTCTTGAATTTCTTGGAAGTAATATTTATTTTTATCATTGATTTTGATGATGTATGTATATTAGAAATTACTAATCTGTTTATTGTATATACTTGGAGTATATATGTCAATTATAGCTCCGTACTGTTAAAATAAATTTTTGTGGGGCTGTAGAGATAGATAGCACAACAGTTAAGTAACTTGCTGCTATTTGAGATGGTTAGAGTTTGGTTCCTAGTACCTACATCTGGTGGCTCACAAACACCTATAATTCCAGCTCCAGGGACTATGACTGCCTCTTCTGGCCTCTGTGGGAACTTGCACATATATGTACATACTATTGCCCCCATTAAACAGTTAAAATCAGTGAAACATTTAGTTTTTATCTCATACTAGACTAGATTGTCCAAGAAGATTGGCCTATCTACTCTGTGTTCTTCAGTGGACAACCAGTGGCAGGTACTTACTAAGGATTCAGCAAATAGGTTGAATGAAGAGATAGGCAGTTTAACAAGCACAGAGAGCTGCTATGTACTCAGTACTTGTTACCGACCACATATTATGCTAAAAATAATGTTATTTTATGAATCATCATCACATCTAAAAGACATTTTTATTATCTCCATTTTGCAGAAAAGGAAAACAAAGCTCAGAACAGTAAATTGACATGCCATTGACTACCTGCTAATAGGTGGATAGAATGCCAAAATCATGACTGTCTGACTGAAAGTCCATGATATTAACCTCTGCACTCAGAACTGTTGGCATTTATTTATGGTCTGTGTGACAGGGACTTTTAATAAGCTGTGACAGGGAAATGTTCAAGGCTGTAAGTTACTAGCACTCTTCTTTCAACATGAGAAATTTCAGTAAACATTAAGGATGGGGTGAATGTATGCAGGACCCAGAATCTTTAGGGAAATCTTTCTCCTTTTATTTACATTTTCAAGATTTGTAGTGCAAAGTTGCCACATCTTGTGTGGATCCCTTTGAACAGCCTTGGACCCTGAATGGGAAGAAGGAATAGGGTAGAACCTCAAACAACATTTCTTTCTGCCAAGAAATCAAGCAGATCCTTCTGGAAGCCCTGCAGGACATTTTTTTTTTTTTTCCCTTTCCACTGTCACTTTTGTGAATCTTGTGCCAGGAGGGGGATGAAAAGAGCACACACTCCAATTGTCTGCACAGTTTAGTATGTATCAGTTCCCCCCCAAAACAGTGGATTTTTATAGGCCAATATTAAATTTTCAAACAGGGATTATGAAATATTTGCATTGCAGTACTGTAACACATTTTGGAATGTATTCCAGCCTCCTTCTGCTTTTAACACTGTCTTTGGAGAATGATAGAATATAAAGAATGTTTACATTTCTGAAATTAATACTTCAGGTATTTTCATCAGGCAAATAGATTTTTGTTTAAGAAGTTGTTAAAACAATACTTTATCACGTATGTGTGTAATTATTCTACATCAGACTTAAAATCACCAGCAAGAGTTACAAGTTTAACTGTCATGGTTCCCCTATTATTTTTCATACATGATTATGTGGATGTCACACTGGGGTTTATATGGACTATGTTTTTCCTGTAAGTGATACTTAAAATAAAAAATATTCAGGAAACAGAATATATGATTGATTTCATTAGATTTGTCATCTATTGATCAATTTACTTATTTATTCCATCAAGACAAAAACAAAACATCTAGACCACCCTGTGTGTTGCATCTGTCCGTATTAGGTTCTGAAGGCCCAGGAGGAACATTTTTGGAGGGTACATAATTAATGCCAGGAAGTGGGTCTCTGGTGTTAATGCTTTCATAGTGGCATGGTAGTTCTGCCCAAATCTCAGCTACTCATATCAAGGTACCTGACCTGATGGCCCTCATTCTTTGTGTGTGTGTGGGGTGTGTGTGTGTGTGTGTGTGTGTGTGTGTGTGTGTGTGTGTGTGTGTGTGTGTGTATTTATGTATGTATGTATGTATGTATGTATGTATGTGGGCTCACACAGGTATGCAATCACATGCATATACATTGTGGAAGCCAGGGGTTGACAATGGATGTCCTCTTTCATCACCTTCCACTCGAGACAAGGCCTTTTGCTGACCCCACCCCCACCCTAGAGCTAGGCAGATTTTGCTATTCTTACTAGCCAGACTGCTTTGGGGAATCTCCTGTATCCCCATCCTCCCCCCAACATCAAGATTGCAGGAGGGCCACTGTATCCACTCAAAGATCTAAATTGAGGTTCTCATGCTTGCAGAGCAAACTCATTGTCCATTAAAGTATCTTCCCGCCTTGCCCTCCTTCCTTATTTAACAAAATGCACTGGTAATTTATTATATGAGTCATGTAAATAATGTGTGTCAGAAAGGTCCAAAATGTGGAAAGTCTAAGAGGATAAATAGTTCTAAGATCATTCGACTTTTTGAATGTGGGGGCCGGGAGGGTAGAAGAGAGAGAGAGGTCTTTAAAGTGGTTTAGGCATTTAAACCTTTGATTTTCTGGTAGTTTGTCTATACCTTGATTTCTCCTGAGATGATATTTGGATTAATTATTTTCTTATCTTTGTGTTCTAACTGAAAAATTGTGAAGGTTTTGAGTTTGGAAATTTGATAATTTTTATTAATATAATTCTAACAAATTAAACTTCTCTAAGATATGGAGGTGTGTTTTGTTTAAGTAGAATAGAAATGGTCTTAGACAGAACTCCTATTAACTGGCATATGTGGGTGCATTGGAGATTTTAGGGAAGTTTTCTGAGTGCATTGGCAATGAATAAAATGAATGCCGAATATTTTATAATCAAGATAATTTGCTGAGAGTCTTCTACAGATATGGAGGAACACTCTGGAGACTGAGGTGGTTTTCTTTAATTTCAGTTTTGTTTCTAACTTCTACATATTATGCTTCCATTGTTTCTCAACATATTTTTTTTTTAAATGTCCAGAAACTCACATTTTCCCACAGTGTCCGTATGTTGTTTAAGGGTTACATCACTTTGTGTTGTAATTATGTGAACATCTGCAAGTCCCTTCAAATCAAGGCTCTTAAATTGAAGTTGTGTCTCTGGCTTTAACTAGTGCTTTTAGAAAATGTATGATTTTGGGGCCCAACTTCACAGCCTCTTACTATTCCTTGATTCCTCTCCCCTGCCCTGCTTTTATGTTCTTTATTTCCAGGTTGTGATGCTTAGTGTGCTAGACAAGCAAAGAACACTGTGTCCATTTAGCCCCTACCGGTACAAACTGCTGCATCCTCTTGGACTCTTAGAAAGACATAGACCTTTATGTACCCTTGTCTGTCACACAGATGTAGACCACCGTGTCCTATTAGCTTCTAGACAGACAAATGTAGATTGAATGTGTCTGCTCTGTCCCAGCAACAGATATAGAGTGCTAAGTTCACTTGACCCCCTAGATGGACAGTAGTGCCTATTGATCCCCTTTTGGCATTGTGACCTTGAGAAACTTACATTTCCTTTGTTCCTTAAGTGTCTGAACTTTGTTATATTTTTATTTTTGTGGTGTTGGAATTTGAGACCAGTGCCTTATGAATGCTAAGCACATGCTGTATCACCAAGCTATACCCCCAACCCTAATGTCTTAGTTGGAAATGATAACATATGTAGTACATTATGTTAACTAATTAAAAGAATAGACAAGTAGGTGCTTGGTAAATTCCTTGTAATTTCAATCAATTGCCTTCTTCATAGTTTTAAAAATCTGTTTACTTCATGCTAGATTGTTATAATAGCTTCACTATCTTTCCTGACATTTTAAAGTCTCTCCTATCTCTAGGATAACTTTAGATATTGCAAACAGATCAAATATTTATAAAATCTTTACTGTGTGTTAAATACTAGGCCTTTTCTGTCGTGTGGTTTAAAATAAACGAGCAAACAAAAAATCTCACTGTGGATTTGTACCTAGAAAGTAAATACATACTTAGTTGACAGTTCTGTCATAAACTGTTTTGTGTGTCTCTCAGTCGTCCCCTTTACCCTCTTCACTCTTCTTTTCCAATGCAAGGAAGAACAGAAGGACCCTAGATTCCCAAGGCAGGGCTCTGGTAAAGGCTGAACTCTGTCAGGGGACATCTTCCCTCCTCTCTATTCCAATCCTGGAGTAGAATCTTCTTTTTGACCAATTCTAGTCAGGATTGAACCTACAAGAACTAAGGAGTGTCACATCCGACTTGCACTGTTCAGCTACAAGGAAGCCCCTAGCAGTTGGGCTGGCTAGGGCCATAGGCTCTGTCTTCTCACACATTCCCTTTTATCCCAGCAGCAGCAGTGGTGGCCATGCTGTCATGCTCCTGCAGGAAGTGAGCAAATAGTCAAGGCTTATTTCAACATGTGAGAAAGCAAAAGCAGAAAGTTAGCAACATCCACAATGAAGGAGGATGGAGTCTACACCCTTGGATATATATGGTAGTCAGGGGGTAGTCTCTTTCCTGGAATAGAGGCCCATCAGAGCTCTCTCTATGTGTCCCCTCAAGTGGCTAGCATGATTTGCCTATGTCTAGTTGCAAGTCCTTTCCTTTGCCTTCCTTGGTTTTCTTGATATGGCCATTTAAAACCCTACCATTCATTTTACCTCCTTGTTTTTACACAACACTGGTAAAAAGAGTACAGCAAGAAACGAGGTTCAAGAAAGCAGTGAAATATAAGTTCACAACTGTCTGTAACTCCAATATCTGTTACCCTCACACAGACATGCATGCAGGCAAAACACTAATGCACACAAAATACAAACAAATAAGTCATTTCCTAGCCATGATGTGGTGGCACACACCTTTGATCCCAGCACTCAGGAGACAGAAGCAGGTGGATCTCTGAGTTCAAAGCTAGCCTTTTCTACAAAGTGAGTCCCAGTACAGCCAGGACTATACAGAGAGACCATGTCTGGAAAAACTAAGAACCATTTCCTATGGAGGAGTTAGCAGGTGTCTAAAGGTCTTGAACAAAGTTGGATGGCATTGAAAGTTCCATGATAATCATTGATAATGGTAGCCTTGTAATCCTTATTTTAAAATGTCCTTTTCTGGGGCTGGAGAGATGGCTCAGCGATTAAGAGCACTGGCACCTTTTCCAGAGGTCCTGAGTTCAATTCTTAGCAACTGCACGGTAGCTCACAATCATCCATAAAGAGATTTGATGTTGTCTTCTGGCCTGCAGGAATACATACAGGCAGAAAATTATGTACATAATAAAATTTTTAAAAATTTCCTTTTCCATTTCAACAAATATATTAACCTAATTTTTAGAGTTTAAAAGTTATTATATTTAATATATGCAGAATATATGTGACATGTAGAGGTCAGAGGATACTTATCTGAAGCTGGTTCCCTCTTTTCACAGGCTGTCAGGATTGCAGGGCAAATGATTTTACCCACTGAGCTGTCTTAGCAGCCCAAAATTTGAGTCCTTATGCCCCTAGAATTTCTACCTAATTCACCCCTTATTTCTTTCCCTGGTCATTTTGAAGCAGTTCATATACAATTTGCCTCCATTTTGGCAAATAGAGCTTTTATTTCTCCTGATCATACTGCTTAGATTTCAGTTGAGCAAGCCGTTAGTCACTGCTTGCTGACTATGGGACAGTGTATTTAATGCTCAAGAATTCTTGCTCAAGTCTTCACTCCTAGTCCATGGGAAGTTGGTCTATAAATACAGAGACAAGGCACTAAGAACAGCATTGTATTTCCAAAAGATAGACTGTAGCAATAAGGCTAGAAAGATTGATTGTCCTTGGATGAGTCACTGTTGCCCAGCTGTGACACATCAAGGGACGTTCATCTTGTACAAGTGGCAACAAGCTGAAGGACGTTAGCCCAAAGCATGCTCATATCAAACTTGAATTTTAGGAATGCTGCTTCCAGAGTCTTTGTAAGGTGGATTTAAGGAATGTAATAATGGAAAAAGGGACAGAAGATTCTGGTACCATGATTCAATTAAACAATGATAAGCCCTACTGGAGTAATGACAAGAGGAATCAAAAATATAGAATAGTTTCAAAAATAAATACCTTACTTGTGGGCTTGAGTGGACCAAAGATATTCAAAAGTACTGAGGGAAGATAATGCAGTTTTAACTATGTTTTTCTATATTGAAGTTTTTTGAAAATGATGTCCTAGTTCCTTGATCTGCTCATCCAAACACTCATCTGTCTATTGACCACTTTATGGTCATAGATTATGTATTGAATATTATATGAAATATTATGTACAATGGATGGTGTTGTGAGTTACATATTTTCAGATTTTTTAAAGTCTGTATTCTTCTTTTGTCCTTACCACAATCTAGGCTAAATATATAGTAGCACTTATTGGTTACACTGTATGAAAGGTTTCATAAAGATTGCTTCAAAAACATGACTTAAAAATCCCTGCTATTGTCATTATCCATCCTCCTGACCACCACAGGGACATGCAGGTAAAGATAGGTTTGTAAGCTACACAACTCCCACAGTTAAGGCACATTGTTCTTGGGAGGAGCATGTCTTTATCCACCAACATTCTTTGAGGTAACCCCTTAATCATTTCCAGTGTCAGCCCTTAAATAGAAAATTTTCCAAAAGTGTAACAGGTGGGACAGATCTTTCATTCTATTGGCTGAACAAATTGCTGAACTAAAATAATTTAGGTAGCAACATATGGCTGCTTAAGTATAAAACTTTAGGGACTGGTAATGTGACAGAACACCTGCCTGTTTTGCATAAAGATGTGGATTCAACCTAGCGCCACAGACAAAACCCAAACCTTCCTCTCCCTGGTTGCACTGGCCATTGTCTATAAACACTCAGCTACCTATGGTTTTGGTCTCAGACACTGCAGATCTAAAGTATCCCACCAACACAAAGTTTTAGCAGACTCTGCCATTCTAAATGGTGTTTGTTAAAAACTGACAGTGGTCTTGTGCTGCCCAACCTTAAAATCTAGCTGCAGAGAAGTGGAACCTGAAACCTTCCTGTGTTTTATGCCAGCTGTGACTTGGGACTGATGCTGGCATCTCTTTCATACCACAGTTGCCATGATTAAGTGGGGTAAATGACAACCAACAGTGATCAACAAAGAAAATGCTATGGATCCACCATCCTCACCACTACTACCCCCTTCCATTTTTCCTCAAAACACGCATTCCTTAAATAGCGAAAGGAAAGAAATTTATTTTGTTCACTCTTTTATTTTTCTTTCCTGGAGACTAACTGGATTCTGGGAAAGAAGACGTTTCCCTCTTTATCCTGTACTCTGTACTCTGGCCAATTCAATAAAAATGTCAATGTACTTGTGTTACTGCTTGTTTCTGAAGGCTGTTCCCTGTAAATGGTTCATCCACAAGTGCATGGGGTTGCTTCTTAAGAGATGGTACTGATTTGTACAAGCGGTGGATACCCCACAGCCTTGTGTTGATTGCTAGGACAAACTTACTCTCCGTGGCTTTGTTATGAGACAGTTAGGTGAACGGGCCACTGAATTCCCTTTTGTAGATTTATGTGATTTTTGGATATCTTGTTATGGTAACTTGGGAGCTTTTAATTTGTTTTTATTAGATCATTTTCTAGACTCTTAAGGCAATGGCCTTTTCAGCAGGATATGTACACGATTTGTTATTAGAGTTATTGGGAGTTGCTGATGTAAAGCATTCTTTGACTTCGGGGAATATTAATAAGCCTCTTAAAATACTTGTTCAATTAGACCCTCTGACCTGCTGTCCAGAGGAGGAGCTGTCATTAACTGAGGAAATCCACAGTTGAAGTGGGAGTGGGGGAAACCGTTGTCTTTCTCCTCATCTTTTTCTTGCTTGTTTCACATACTTTTGCTGGAGCAGTAAGGGAATGGGATACCCTATTTCAGAACTCCAAAGGCCCATCTCTACTATGGAGAATAAGGATGAGTTAGATTTTATATTCCTATTTAAAACAAAATCAAACAAACAAACAACAACAACAACAACAACAAAACCCTGTGTGCTTTATCTATCCACAGGTTGGAAAGATAATTTGTTTCACTTGTGTGAAGAATTGCTTCTTTCTGCATCAAGCAACAGGGCCAGAGGTGTATATTGTGTTTGCATTAAGTGGGAAGTGTTTTCCTAAACTCTCAGAGGGAAGAATCTAAAGACTGTAATTGCTAACTGGCCTGTCTCACTGAGGCTGAGCCCTTCAACCGGCTTGTGGGACTGAATGATGAAGTTTTGAGAAATGATACCACATCTGTACTGTGAGGCAGTCCAAATGGCCACGACACCCCTGGGCTTAGCATTGCTTCCTCATGCCAGCCTTTTGTGACTTTTCCCGCTGTCAGATCTGTAGTTTTTTTTGTTTGTTTTTTTTTTTTTCTCTGAGACTAGGTCATCTGATTTAGAGACAAAGGTACACTGCTTCCGAAGTTTCTATGACAGAAAGATACTGATGGAGAAAGAATGAAGCCAGAGACCAGAGGAGCTGGCAGAAAATTGCAAACATGGTGGAATTTCTAGAGCTTTCCATTTTGTGAAGTCATGGATAATTTAAAAAGTACTGGCTTTTACTTTTGTTTGTTTCTTTGCTGGCAACCACGTCTATCTGCCAACCTTTCTAAAATGTCATGATGTAATTATTTTAACAGGCACTGTATGCTCCTTTATTTGGGGGATATTAACCTTTCTAAACAAAAGGAATGTTAATATACACTGGAGACACAACTAATGGGATTTCATTTTTCTTGTTAGGCAAGAAGCTTGATTTTTTTTTTTTTTTAAACTTCTTGTAAAAGAATTCGGCAACTGAAATAATTGCCTTAAGCTAATCCACGATAGCGATTTTAAACGTGACTTTTATATGGCTTAGAAAGAATAATGTGATTTTCTTGTTTTTTGTTTTTTGTTTTTTTTTTTAGCTAAACACTGATGAAAGATGATATAAATTCAATGAGATGAAAACAAAGGAAATGCTAATTTCTAATGTTTCGAGTTTTTTAAGGCATGAAATATAGTGTTTAATTCATTGTTTATTTTTATATAGATGTAGTTAATTTTTTGAAAGTTAGTGTAGAACAAATTAACAGCTAGCTAGCTTTTTTCTTAACCACTGTATTTTTGTATGGTGTTTGCATGTATATGACCTGAATATGCTGTTGTTTATAAATTATAACAATTATAGCTTCTTAGACAGAGTGGTAGAACATCTTCAGGATGTCTCCTTCTCATCCCATATCTCTCTTCTTCCCTCTTTCTTTACCCTTTTCCCTCTTTTATGATGAATATCCACTGAAGCATTTTTCTGGACTTCTGACTCACCCTCTTGGCCAGTAACATACATTTGCCATGCTACATGTAAACCAACAAAATACTTTAATCGGTCGGTGTAGCATCAGGCCTGTATCTTTGACCTTGTTATCATGAACTGCTTGCCCATTATTTTGTAGACACCTCCAAACAGAAGAAAATCCATCAGCAATCCCCTGCTGATGGATGCACCCAAAACAGTGAAGTTGAGAGGGAGGGAGGAAGAGGGTGTGGAATTGAACCTCCATCATCTTCTCTGTCAGACCCATGAACAGCTTTCCCTTTAAGCAAGTAGGATGACGAGTTTTTGCTATTTTGGATTAGTGTGAGAGTATGAAATGGTTTCCTTTCCCTTCCAGGCAAAAATACCAACAGAATCTGACTGCAGAATGAAAGTGCTAATTTCATTTGGTGGCTTTCAGACTTGAAATATGGGCTCGAACTGGAATTGTACATTAGTCAGCCGAAGCACAGGAGGTTCTTTTGACAATGCTAATTATTATTTCACGACAGGGGTTTATTTTATGATGTCTGCTGTCTCCACCCCAAAACTAGCCATTTCTTGGGGGAAAGAATCAGTTGGATTGTCATGCTGCTTTCCCCAGACAAGTCTTGCTATTTTATGAGTATAGACACTGTGCAATAAAGAGAGCTTTATTGAATACAGTCTTGCACATGAAATGTAATCTGGATGAATATTAAAAAAAAAAACTAATAGGTTTATATTTTAGTCTTGATTTTTAAAGTATATTTTTCTGACATCCTAATTGCCTTGCTTTATCTCCATTAAACTTAATCTGTTGTTATTGGAATACAACTAAATTTTTGTTACCCACATTGAACTTAGGAAGGAGTGACACTTAAAGTCAACAAATAAATACGAGATGAAATTGAATATAACTTCCTTGATGCGTAAAGGAAGATGTGTGGAAGACATGGTTGATTGCGTGTCTGGAAGCATATCTGCCTGATTTATGTTCTAATTTTAGTACTATGTTCCCTTTGAAATAGTAAAATGTCACATTAGCATGTCCCTTTTAATAATCTAATATGCTACAAGTGACAATAAACACAAGTGCCAAGTCTAACTCAGGGTATCTCTAACTTCATAGGCCTGTGGCCCTTCCCGGTGTAGTTAAATTGCCAAGATGACCCTCTTGTCATATATTTTTAATTGTAAAGCACTTGAAATTAATCATGTTTTATTTCTTTTTAAATAAGCACCTCAAGAGTAGCGGTGAGCAGTTTTGCTCACGGCACTTATCCACTCTCAAAGAAAATTAAAGATTGGAAAGGCTCCGTGTCTCAGAGGCAGCAAAGCCATCTACACAGGGAAAACACGACAGGCAAGGATGACACTTACTACTCCTCTGCCCAGTCTCTTGCCTTGTGCACTTAGTGAAAACTGGTGTCAGTGGTGCATATAACAAAGTAGAAACATTTTGAATTATTACCGCAAATTTTCAAGTGGTCATAACCTAAGTTCTCAAGGGCCAACGCTCCCTGCGATCTGAGCAGCAACTAAGTGACTTTCATTTGAGCTATTCGGAGCTAAGCTTTAGGAGAATTGGACTCTGCCTCTGAACTAATTATGATTTACAGAAATTGATAATTTGTCTTCAGTATGTGTCTGCAGGAAGAAATTACTACTAAATTTGATTAACAAATGACAGATTTCAGCTGAGTAATTTACCATCTTTATTAGCAAACTTAGAAAACTTCTAACAGTCATCCTAGTAGTTCACCTAGAAACACCATCGGTCCTTACAGTCTCAGTATGAAGCTACCTTACCTTCAACAAATAAGTCCTGGTGTGGCTTGTCTTCTAAGTCCTCGAGCACAATCCATGTGTTCAGACTGATTTCCCATGAGAGGTGGAACTTAATAATATGTAATTAACTTCTCCAAATGAAGAATCTGGCCTTGCAAATACACTCTCAACAAGCTCCCTCGGAATGTTTAGGATTGTACAAGAGGAGGCAGATCCTCTGTAACCACCTTATTTTATCACACTCTACTTTGTCAAATGTTTGTATTTCTTTGTGAAACAGGTTGTAGACCATACATGTGTTTAAAGCTGAGCTTTAATATACAGTTGACATTGGTACCTCGAAGCATCCTTTGGAAGCACATAATCGAGATGTAAAACTAATAGCATAGCCGTGAAGTGGGGCATTAAAACTTTTCCAGGTAACATGATTTTTTTCTAAGTACACTAACATCCATGTTTTTATATAGCTGAGAAAATATTTCATTGTACTAAGGATATTGTCACAGTAGTTAAAAAACCCTTTCACATTTTGTTTTCAGGAGAATTTTAACTTCTTGTATGTGAAAAAGGGAAGTTGAGAGGCTGGAGAGCTAGCTCAGTCGTTAAGAGCATTTGCTATTCTTGAAGAGCACCCAGAATGAGTTCCCAGCACCAAAATCAGCCATTCACAACTGCTTGTAACTGCAGTTCCAGGAAGTCTGACACCCTCTTCTTGTTTCTGTGGGCACCTGCATGTACATGGTACACATCTGTATTCTGGCATGCAGACACTATACATAAAATAATACAATAATGCATATTTTGGACAGAGAAATTGAATGATTAGGTTTTAAAAATTTATATATTTTATGTGTATCAATGTTTTGCTTGTATTTATATATGTGCACCATGTGTGTGCCTAATGCACCAGGAAGTCAGAAGAAGATGTTGGATCCCCTGGGACTGAACTTACAGCTGTTAACTACCATGTAGGTTCTGGGAATCAAAAATGGGTCCTCTAGAAGAGCAGCTAGTCCTTTTAACCACTGAACTATCTCTCTAGCCCCCAATTAGCCCTTTAAGGACTCAGAAGTAAAGCCTAATTTTATAATGGCATGAAATAAATGTTCTATTATCTAAATAATAGCTTACCAGCAAAGTCTGAAATAGCCTCCCTTCTCAAGGATGCAGCTTGTTTGTGATGCTAATATTAAAATGGACCTGCCAAAGTGAGTGATGGGAGGCGCTAATAACTCCAAGTGGGGAGATGAAAACAACATATTGCACACACCTGCTCTCTGCTTTATGTCAGTCTCATCAAATTATTGAATGAGTGAGTATAATGGTGATTGAGGAGATTGAGAGGCCAAGCGGCATGTGTCCTTGCCTCTGGAAGCCTCATTCTCATTGTGGTCCGTTCTTGACCTTTGACTTGGGAATGCAAAAGAAGTCAGAACCTTTATAACATTGCCTTGTATAGGAATTGATGCTGAGTGTTTTATTTACTTCTAATATTTGTTTATTTGTTAGTATTGGATTGTGAATCGATGTTTATGTACTGACTTTTTTATTTTTAGTTCCATTTTGACCATCTCTTTGCTTTTCTAGTGTTCTTTTTAAAGAAGGACTGTGCACAGTCTAATCAGGAAGAAGGAAGTGCTTTAAACAGTTTGCCCACAGTTATTGTTGATGGAGTTAAGAGCACTGACTGCTTTTCCTGAGCCATCTCTCCAGCACCAAGGCAAGCCCTGTTAAATTGTGATGGATTCTAGGGAACTGCAAATAGCTCTTGTGCCTACACACACACAGACACACACACACTCTCACACACACACTCTCTCTCACACACACACACACACACACACACACACCTTGTGTTCATTAAAAGCCAATGAATGACTAATTACACACAAAACTTGTGTTCATTTAGCAACCAATGACCTGTTGAGGTCCCAGAAGAACACTGCCCAGCTCTGCTGTGCACAGAAGTGTCTCCTCAATGGGCACTGAAGCCCTTGAGAACTAGTTTGCTTATTCTCAACTGTCGTTTTCTGCCACTTTCTAAGCATTATATTTTGAATACAGGCCAAACCGGTGCAAGGTGAGTCAGGGTAGGGTCTAAAGACTATCTGAAGATTTACCCGAAAGTGGACATTGAAAGCTAACTGCATCCATTGTCTTCCCTGCTCTGAAATCTGTTCTGCAAACTAAAGATCTTCAATAACAGGAACTTGTAGAGAGAATAGAAAGGCTCAGGGGGGCTTATGTGATTTCTGTGGAACCACAGTGAACCTATAGGCACCACATGAACTAAAAAGAATGGGTGTTCCCCAAACCCAATGAAGAAGGCGATTTTTAGTTTATTATAGTTTCTGATAATGAGTTAGATGCATGTATATTTTCCTTTTAAATTCAGAGTCCCATAAGCCAAGTTTCAACATCAACAAAAATAGAATGTAGAGTTTCTTGAATACCCAGGGGGGGGGGGAGCAAGAGAGTTCTTGATAGAGAAAGGAACACTGAAATTTAGCTCTGACAAGTGGGACCCCTGCCACTAGTCTCTGTCAGCCCAAAGTGCTTCTGGGAAGAACACTAATAGAACGAGCAGTATGTAAACATCAGTAAGTTAAATACTTGCCAGCCCAGTGGTTAGGAGTGGAAGTCAAGCTAAAGATTAAAGACAGCTTGACAAAATCCTACATGCAATCCAGCTAGGCTTTATACATTATGAGATGTGGTCAGACAGAATGAGGGTGTTTAAAAAAATTATTGCTATTATGTAGCTGGAGGGCAATGGGCTGAGCTGGGACTATGCCAGGAGAACTTGTGCTGCTTGTGTAGATAAACTTGCACGACTCCAGCTTTCAACCCCATCCAATTCTTTCTGTCAGCTTCTCTTAACCTTGTCCTGTCCCTTGCTGAGCCCTGACATTTTCAGAGCAGAAGAAAATCATGTTAAATTTATGTGTGAGGAAGGGTATGTCTGTATGTATTGCTAGAATCCGGTTTTGAGTGCTTGGGCTCCTTTTGATTAGTTCTGTCCTTGGTTTATTTTATAGTCGCAGAGGAACTTATAATCTAATGTTGAGTAAGAGTCTTGATTCAGCTTCTTGTGTTCTTGGCCATCACAGGAGCAGGCCTTTGTGGGGGCTCTGCAGAAGAGGCTCAGCCCCGCTAAGGAAACCAGGTGAGCTCATGCTGTTTGCCTAAGCCTACTGGAGCCTACCATGCTAGTTTTGCCAGTGACTTAACCAAGATTTTGTTCAAGGTTTTGTTTGATGAAAGAATTGCAAAATGAAGGATGTTTTAAAAAAAACATGCTGGAGAATTGTAGGAGCTGAGCTTGGAAAGGAACATTTAGAGCAGACTGTAGACCAGCTGGGGTTGCTGGAAGACAAGAGTATATTCTTTTCTCTACAGACAGGGAGTGTGTGTGTGTGGGGGTGTCTCTGAGGATGACTGAGTGGTTTAGAGGCCATGTTAAAAATGAAGTGGAGGAGTGGAGGGAAATCTATATCAATTGTCAGGCAGATCTGTTGTAGTGTGAGAAATGGGAGAACCAACCCTCAAGTCCATCTCTGGGGCTCCTGAAGTGTAAGATAGGAAGGATCATAAAGTTATATCTGTGTTCCTTTCAGAGGGGAGATAAAGAAGATGTTCTATGATTCATTAGTCATGTCTGTGATGGGTAGAATATTAGGGGACGGTGGCCCCTCTTTTGTGTAGATGGTACCTCTGGTACTTCAAAACACATAGGAAAAGTTTTAGGGATTAGTGAGACTGAATGTGGAGATTCAGAATGTTTGGAGGGACATTTGATGGTGGCTGATACTAACCCCTGACTGACCTGACTTAAGAAAATGACAATGGAAAGATAAAATATCCATCTAACAGACTGGTGGTAAAGGTGAGAGCCAGACATTAGGACTGGAAGTGATTCGTAGAGAGCTGATTGGTTTACTCTCATAATGGGGACCTAAGAGCTGGAGGAATGCAGGTAAATAAGTAGAAATCAGCATGACACCATGTGATATTCTAGTACTCAATCCTGACTGTGTATGAGTGTTTTGTCTGCTTGCATGTATATTGCACCCTGTGCATGCGTGGCACCCCGCGGAGGCCAGAAGATCAGCTTGTTTAGAACTAGACCTCAGGTGGTTATGGGCTGCCACATGGATGCCAGGAACTGAATTTGAGGTCCTCTAAAATAACCCCATGTGTTCTATCTCTAACGCCTATTTTTAAACTTTTGCTAAACACACATATTAGTTACCACATTTTAGTGTCTGCTCTAGCTGTCTTGAGATGAATGGAAGTTTAGGTAAGAAGAACCCAAGTCTTGTATTTGGGCGAAAATGGGCAGGGGGAGTTAAGGTTTCACTCAGCACCTCATGGGTAATAAATGTCAGGATTGGGTTTCAGACTTAGGTCTGGTGATTGTCTTCCTGTGTGCTTTCTCTGTTAGCCTATGCTATCTTCTAGAATATATATGATACAGACGTGAACTTTATATATAGAAATAAAGGATAAATGATGTGCATAATCTGACAGAATCATTTGGAGAAGTGGAGATGCTGACAGTACCCAGCTTTTGCCCTTTACATTTTGCCTTTGCGTTCATACATTCATAAATATATTTAAACCTGTCTCTGAATATTTAGGTCATTTCTAGTCATTTGCTCTTATAAATAGGAAAAAGATGGTATAAATTAGCCAGTCTGCCGAGGTTTAATTCCAAGCTCCACCACTTCTTGCCAATGAGATCTTTGGTAAGTTTCTTAACCTTTGTGTCCCAGTTTCCCTATTTACAAAATGGGATGATAATGACTCGCCTCATATAGTTATTGTGACAGATGCATGAGGATGGCTATATAAAACACTTAGAATAACTGTTGGGCACACGGCAAGCTCATATATGTAAGAGCATAATTTTGGGGTCAGATTTCTTTGGCTTTAAATTCCAGCTCCATCTTTCACTAGCTATTTGACCTTGGGCAAAACGTTAGCTTCTCTGGGCTTAAGATTGTAAGCTTTTCTTTGGCTGCTGGAAGTTGGAATAACATGAAAGAATGCAGAAAAGTTGCTCTCATGGTACTTAAACAAAGGACACAGTGTAAGATCATTGTTTTCGTTATTACTGTCATAATTATTATAATTAGGCCTGATGCCATAATGAACATCCATGCACATAAACCTTCTTGTGTCTTTGTGACTGTTACTTTAGGGTAAATTCTTAAAGTAAAATTACTGTGTTTCTTTTGTCTTTCCAAAAATAGAAAAAAATCAAAGCTATATCAAGTTTTATATATTGAAAAATAATAAACTTGTACTGAGTGTGAAGTTCGTACCCTCACCAACTTGGATATAATAAGGTTCCATAAGACTGCCTATTCTCTAGTGTGAGAATAAGAGTCGAAATAAACAATGATAAAGTGTGATGGGAATTTTCATTGCCAACCTGACTGGATGTGGAGTCATAGAAGAGAGATGCCTGGGTGCGTTTTTGAGTGTTTTCCACAGATACGTGAGGAGGGAAGATGGACCCTGAATATTGATGACACCATGCCATGATTTGGGAACCCAAATTGAATAAAAAGGGAAAATGAAGAGGAAGCTAGCTGAACAACATTGCTCCTCTCTCTGCTTCATGACATGGGTGCAATGGGACCAGCCCATCAGTGCTGCCATGCCACTGCCATGCCTCCTTCTGCAATGGTGGCTTCTGCTCCCTCAAGCTGTATGGCAAGCAAAATAAGCCACTTACCTTTCAAAAAACATATGTTTATTTTATGCTTTGACATTTTGCCTGCACGTATGTCTCTGTGAAGATGTCAGATCTTGGAGTTAAAGACAGTTGTGAGCTGCCATGTGGGTTCTGGGATTTGAACCTGGGTGGTCTGGAAGAGCAGCCAGTGCTCTTAAACACTGGGCTGTCCCTCCAACTCCCAGCCACCCCTTGTTTGGTGGCTTTTGTCAGGTATTCTTCACAGAATGAGAAAATCAAATATGCATAAATGTAACATGAGACATGTCTACAAAAAGGGACACTGTGCTGTGAAAACATAAATCGAGGGGGAAAACAGAGGCTGAGGGAAATCAGAAAGGTTTTATGAGAGAGATGGCAGTATTGGCTTCTGGTAATGCAGAGAGTTCAGGTTGGTCATCTAGTGGAGGTACTCTCAGCGCTGTGAGCTCCATGCCTTGGCTGTGTCTGTCTCCAGGGCCTTGGGACATGCTAAATGCATGTAGCAGACCTTGGCCTTGGAGACTTAGCAGGAGCTTATTCTGTCCTCTCTGCTCACTGTTCTTCCTCCACTTAGTCTCTGTGTCTTCCTTCCATCTCTTTCAGGCCGTAATCAAGTTTTGGATTTTCTGGTTTCTCTTAGAATCATGATGTTATGCTGTGTATTTCTTAGCACAGACTTGGGCCATTGTGCACATCCAGGTCTTGAGTTTTGTCAGGCAGGAATTCCTTCCTAGGCTCTCTGATTACTTCCATCTGATTTCTCTTTAAAAAAAAAAAAAAAAAGTTAATCTCTTGTTACAGTCTGGTGGCAGAGTACTGCCTGCATAGCTATTTTAATAAGGTAAGTTAAAGCTTTTTCAGTTGTAGCTTATTCTTTAGTGACAGTTATGACAAATAGCTAGCATAACTTAGTTTTTTCTTTGTAGATGGTATAACAGGGACTCGTGTATAGTGGGTATGCATTTTTTTAAAGGAATTTTTAAAATTTCAGCTTATAACACTGGGTTAGATGTTAAAACATTTCTGTTGACAAGAATAAAGTAAATTGTATTCTGATCCAGTTTGTATAATAATGTGCAACCCAATTCTTTAAGTTCTTATTGGGAACTCTCAGCATTGCTGTGAGACTAAAATTGCATATATGACAGTTGACAGTCATTCAGTATGGCTTAGACTTGCACTCCACAATGCAAAGGAGATATTGTGTTCCTTATTTGCTGTTTAAAAAGAAAAGAAAAGAAAAAGTAAAAGGGGGGAAAATCTTTATATTATTTTCCCCCACGTGCCATTTTTAAATGTGCCGTTAACTGGTGCTATGAGCCTCTCAAGCTGCTTGTTCCCGTCAGGGTTTCTTGTGATAAATTTATAATTTTATGTCTTATATCTAGGTCAAAAGTTTGAATAATGTTTTTATCTCTAGAGCAAAGGCACAGTGCTTCTTTGTAAACTTTATCTCACTCAAACTGAAGATTGCAAAAACAAAGCCTGTTCTGGTTCCCGGAATCCTTGTGCAGAGTGTAGTCTGTAGAGGCTACCCAGAGCCTCATCTCCCTGAGCCTTTCCTCCCCGTCCCCGTCCACTGAGCTGTAATCTGCTGCAGGTGAAGAGTCTCCTATGTAAAGCTTTCAAATCGTATTAATTAAAGTGAGTTAGTTGTCATTACTGATCATTTACTAATTTATTTATTTTTGCTTCATTATAGCACAGTAGGAGGCTGTTTAATTTAATCAGAATATTGTATACCTAGTTTTGGCCACAGAAAAGCATGTAGTGATATTTGTTTAGTGAATACATTGATCATGTATCCTACCTAAGAGATATTTAATCTTTAATATTTAGTATGTTTATTTAATTCATTCTTTTTTAAGTTATGTGTGGTGGCAGAGATTGAACACAGGGCCTCGTGCCTATTGGGCAAATCCCCTACTACTGACTGAGCCACACTTGCCACCTGCAGAGAAAAGTATAAAAAAGTTATTCAAAGTATGCACACCTAGCAGGCTGAGCACTAGCAATTGTGGGCATTTTCTTTTCCTAATTGAAGTAGTAGGAATTGAGGTGGTTTTTTTTTTTTTCCCTTCTTCCTAATTTTCTCCTCCCTCCCTCCCTCCCTCCCTCCCTCCCTCCCTCCCTCCCTCCCTCCCTCCCTCCCTCCCTCCCTCCCTCCCTCCCTCCCTTCCTTGCTCCCAGCCATGCTATGTCACCAGTCCTTCAGTAACAATGGGGGACTCATTAGTATTATTTTTGAAATATGCTACATATAATAGGGCATATTTTTCTCCCTTTTGTGTAAGCAGATTTGTATGTTTGGTGACTTGATCTCAGACTGAGGAAATTTTGTTTGAAATAGATCTCATTATCTTACATGCATTGCAGTGTAACTTTTTTCTACAACTCCCTCCAAAAACATTGCAGGTGTTATCATTAAAAATTCTTCTTAGTATTGCCAATCATAGCTCTTTTCCAGAATGTTCCTCAAAAACACCGTGGAAGGGATGGACACAGAAGGCTTTGAATCCCTCATAGAAGCAATGGATGGTTTTACTCTGTCACAGGGATGCCGTAAAAATAGAATGTACCTCAGTAAATTTGTTCAGTCTTGTTTTCCTTAAGTGAACATTTTAGGCATGTACAGATTTGAATCTTGCCTCATTTTTGTCAAGAGCATTTTTTAAGCCATTGAAGAAGAAAGACTTAGTGGCTGGTCGGTTGTGGCGCTTGCCTTTAGTCCCAGCACTCGGGAGGCAGAGGCAGGAGGATCTCTGTGAGTTCAAGGCCAGCGTGGTCTACAAAGCTACACAGAGAAACTATCTTTAAAAAAACAAAATAAAAGCAAGCAAACAAACAAAAAACAAAGAATAGCTTAGTGGAGTGGCTTGGAAGGAACCAGAGATGTTGATATCCGGTGTCCTGGAAGCAGGCTATAACACTGATTTTAGGGTAGCTCCATAATTTGAACTGTGATTTACAGCCTGGAGGTATTGGCCTGGGATGGGGGAGCAGAGTTGGCAAAGAGACTGATTTTATGTTTTCATCTTGATTTGGTTTTGTTTGTTGGTTTGTTTCTTTGTTTTGCTTTGTTTTTGAGGCTGGGTTTCTCTGTGTCCTGAAACTCACTCTGTAGGCCAGGTTGGCCATGAGTTCAGATTCCACTGCCTTTGCCTCCTGAGTGCTGGAAGTAAAGATGTGTGCCACCACTGCCCAGCAAGATAATGTGATCCAGGTACTTCAACATCTTATTGGAAACAAGAGAACAATTTAGAATGCACAGAAGAATCAATACTTTATCTACTCCCTCTTTCTAAGTAAAATATTATGAATCTCAGTTGGGCTTGATAGGTAGTGAATTGAAGAGGACTCAGTCTGAGATCTGGTAAAACCTTCAATACACATGCAGTTTGTTACAAATGAAGGGAAATTTGTTCTCTTTAACTGCTAGTGAAGATGCTTGCTGAATGCTACCCAATTGGAAGTTAGACTTTGAAGTTAATAACCTTCCTTTTAATTACTGTACCCTGTTATTAGATAGCTGTGTGTATGGTCATACATCATTGAATATTAGAACATATGCTAAAATGAAAATTTTTAATTCTATGGTAAGATTAGTGAAGAGGCAAAGGGCAAGAGTGGCCTCTGTGGAGCAAGCGTGAGAAAGGCGCTTTGAAAATTGATTCGCTTTGTTTGCATTCTAAAGTGACAACATCTTTAGATACTTAAAATGAAATTTGGAACAAAGCTCCTTAAAGTAGAAGTGATGCTATGCTGTATATTCCTCAAAATACTTTCACTCACCTGCTTCCTCATGTTTTTATACCTGGAGAAATGCATGTACATTTGCAGAGGAAAGAGTGTTATGGTACAGTCACCCTGGGCTCAAGGAGACTAGAGCAATGGCATGGACTAGACTAGGGTGCTGAGCTCCATCATAGAACCAAGCATAGCCAGTGGCTTGCCCACAGCCTGCCTTCTACATTGGTCATGGGGAGCCATCAAAAGGTTTAAGTGATTATGATAGATACTTGGACACATGTTGGGCTCAAGGACTTAGAATCTTCTTTGGAGAGACAGTAAGTGCAAGGACACTGGTGGGATCTAGATGGTAGTCTTTTTTTCAAATAACGTTTTTCCAAAACTGGAGGCAAGAACATAAGTGTTAGGCAGAGGTTAGAGAGCTTCAATCATACTGTGATTAGCTCTGTATTTCCTGGCTTTGTAAGTTACTTTAGGCCAATTACTCAAACCTTTCTGTCATTTAATTTTATCATCTGTAAATACTTGGTCAAGTTTTTGTGAATACTCAAGGAACTGATCTGTGTGAAGTGCTTGCACAAGTATTGCACATACTTGTATTTGTGGTGTGAGCATTCGTTCGTTCATTCACTCAGTTCCTAAGGAAAGGTGGTCTTGCAGACTGGTGTTTTAGAACCAGTCCTCCTGGCTGACTGTATGCCACAGCTGTGTGCTTAGCTCCCAATCTCTCGGAAGCAAAACTGAAAGTCCTTTTCACTGCAGAGCTGTAATTGTTTGCTCCCGGTCATCTTGTAGGTGATTTATGACCAGGAGCCGCGGTGTGGCCCTCTCATAACATTTTCATCTGAGTTCCTCGACAAGTGGATTTTTAATCAACCTTTATCACACTGGCTTCATTATTAGCACTCTATGGTTTGTTAATTCCACAACGTTTGTGGATCTCTAGGTTATATAGAGGATGATGAGAATCACAAAAAGAATGAAAAGAGAAAGGTTAGTTTTAGTTTGGATGATACAAGAAATGCATAGGAAGAACTGAATGACATTAGGAAGGAATGTTTGTGAAGAGCCCAGGGACACTAGTCCTGGATGGAAACCCTGGATGTGGAAAGGGCCGCATCTTAGTTCTCACAGAGGAGGAGTGCATGCTGCATGGTAGAGGAAGATTAAGTGGCATATTCAGAGAACAAGCAATCTGGGTGTGCTGGAAAAGATCTGTGCTCAGAGATAGTTGAACAGCAGGTTGGGAAGCTAGGAACTTAGCAGTTGTAAGAGGCAAATGTGTTTCTGTGAGACAGTGTCCACAGCATGTCTGCAAATCCAGGCACCAAGTATGGATTATACAACCTCCAATTCTTGGGATCCTTTGAAACTAGAGAACACCGGAAGCTACCTGCAGTTACAAATCTGAGATACTGGCCCCAGAAACCTCTTGAGAAGAGGCAGGAATTAGGAAGTCATCTCTGGAGTCAGTCAAGGTTAAACATGCTTGTTACACTCAGCTTCTTACTAGGTGTGTCAGTGGACAAAACAGTCCCTGGAACCTCAGCCTCCTCTTCTACAAAATGGTGCCAACATTACTGCAAGATGGCACCTTCAAAAAGTATAAGGATGAAAGAAATGAGATGGAGGGTGTGTGTAGAGCCTTTAAACATTCAAACATCTAGAGAGTATTTAATGAATGGTTACTAGGAATAACTGTGACAGAGTACGCGTCAAGCAGATAGAATAACTTCAATTCACTTTTACTTTTTTCCTGTATTGAGATGTCGTGTAAATGCTCACTGATGCTGCACTTCTCTAAGAAATTGGAAGAACACTCCATACTTATTTTTAGCTTCACTACTATGAAATGACAGAGCTCCTGATTCTGTCTGTGAGGTCTAGTAATCTTTATAAAAGGATTAAATTGTGAATATATATAGCAGGCTAGAACAGAAATCTGCTATTTCCCGACTTTCTGTTTTGTTTCTTATGAATACATACATGAATATATCTATTTTACCTCATCCATATTTTTGTCTTCATTTTTAATAGAATTTTTTGTTAATTCTCAATTTTATACATTTCATTCATATTCTTCCCAAATCTACTCCATCCTTCCTATCCCTCCTCCCCGACACACACACTTCATGCCCCCTTTTTCTAATTAATACAACAGTGTTAAAAAGGGTAGAACCCAAGGGTAGATATGATTGTCTATGGAGGGTGCTGATGAGTTCAAGTTAGATTTCATGGGGGTACCCCCCACCCATGATAGACTATGGTTATTAAAATTTGGGTATTAGGCAGATGTTTCTGGAAATAACATGAGCCTGTCATTTCTCAGGAAACAATGAACAGTGTGTGTTGTCAGCAAAAAGTCACTCTTTGAATGGAAAACAAGAATTACTGAAAAGCTCCACCCACCACTGTGCACTTGGTAGATTTCCTGAAACCTGGGGATGGCCATGGTAATGAAACTGAGTGCCCTGATGGCTGAGGAGTGGAGCAGGCCAACCTAGGGAAGAACTTTGTAGCCCAGTGAATGTGCAGTTGCTAAAATTCGTAAGAGATTCATGGGCAGAGCTGCAACAGTAGCCAGCTGACTTCATGTGACAGCGTGGAAAGTTCTTTGCCATGGCTTCAGGCACTACACCCTGCCTATCTATTCATTAGAAAACTTAACAATTGCTGAGTTCGGTATAGGATCAGTGCTCATCATTATCACAAGGAACCATAAGCCCTTTTCCCTTGTTGCTATGTGAGGCTGGCTAGGTGCTTTTTATGTTGCTGAATACAAACAGCTCATTACAACAGACTGAAGAAGCAAATATGAGAAGTGAGGTGTCTTCTGGTAAACCAAACATTAAAGGGGCTTGCCAAAACTTCCTTTCACCAATATTCCCCGCTTCGGAAAATGTAGTTGTTTATTCTAAAATGTCTCTGATACCATGTAATGGATTTGTTATATCTTAATTAGATTAATAAGAAGCAATTTCTTGTTTTGATTTCTAATGTGACGACAGTCTATGTACATAACCCAAGTAAACAAAGTTCTTTGGGGTCCTCAGTTAACTATAAATTTAAAAATGGTTCTGACACCACAAGATGTGTGAGGCCACACCTCTAATGTAGTACAATTAGATTGATGATGATTATAGCCTACCAGTGCGTGAGATTGCCATCTGCTGACAGAATAGGGAAGTGCAGATATTTTCTGAAAGAGCTCAGCTTGAAGTCTTGGGGATAATTTCTGAAACTGCTTGCTGGAAATTTATCAAGAGAAAAAGAAGACATTGACTAAGATGTCCAAGGGATACTATGTACTAAATATTAATTTCCAGAATGCAAGCAAAAACAATCAACAAAATGCTTAAAGTACTGACATTGTTTACAGGCCAGCGATGCAATTGTGTCTTATGTTCTGGGTGTACATTTGCTAGTACAGAGATCCTAGTCTATGTTGGCACTCTTACTGTTTGACACACCAAGATGTGTGGTGTTTGACTAAGTGATGTTCTGTCACCAACACCCACATTTGGCTGGTCAGTCACTGGTCAGTTATGATACCAACTTTATGAAAGAGCTTTATGACATGGACTTTATGGTCATTCTCTAGTGAAGAGTTTGAAATGTATTGTCCTTAAAGACCATGCCTCCGCAATTCATCATGATGTGCCTTATGCATAGTCAACATGTCTCCCCACCTTCTTCCTTGAGAACTGAAATATGTAGCGTTTGTGTAGAAAGACATATAGACAAATGAGGCTAAGCCAAGCCATGAGTGATGCAGCTGCAAGAAGCAGGCTCATGAATAACGAGCATTTATGCTATGGAATGGCTTCAGTGTGTCTGTGTTTGCATCACTGAGCTACGTGAAAAGGAAGGAACCTCACTGCATTTCCATTCAGTTAGAATGAAGGCCTACTGGCCGGTTTTTTGACTCAATTCATCTGATTGTTTTCAAAATAACCTGTTCTTTTCAAACAGTTGTGCGTCAGGACAGCTGCGCTCAGACAAAATGACTGTGAGCCTGTATGCTAACTACTGTACTAATTTTCTGCCTATCTTCACTATGACCCTGCTGATGAATATTTTAGACATCTGCGTGAATAATCAGACTGTCCACAGGATAGCCAATTGCTTGTTTGTGAGGCTGGAAATGCTGTTGAGATGATACTGCAATTCTGTGTTCCCATGTGAGAGTACCCATACCAAAGCAAGGGTGTTAATCTAGATTGTCTTTGAGTACTCAGAGATGCCCTGACATTGGCTGACAAATTTTACTTGTAGGTAAAGGCATGCATTTATGCTTTTGATAAAGCATCAGCTTTCATCAGAGTCTCGAGGAGTGTAGCCTCATACAGGGTAGGAATCATTGGCTCATGTTTTATAGTTTTGATAGTGCTTCTCCATACATTGGATCCTCCCAGTGATTTTGTGAGGCTCATGGCAGGTTTCTTTCTCTTAACATGTTGTCACTAAGAGCTTACAGAGCTCCCAGTAGGCCCTGAAAGCCAAGGGAAATTTTCAGTGAGGGAGTGAGTTAATGTGGCTAATGTTTAGGAGAAATGGGGCTGATAGTGTTGTAGATGGTGTTTTTAGAGCCCTATAGAACCATTAGGAAGCCATTTGGGAAACTGGGTGAGTAAAGATGACAGGGCCTAAGGGTAGAGGTCAGAATGGAAGAAAAAGAATGGTTTTGCAAAGTAGTTGTAATCCTTGGCAGTTGGTGTTGGGGAGAGAGAGAAAGGAAAGGCAAACTAGGTTTTAAAAGGTGGCTTTTTTTGGTGTGAGTGACCATGTGAACAGCAGCAGAGGAACAGGAAGATTGTAAATTGAGTTGCAGTGGTATTGGTTGGGAAGAACTGATGGTACATCCAGAGAGAACAGGCTAGTAAGCCATTAAGAATGCTAGTGAGGAACAGTGAGATGAGGGCCTGGTGAAGTAGAGCTGACTTGGTGTACATAGACTACAGAGGATAAGACACTCAGACATCAGGCATGGTTTGGCCACAATGGTGATCTGAGAGGAGATCAGGAAGATTCCCAAGTGGCTAGGAAAAGCCACCTCCTCTTCTATTATTCCTGTGTTGAAAACTATGGATTATCTCCTTGTCATGGCCCTCCTTATTTACTCTCAGCTTATCCCATTTTTGCTTTTACTTAATTACTCTTAATAAATAACCACTCTACCCACAAATCGGCTAGGGCAGCAAGCAAAGGATGGATTGAGCACTCATTCCTTCCTGGCAACTCTGTGATTGCCCTCATTCTTAGTTTTGGAAACTGACAACCAAGCTTATGTATTTGCTTTACACTAATGTGGCAAAGTGGCTGAGACACACTTAAAGGAAGAAAAGCTTATTTGGCTTACAATTCAGAAGTGTCAGTCCACTGTCACTTGACCATGTTCCTTTGCACAGAGCATCATACAATAGCTGGGGGAATGGCAGAAAGAAGTGTTGGGATGCTAATGTCCTCTTCAGTGACATGCCCCCAGTGTCCTAACTTCCTCCAATAGAGCTACATGTCAGGAACAAACATTAAATACCATGAGCCTTGATGAGCTTTCCAGATTCAAGCTAGAGCAGTATAGAAGTGCCAGAATGTTAAGTATTCGCACTACCCGTTTACCTTCCCTAGCAATAAAAATGGAGCCCTGATTGCCTCCCAGTAGTCTCACCCTGTCCATGAGTCATGCAGAACCAAGGATGTGTCACAATCCTTTTAATGGCTTTTCTAGTCCTTACAGCCCAGTTCTCTGACTCCTTCATCTCAGATGACCTTCATCTTTATTCCGCTTCAGCTGTGCACACACATGCCACCCCTAATAGATCTGCTCCACTCTCAGCATTTCAAACTCTATTAGCCTCTTTGTGAAGCAGCCTTCTACACCTGCCCCTTTCTCCGTGTTTCTCTAGAGACTTCCTTTCTTCCCCTTTCATTCCTTAGTCTGCCCTTGTTTTCCAGTTTAGGAAGATGAAGGAGGGATGAGGTGGGCCAATCCCTTCAGAGGTATCCCAGCATCCCACAGTGGTTGTGCTTGCCTCGTTCCTCTCTTTGCATGGTGTTCTTTGAGAATTTCCAAACTAGATCCTTTCTCTGCTGTTTTCCTCCTGCTGCTTTGAAGTCAACTGAGCATTGTTAGAAAACTTCACAAAAACTAGGGCAATTGGATCAATAAATGTGTTGAATAAGGGAATTTGTCAGATCCATCCCTGTTCACTTGGGAGAAAGGAACCTTGGAAAGCTGAAGGCTTGCATTTCATCTTAGTTATATCTGCATCCCAGTAGCGCTACCTATGTGCACACTTGTGAATGTCAGCTGAATCCCCTGAAGTTTGGGACCATCTCAACCTAGTGTGTTTTCATTAGACAATCACCCTTAGTGCCCATTTTTACCTCTTTAGTGTTACAGACTTGATAAAAACTTCCCCTAGATAGCCACCCTTTGCGGGTTTGGGAGTAGACTGCCTGAATGCTTTTCTCTCAAAGCAGTGAGTGGTATTTATTTATTTATTTATTTATTTATTTGTTTATTTATTTATTTATTTATTTATTTATTTATTTATTTATGTCAGTTGTTTCCATGGTTCATGAATTCTTTATTACAGAAGGAGTCATCAGTTGGATGGAGAATCATTGAAATTGTAAGTTTAGGACATTAGTTGGAATAACCTGAACAATGCGCTTACCTTTTGGGCCCTTAATTTAATTTAAAATTAAATGAGTCTTATGATGGCAAGCTTCACAGATCTGCCTGCAGGGCTTTCTGAATGGAAATATGTGGTTCTGTGTAGGAGGCTCTTTTGTTTAGTTGGAGAGGGTAGAAAATCTTTGCCTAAAAACACTTATTGTTTGGAGAGCACAAATAACTGAACATAATGTTAGAAGTTTCATTTGAGATTGAACTGCTGACTTCCAAGGATATAGCGGAGTGAGAGGAAGTACAGTGAGCAACATCTTACTTAAAATACCCATGAAATTATCTGAAAAGGCAACAAATCCCAAGAAGTAACCACAGTGAGTATCTAGCGTGGAGCCCATGCTGATTTCTGGATGAATTGTCTCATTCTTTTTGGTGAAATTAGATCACATTCCCCTGATTCAGCACCCCCATCTCCACTGTTCTACTTCTGCCTCTACTCAAGGAATCTTGCTCTCCTTTTCCTAGCCTGGTTTTCCTTTATCTCCAATGCCGATGATGGTTTCAGTTGGTTTGGGAAATAATGACTCACCTGCTCATTCTTTGATGGCCTTAGTTTCTTCATAGTGTGCAGCAGAGAGCTGTTATCATTCTACTGATTCCTTACCCCCAGGGAGGTCTTGCGTTGGTCTGTGACCTTTTTTGTTCCAAAATTGAGGATTAGAATATGAGCCTGCTGCTAGCTAGACTTTAGTTATGCTTTAGACACTAGGACATCTGCCAGGGCCTATTTATCGGTCTCCAGTGCATGGTAAACTCCATGACTCAGTGATGGCAGGGAAGAAGAATAAGGTTTGGAGGTAGAGTCCTTCCAGTTTCATCCCCATCCTAAGATTAGTAGCTCACTCACAGTAAGCACTGTTGAACTCCTTAATCAAATTGTATTTCTGGGAAGTAGTCTTCAAGTGTGGTACATACTGAAGACCAAGGTCAATGAGCCAAACTCAAGTATGCAAAAAAAAAAAAAAAAAGAAAGAAAAAAAGAAAATAGGAATCAGAACCCTGTATTACAGATGAATGATTAAAACAGAATCCTACAGCTTCAAGACCAGATTGAGAAGATGTAGCACAGTCTTTTTAAACAGGTTTAACTTAAGGAATGAACAGAACAGCTCAGGCTTGTGATCTCCTGAGATATCTCTAAAGGAGGTTGTGTCTACGGAGGACTGACAAGGGGTATCCGGAGACACAAATTACAGCAACTAAAAGACTGTTTTCATAAATAAAAGAGTGAAATGGAATAAACATGAGGAAGAGATGCCCAAGACACATGAGTGACTGGAGGCACAGTTGCAGGGCTGGAGTGGTTGGGAGCAACGGTGATTCAGCTTTCAGATGTGAAACACCTGACCTCAGCTACTGAAAGATGAATCCCTGTGCCAGGCTTTTTCTTTTCGGCCACTAATCAGCTCCCAAATCATGACACAGACTTAATTCCACTGCTTCCTTATGTCTGTCTGTCTGGCATCTGCCTGCCTTCTTGCCCCAGGCATGCCCCTCATTCCGCCTTCTAGATTCTCTGCCTGCTAGTCCCACCTATCATTTCTCTTGCCTAGCTATTGGCCATTCAGCGTTTTATTAGACTAATCAGGTGCCTTAGGCAGGCAAGGTGAAACATCTTTTTTTAAAACTAAATAAATACACTGTAAACAAAAGTAACATACCTTACATAGTTAAAAGTAATATTCTGCAGCATAAATGAATGTAACATACCTTTGTCCAGTTAAAATAATATTCTACAACAAATCCCATCCCATGCCAGGCTGAGTTTTAATTATGGTTTAATATTGAAAAATATTTCAGTGGTATCTTTAAAGTAGAAACTGGCAGGGACAGTAAGGGAAGCAAATGGACTGAATTGTGAGTCTTCCATTTTGATCTTTTGGGGTTTTATTGCAAGTAGATACAGTGCTTGAAAGTTTGTATAACTGATGGTATAAACTGAATGAATATAAACCTCAGTAGAAAAAGCAGAACCAAATACAAACCCTAGATCCCACCCAGCTGAAGGGAAACAAAATACTTCCACATTCCCTTTCCTTTATTATTTGCAGACCCATGTTTATTCTCATTAGCATATCCCAAGATATATGGAACATCATAGGGCCTTTTTTCGTACAGTTAGTATTCTTCCCCCAAAAGAGACTAGATTTGAAGATATGAATCCTACACAGGCAAGTAATAATTAACCCTTGAAATCACAACATTCCTTTGAGAACCAGAGTTTAGGACATAAAGTGTATTTTTACAAAACCATATGACCCCTACTTATTGTGACACATAATAGATGTTAAATTATCTACTGAATTAATGATGAATTTCAAAACTAACTAGCTATATACCAAAGCTACAATAAGTTTGTAAAGAGTTGTACCATTTTTTCCTAGCTATGAGAAAGAGGAGAGAGCCATTGTTCTGAAATCTGGATAGAACTCTGTTGTGATATAAGACACTACGGAAATGTTGCAATGGGATGTGGCAGGGAACTTGAAGGTGATGCTAGAAAGGCATAAAGTAGAAGGGATTTCAATGAGTTCTAATTTTTAGGCTTTTAAGAGATTAGTTCCGATTATTATTCTGGGTATCTTCTTATCAGAGTGATTTGGCCAATCTGGTAAGAAGCAGAGGTCAATAGAAACGATTAAGCAGCTGGAAAAATCAGCTCAAAAGGCGGTCTTAGAATATCATTTGCAAAAAGAATCTGAATCTCTCAAAGTCTAGGAAAACAGGAGGATAATTTAGCATGATTTGGAGAGCTGTGAAGCCAATGGCAAAAATTGAGTTAAAAAAATAAATAAATAAAGACAAATTAAAGAACTGCAGAGCAGCCCAATGAAACATGTTCAAGATGTTTTTAAAATATGTCATCCCAAAGATTGATAACAAACAGCATCCATGAGTATACCCTGTGTCCAGCACCCTGTGAGCACCCTTTTGTTTGATCTCCTCAGGGATCTGTGAAGGGGGTACCACCACTTTTTGCCTCATTTTACACATGAAGACAGCAAGACTGGTCTCATGAAGCTAGAAGGTGGTAGTGTGCTTCACTTTGAAATGGGTCCTGAGCTCAATCCCAGCCATACTCTGCTGTCTTCTGTGCCAGGCAGTTGGGGATGAACAAGCTGTGTTTTACACAGTAATTCAGTTGGCTTCCCATGTGTTTCATACATAATCCCAATGTTCCATTTTTTGATTAAGTAGAGTAAAATAAAATAGTCTCATGTATTTTAATCCAAACATACCTTTGTTTAGTCTTTTAGATAAACAAGTACTTACAGAAACAAGACTTGCATGTAAGCTGTTTTTTCTCATGCACATGGAAAATAAGTATTGCTAGGATCCTCATCCCCTATAGGATGAGGAGTATTCAGCAGGTGTCAAAATGTTGGCTGAATAATAGAGTTCAGGAGAAAGGAGGTTGAGGCTCTTAACATTCTAAAATGTGCTTGTTAGCACAAATAAGTCCTAACTTCCTGAGGGATAACACCCTTGCAAGTCAGAGGGTTTGATGTGGTAGTATATATGTAAAGATAAGTATTCATGTGTGAAGTATATACACAAGGTGGTGTGCAAATAAGAGCATGTATATAAAATACCGTGTGTGTGTGTGTGTGTGTGTGTGTGTGTGTGTGTGAAGAGAGAGAGAGAGAGAGAGAGAGAGAGAGAGAGAGAGAGAGAGTGAGAGAGAGGTGCTGTGCTTAGCATGTATTCATTTAGCAGTAGCTGACATTATTGTTCAGATAGAGTCCTCAAGTAAATACTTGAAGACAAATAGCCAAGTGGTTTTTTACATGGTGGTGGCTTTTTAAAAAAGACTTTAATTTTGTGCAATCCTCCCAGATTGTCTATTTAGCAGTAAAATTCCACCCTCCGTGTCCCTGTTGCACAACTGGGGGATTCACAAAAGGCTGTGGTATTGTAGAGGCAGTAGTTTGTTCACTGCAAACTCGGCTTATGACAAACTCAACGCTTGCCCTGCTCTAATATGTTAGCAGGCCATGCGTGGTTTTAATATTCATGGTCTCTAAGTGCTACCAACTGACATTCAGTACTAAATGTGCAGATATGGGTACTGAGCGAAACAGAGCTAGGAGGAGGACTTGCTAATTTGTATTCTAGATGGAAATCTTAAATTAGTTTCCAAGATTTTTAAATGGATTTTTAAATGCTGGGCACATAGGAGATTGAGTTCATATTAATATTTATAAGGTTTGAGGAGATATTTAGTGAAATATTTGTATAATTTAATTTTGGTCATAATCAAGAAAGAAACCATAACAAGAAGGACATTGTACTTTAGTTTGGTGGCTCTTTTGTGGCCCAAAGCTAGAAATATTTTTTTCTGGAAAACTCTGTCTGACTTCTGTGTGCTTAAAGAGAACTTCTTTGGCACTCTGAAGTCAGGGGTCATGTTATGTAAATTCTTTGAATTGGATTGGTCTATGCTAATTTTATATGTGCTAATTAATTAGGAAATCAGTATTGATAATGATTTTTTAAAAGCCTTTATTGACACTTCTGCAGAACTCAATAGTCTGGCTGCTTTCATATTTTGTAGTAAAGGGAAGAGCACCCTGGGTTCACCAGAAACCTGTTTCCTGTGGTTTTGCTTAGGGCTAATTGAGTTTAATGTAGTTTTGTGTGCAGAAGGTATTGACTTGTGCATAGTATTTAATTTGTGTAAATATGTGTGTATGTAATGTTTTGCCCCTCTGAGTTTTATTTTAAATGTAACCCTTGAAACTGGGATAATAGAAATTCGTAGCTGAGGCCTGCTAGCAATTGCAGGTGCCAACGGTTTAAACTGCTGTAGAAATACAATTATGAGCAGCCAAGAGCAAATCTTGTTTTAAGGTCCATGTGTAATGAATGCCTGTTAGTATCATAGAATACAATTAAAAAGAGGTTTACCTCTCCTAAGCTGTGATTGGTTCTTTCTGATGGAAATGTAGGGTCCCCTGAGTGGAATGTGTATTCAGCTCCTGGTGATTTAGACACCAGTGAGCCTGGCATACTGCGGGCTTGGATAAATTCAGGGCAGTTATAGTCAGGCAGAGATGGGAAAAGACTGAAAGATTAATGAGCAAGCTTAAAACAAAGCTCCAAAAATGAGAGCAGTGCACTGCTCGGTCTTATATAATTGTGCAGAATACAAGTTGGTTTTGGCTATTGCTGTTAATTTTTTTTTTTAGGAGGTTGGAGGAAAGTGTTATAAAAATCGGATCTAGAGAATGCAATGAAAACCTGGGATGAAATACACAGTTCCTGCTCGTCTGTAGAGCCCTCAGAGACACACCCTGCATATAGCATCTTTTATTACCAGCTTGACCAAGCCTCTTTACTCCTCCCTACCCCCACCCCACCCCCAAGGAACTCCCCACCACTTCAGGATGGTGAGGACCAACACTCCAGTCCTGGCTACCTCCAGGAAGTGCACACCTGGGCTGTGTTCCTGGAGGTGTCCCCTGACAGACCTGGCAGATCAAGAGCATACAGAAGCAACTTACTGTTGATTACCCGTGGATACCTGCTTTTGGCTGGTGGCTTTAAATAGCAGCCTTGTGACATTTCTTCACTTGAACTTAACGCACGGGATCCTAATGGCTTTAAAACACTCTTTACCTTTACCAAAACTTTTAATAGCTACTGTAAAGAACCTTCCATTTACCCAACACAGTTGAGCTCCAAGGTGGAGCTGGTCATCCTGTAACGCAGGGCTGGACACTCAAATGGAAAGGGTGGCTCATAAATAACGCAGAGCAGGTGAATCATTTCTGAGACCCAGAGCTTGCCAACACAGTGAAGAAGAGCTGCTTTGGGAGAGAGACTGCCAACTCACAAGCAGGTTCTCTGGGGCATCAATGTAGACAGGCGTTCAGCAGACTTTCACTTTGCCTCTCCCTTTCTTCAAGGAGTTTGGCGCCACCTACAGGAAACAGGAAGCGCGGTCACTTCAGCGTCTCACAAAAGTACCCGATTCTCTTATTGGTCATTCCTCACATTTAGTATTTACATAACTTTGATCACTTATTAAACATAGGATTTGTCAAGCTTCTCCCTGGCCATGTGAGGATGCTAGGGTCTGTGGGAAGAAAGGTTACACCTGTACTCGCTGTTTTGTCAGAAGATTCCTCACCCATAATTGCTGGGTAAGGTCTCTGTCTCTGCAGTCATGAACCCTTTCCTTGGGCATAGCAGCAAGGGAGGACAGGGATATAGATTGGGGCTGGAGTGGGTAGCCTGAAAGAGCTGCTGACTTGACTGTTTTACCTTTGTTCTTGTGGACGGACTGGCATCAAGATCATTATTTGTTTGTTTCTACTTGTTTTCTTTGGAAAGAAAGGTTAAGAAGTTTAAAAAAAAAAAAAAAACAAACCAAAAACTCTGCAGTCAAGGAAGTTCAAGATGCACGATTCAGTTCTGAGACTTTCAAGGGAAGACAGGTGATTACTGTTACTGGTGCATTAAAGGTGCTGAAGAGATAATGAGGATCAATTATTTTCATTCATCACCCTTTCATAACTGTACCACTGAATTAAGCTCTTCATTGTTCCCAGCTGGAGGGGTTTGGCTTGAAAGGAGTTAAGGTAGGGCTTCCCCTTGCTGAATGAATGACGGCAGTGTGCTGTTTTCCCACCAGCTCCTTTAACTCAGACCCGGTCCTGAACTCTTGCCCGCACCCTGCTAGGTTCCTTGGGTGGCCTTACCTCCTTTGACCCACAGTACCACCCAGCCAGCCTCCCCACACCCACTGTGGCTCATAACACATTGAGTACGTGCTTTGCCCTTCTGTCCACAGTGGAAACCACTGTCATGTAACCTGCCCACCTTCATGGTATTTCTGGCCCCATCCCAACCCCTGCCTTTTGGACAGATGACATCATAATCCATTCAGGGTTCTGCGGAATAACTCCTAGCTATCTTTCTCACTTCCCGCCTGAAATTCAAGTCAGTCCCAAGCCTGTTTCTTTACTTATGTAACATTTCTTGATTGTCCTAAACAAACTGAATTTATGTGTTGCTTTTCCATCACTTCATCCTCTGGAGTTTCCTGAAATTTATATTTTCTAAGCCATTTGTCTTCTTTAGAAACCCTTCCTAGTTGGCTTCTAGTAGATTTGTGTAATAGCCCTATACCTAGAGAGAGCTCTCTAGTCAAATGAAAAATTTCCCACCAATGACCCCCTGATAAATATACTATGGAATTTCAACATTTTTCTGGTTGTAGATATTATGCTTCTATTTAAACACAAAAATGAATTTGCAGGTAAGAAAATGTGATATTTGATGGGAAAGTCCACACATGGGAGCTAAAAGAGTTTGAATATAGTATTTCATATATTTATGCAAAATTGACTAAAGGTTTCTAAAAATAACCATTTAATACATCTCCTACACAGACAGAACACACATAAAATATGATATGTTTGATGTCATAGTCACTAGAGAAATGCAAATCAAAACTGTACTAAGAAACACTTCACCATCCACCTGGATGGCTAAAGTTTAAAAAAAAGATAATAAGTGCAGGCAAGAGTATGTGGAATTACTCACAAGTTTACCCATTGCTGGTAGTGATGTAACATGGTACAACCAATTGGAAACAGCTGGCAGTGCCTCAAAATATTAAAAATAGTTATCAAAAGGTCCAACAGTTTCACTTCTAGCAATAGACCCGAGAATCAAAATTGGTCTCCATAGAATCATGCTAGAATGTATACAGCAGCATTATTTATAATCACAAAACCCAGAAACAATCCAAATGCACGTTACTTGATAAATAAATAAGTAATATGTAGTGTATCCACCCAGTGGAGTATTATGCAGTCTTTAAAAACAGTTCACATTGCATCATGGGTGAGCCTTGGAAACATTATGCTAAATGAGAGAAACCTAAGTAAGCATCCCATTCCATTTATTTGAAATTTCCAGGGAAGGCAAAGTTACAGAATCAGAAAGTAATTCACTGGTTGCCAAGGTGGGGAAGTGTTCTGAGAATGATTTCTCCTCATGGGTGTGAAATTGTTTGGGGATGGAAGCAATGTTCATAACTTAGGAAGTAGTAACAATTACAGGGCCCTGCAAACCTAGAGATTTCTAGCACATTCAAGAAACCACTGAACTGTGTACTTCAAGTGCATGAATTACCATCTCTTATGTGCAGTAAAGCTATAGACAGTGAAGTCACTTGCAGCTGTGCTTGTCTGACTTTATGTCAAATGCATCTTCATATCACCCCAAAATGCTACACATAATGCCTGGTAAGCAACTGAACAATGGATGGGTGGATGGATGAATGAATGAATTCATAAGAAGTCTTGTTAGTGTTCGAGGAGTTTCTTGACAGGTGCTAAGGAAGGGATGTGAAGAGTGATGGCCAGGAATCGAACCTCTGTCCTTCTAGTCACTCATTTTGATGAGGCAGCTGTCTTGTCAATTGATCTGATGTCAGACTGATGGAATCATGCTGTCCTTTGACGTCAGTGGGATGGGGGGGGGCTGTTTCATTTTTTCTTCTTTTGAATGATGTTGGCAGAACACTTCAGCAACTGTACACTATGTGGATGGTGCCTGACACCATGCTCTGTTGTGACCTTTGTCTTTATGAGCTGTGAGAATTTAAAACTTAACAGTTTTAGTTTAATTAAGCAGCAAGACACAGCAGATGGTGCATTTGTGTGTGATGATTGCCTTTCTCTAGTTCCCTTAAGCAGCACTCTAACCCTATGGTGTGCAATGCCTTCAGTGTCACACCACTGTGACAAAACTGCTAGGAAGGTGAACACATGGCTGTGGTGCCGTCAGAAAATCTTGGAGGACCCTGGACACTACACAAAGTTCTAGAATTAGCTGTGAACTGAACTGTGATGTCAGCTTAGGGGAAGGAAGCACTAGCTGTATGGTTATAGCATTTTACTATCAATCCATCCCAATACTTGCAAGTAAAGTATATGAGGGTTTTCATTACCCTAGTGTTGTTTTGTATAATCTGGGGCAGGCATTAAGAATGCATTGGAATATGATTTGCATGTTTTAAAGTGCTGAGAGAAGATTGGCTAGACGGAGAAGCACTGATTTTATGTCAGATTGTTTTATTATGTTTGCTTTTTGTCACTACTGAGGGCCAAGGAGTGTCCTATGGTAGACATTACTCCCCCTCCCCCACCGGACTGTGTGCTTACTGCTAGAATGTTTACTCCAGATGATGTTAAAAGCATGCTTAAGTGAGGGAATGTGGAATGAATCCAGCACTTTCTTTCCACTGATCATGCAGCCTTCCAGGAGGGAAATTCTGTTGTTAAGTAGCCCCACGTTCATTGTTAAGGGAGATGCTATCCTTCTAGTTCAAACTCTTTCCCCTCTACTATTTTTGAAGAACTGAATTACTTGAAAGCTGGCATAAAACTTTTAATTGCACAATATTTTAGATCCTAAGATAATATGCCTCAATTTTTTCTCATTAATGCAATATATGAAATCATCAAAATGAAATACATTCACTTACTGGCTGTAATGTTGTTAAAAGCATGAACTATGTGAATCTTCTAGAATACAGCAATAGTTACTTTAGATGGAATAATCCATTTGTCTCATCTTACAGAGACTAGATTGGAGTCCTAGTTAAATCATGAACTTCAAAAATGATATTTTAATTAGAGCATGCAGTTTCTCTTTGGTTAAAGCCCACATTTTATGTTGAAAAAAAATTCCTCTGAAATTCTATAAAGAAATTCTTTCCTCTGACTTTTAAGGATGTTGCCGACCACAGAGCACATGTCTCCATTGTCCATGCAAAGATTCTACTTGGCAACTCAACTTTCATATTTAACTGAATGAAGCTTTTCTCTCTGAATTCCTACCAACTACAGGGTTCTCGAACATTTAAGATAAAGCTGAAGGTGTAAACAGTAATTTTTGCTTTTTTTTTTTTTTTTTTTTTTTGGTCATAATAAAAGACAGTTAACCTTTACTTAGTATTTACCAGCATGCAATAAAGGGAAATATGTGCACACACACCTTTCTGCAGGGGAAATACAAAATAACAACTGATTTCAACCTACAAATTATTAAAAGTTAGGACACAAGAAGTTAAAATTATTTTTATATGGGAACAGAGCTTATTGCAAAATTATTGGCGTTTAATTTCTTTACAGAACTGGGTTTCCTTTTAATTAAAACAGACAGAGAGACTAGACTACTTCTCACTTACTTTATATGGATGTCTTGCCGCTCCTGTGGCTCTGTTAAAAACAAATGGGTGGGAGGTATCAGTAACTAACTTAAAATTATGCCAGATAATTTTAGGGTGATACTGGAATTTTTTCTAAAGATCAGATAATGCTAATCCTCTGTAATCACCTTTCCCTTTAATAGCAATTTGCTTCACATTATTTCTGGCTTAGAGGAGAATTGTTATTTAACCAAGAACTGAGAAATATAGACTCTGGCCTTGATCTGTCCTGAACAACTAAACTCTTGTGCAAGAACAAAGGATTTTGACTCACCAGTTTGTGTTCACATCCCAACATGATAGATACTCACTGTGTGATTGTGTCATTTAGGAATTCCTCATGTCTCATAGTGATTTTTTTACTTTGCATGCATATACATGTTCCTGCATATGTATGCATGTGAGTGCTCACAGAGCCAGAAGTCAGCAACCAGGTGTCGGAAAGGTGGAATGTGTGTACATATATGTATTCATGTGAACATGGTAGTGCTTACAGACGCCAGAGTCAGCACCCAGATGTCAAGAAGGTGAGAAGCTCCGCCTTTACTGGCAGCAGGTTAAAGAGAGGGACTCTGTTTCCAAGAATGCAAGAGAGAAGAGATATTTGCTAGGCACCCAGCATTCTCTGCCGCAGCGACCTTAGGCAATTTAACCTCATTGTACCTCAGCTTTCTTGTCTCTAAAAATGGTCATAAAAACAAGATCTAATTCAGGATCCTGTTGTTTGTGGTTATCATTGGAGTTAATGCATTTAATGTGTTTAACACAATGCCAGGCATGTTATAAGTAAGCAGTAAATGTTAATTATTCTTACTTTTTTCTACTTCTCCAGTAGCTCTAGGTTAATGTTGTATAGACACTTAAAACTTGAAGCATTCAGCTGTATTACAGATCCTTGTTTTATTTCCTCGCTCCACACTTGCCTGCTCCTACAAGATGGGGAGCCTCAGAGCCATCCTAGAGTAGGTGCTTATTACATCTTTGTACTTGGCAATCACTGAATTCAGCTGTACTCATAGGACTGTACATGGTGTCCTCCATTCTGTTCCTTTTTATGTGTTCACTGTTTAAGCATAAGCTGCCTCATCCCTTGCTTCCACAGGTCTTCACTATCTACCAGATGTCCTACAGCAGTATTTGTGCCTTGCTATCATCTCACTGTGGTATTAAAAGCTTTATCTTAATTAGCCACTTTTCTAGCAACACCCGCCCCCAATGCCACATGTCGGTGTACTCTGTACCTTACTGAAAACTCACTGTTCTCCAAGTAAGGCCTTGTGGCTCTAATTTTATCCTCAGGGTAAATTTTTATGAATTTTCATGTTGAAACAGGAACAATAAAGTGCAGATGTTTTTCTGCCTATAATTTGGAATGTTTAGTTGTGATTTTTGGAAACTTCTTTTGATTTTGTTTCTGAGGCCTATAAGTAGGTAGACTAGCAGTCTCTCATAGCTGAGTATCTAAATGTGTACATATGAAGGCATGAAGGAACAAAGGATTGTTAAGTAGAAGAAACAGGTGAAGGGAGCCATCCTTCTAACGGATGGGTTGGTTTGTTCAGCAGTTCTCAGAGAATAGGTTGAGAGCCAGAAACTATTTTTTCTTTGCAAGACAATAGCATTGGTTTGGGTACTTTAATGTGAATGCTATGAATTCATTTTGCTTTCACAATAAAGAATAGGGAAGGTTAGCTTCATTCTCTCTCTCTCTCTCTCTCTCTCTCTCTCTCTCTCTCTCTCTCTCTCTCTCTCTCTCATGTTTTATATAATGGGCTGTGTAATATAATTTCAAAACCCTCTGATGCAATATTTTGAAACTAAGTTGGTCATACAATTTAAACATATCTTTGGTCATAGATTGCTTGGCCTTATGCCATCTTCATAGGCACTGTCCTACTTACATAGCCTGTATTGGCTGAGAAAAATAATTGCTGCTATGAAATAATTTTGCAATTACCACTGTAATTAAGGGCAGTTTGTTAATGAAAGTGCTTGGTGAATAATGACTGCAGGGCACTCCATCTTGCAGCTTCATGCCAGATGATTGGTTCGTGTGGTGGAGGCAGTTAGGGAATTAGTGACACAGCTGTCATGGTTACAGGATGGATGTAAATATCCTTTGCAGTTGATGATGAAGAGTAGTCATTAGCCTCCTGCCCCTTGGGAACTGGTCAGAAGAACAAAAATAAACTTAACACATGATGGTAAAAGCCATTCTTTATGTCTCCTTTTCTTTGGTATGAACGATTAACATTCGAACAGAAACCGCTGGGAGCACATGGATGAGCCCTCTCCACTTATTAGGCATGTTAAGGTGATAGATGCACCTCCTCGTAGACATTGGTTGTTCAAAGATTATAACCACTCTAATTAGCATATAGGCCAGTATGAAACTGCTCCTTTAGAGACTCACGGGCCCCAATGAAAATGTTCCTTGTTCTTTTCCAGATGTTGTGCATTAATTTGACCACTTGAAGAGATCCTTGAATGGAATTTTGCATGCCATCTTCATGGCTGTGGGGGCAATTGGTGGTCAATTTTCTATGTTTGGGCTTACTTCCTGTATAAACACAGTACTAGTAAGTGAAGAAGGGCAAGCTGGCTGCTCACCCCTGTACTCTGTATAAGTTATTGTTGAAGATGGAGGGTTTCTTTCCTTCTCCCTTAAAGTCAGGTGTTGAAGTGTACTGTGTATTCATATTCATTCCACTTCCTTGGTGTTTTGATGTTGTTTCTCATTGTAAATTTGCTTAAGCAATCTTTTGTGGAGTAATTTCATAACATGCATACACTGTGGTTTTACACAGAGTTGCTCGTGATCTGCAGCTCATTAGCTTGTGCTGACTAAAGTCAGAGTATCATGTTGCATTGCTTCTGCTTTGTCTTACGCTGGTGAACTTCTTACTCTAAGATACTAGTAAGGCTGAGGAGATGGCTCCCTGGATAAAAGCCCTTGCTGCACAACCTTGAGGACCTAAGTTCAAATCACTTGGAACACGGGTAAAAAGCTGTAATCATAGAGTTCTGGGGGACCACAAAAGGAACTCTGCGACCTGCTGGCCATGAGCCTAGCTACAGATTCCATGAGAACAGGACATCCCAATTCTTCCTCTGCCCTCCTCTCCTATGCACACTGGCACACACAAGAATGCATACACTATGCACAGACGCCCCCACCCCCAGGAAGTAAATTTCACCTGACAGTTAATAAGGTGCTAGCAACTCCCTGCTGAGGGCTAGAAGTGCAGCTTGACTGTGGTGTTGGCGCAGGTCAGGGGTGAGCTTGTTTCTTCTCATGCTAGGTATGACTACTTGTGTGGTGGAGTGCACTTAGTACTTTTGTATCCTCGGCTTTAGTAAGAACAGAGGTTACACAAGCTATTGGGATTGTGCCTCATAATTTTACACCCTGTGTCCCAGACCTCTGTCTCTTGCTGTCCTCAGACTCCTCAGCAGTGACACAGGGATTGAAAAATACCAGCAGGCTGAAGAGCCCCAGGAGCATTGTCCTGATCCTGTGAGCTTCCTTCCCTACATTGTCACTCACTCTCTCAAAATGAACTCCCTGTCTCAGTCACTGTGTCACCTGACAATGTAGGACATAAGTCAGCTCACTTGTCCCTAAAAGCTACATAATATAGCAAATTTCCCATACTAAGCTTAAAACTATTATCTTACTCTAATAAAAGACAATTTCTACTTGGAAGAAGGAAACCATATCAGGCATGGCAATGGCTGGTGAACTCACATGGGTTCCCAGAGAATATAACTTTCTAGGGACTTCAGAGAATTTCTGGGGTCCAGAAGAACCCAAACCTGGAATATCTTCATAGTAAAGCTGCAAGGGTAATTGTGGAGGGAGGAGCACGCACTCGCCCAGCCAGGAGCAAATAGGACTGTAGGACTGTGTGTGTGTGTGTGTGTGTGTGTGTGTGTGTGTGTGTGTGTGTGTGTGTGTGTACATGGGATTTTGTGGTGTGTCAAAACTCTCAATAAGAAAGGCTGGTGTTTCTCAGATAGAAGACAAGGGGGCTTTATTCCCCTTTAGAAAAGACAGGACAACTGCAATATTTAGATAGTCTTGTGCTTTCATTCCTGTCTTGTTTGGTGGCATTTTTTGATTTTTTTTTTTTTTTTCAGACTAGCATGTGAACTTTGTATTTGGTAGAATTTCCATAGCAGCTGTACAGGCATCTTAGGCACAGCAGAGTGGGGTTAAATGCCCTCAGACTTGGGTGAGATGACTAAGATTCTCAAGCCAAATCTACTCTCACTGTCCTCTGGACTCGAGTGGACCATAGCTTCCACCCAGAACTGCACTTATCTGGCTTTCCTCATTTCCTCAGAACAAATCAAGGACTTTGGTAGTTCTCCATGACACAAATGCATTGTGTCCCTTTCAGTCCTATTGTGGTCCTATCTGTCACAGCAACACTAATTATAAAAATTGAACATAAATCTGTGCTGTTTAATAGGTTTGGGTTTAATTTTGCCTCAGTGGGAAGACATTTGATTAAAAGAGTTTTTTTTTTTTTATCCCCTCCTCCTTCCTCCTTTTTTCTTTTGGTAGAACAGTTAGTAAAGGCGTAGGAAATTGATTTCAGTGTCACAAAGGACATTTCTGACAGGAATGTACTTTGAAATGATTCAAGGCATCTGTTTCTCTCGCATATGCCCAACACTGCTGAGAGCTGTACCTAAATTAAACTGTTTAACGTGTCAGCTCGGAATCCGATCACAATTTACATCCCAGTGGCTTGGCTGGAATTTTCAACATTTCATGAACTCCCTCCTCTAATTTACTAAACAAGTTCTCGCTCAAAGTGACCATTTGTTCTAGATGCCAATATGTCAGGGTTGGAATTGATTTCGCTTTGGAAGCTATTTGTTTGGGTATGGCCACTTTGCCTATGAGCTGGAATCATCTGTCTGTCATTGCTTCTCCTGGCACATCTTGTGGGTGATGGCATGGTGGGTGTTTTTGTTGCTGTTCGTCTTCCACTGGTGCAATGTGTGTCAGGCAAGCTGACTCCAGGAATTCCCATTGTCAGAGCTTCTGAGCCCAAGAATGCACTCTGTTTATGACTGTGTCTATGTCTCCCAGCATAGTACCTGGGAGGCACTTAAGGTAAATTTTCATAAATGAACAGAGAAGGAACACTAGCACACACCCATGCATGCAGCCTTAGTGTAGACACCACTGGGGGAGCGGGGCTCATTTGTCTGTCTTGCTGTGTTCCTTAGAAATCAGCACTGCTCACTTCCATTAATTACATTGAAGCATGTCCTTTGAAGTTGGAGGGCTGGGGCAATTATTTTGTATGTGAGGGGACTTTTTATATTCATAGTACAAATAATTCCCTGGGGATAAGAAGAAAAAGTATCTATATTGAGGTATAATAGGAACCTGAGCTCATTAAGGTAATTATTTACTGGTTCTTCACCCATCTTCTCCCCTCTACTGTCCACCCACATAATCCTCACACACAATTTACCAGAGAGTGGAGAGTAGAGAACCCTGAGAAGGGCTCTTTCTGTTGCCCTGCCTGTGTTTATAAGTCTGTAGTCTATTGACATAGTACTGGTGTTTGTATGAAGCTGTCCTGGAAGACACTTGCCCAAGAGGGTTCATGTGGTAGACCTTGCTGACGAGTCGGCCACTGGTGACAGGCAATGGAGAGAACTGTCTTGACACTGTCATCTCTATCTGTGGTTCTTTGGGACTTTATTAGTGGAAATAGAAAGCATGAAATGAGTAGTGGCTTGAATAGCTAACAGTTTTATCTCTTGTACCTATGCTTGTCTAGCCTGGGTTTTCCATATCTGTAGTTACCTCAGTTCCATCCAACCATATAGAGGCAGAGTTCATGGAAGTTCTGCCTTCTTGTGTGTTAGCTTCTGGAGCCATCTGGTCACATCATTTCAACTTCCTGAAAGGGGAAAGGAAAGGTAGAAGAGAAACAGCCTTCATAGTCACTAGGCTTAGAAAGGTACACTCCCCTTTTGCTCACAAGCCAAAGAGCTTAGTGTCCTGACTAACTTAACATGACTGGACATGCATGGAAGTAGAGGTGGGGTTAGTAGCGTCTCTTTCACCTTCAGCTTTTCCTAACCAATTTGCTGCCTACCATCTTTGTTTTGTAAGGTTCCACAGTTGCTGTGAGACTTTAAATAATAACTAATGCTGCCTACACTAAAGCTAATGCTTTAGTTTCTTTGAGCCTAAGCTTTTTATAAAGATAATCATAGAAACTGGCAGCACATTTAGCTCACCTTCTTCTACTTAATGTCAAGGGCTAGATACTTTGCATACACACATTTTCTATTTTAAAATTACTGTGTATGTCACACAAATGCTTGTTTGTGAGCATTTGAACGCTTCAGCTCCTCCCTCTCATATCTCTGGGAAGCATGATAGAATAGGGAAATGACAGTAGATTTGAGATTTGGGAAGATATTACATGTACTGCTGGTATGTTAGTCATTATACAGCAAAACCCAGAAGGCTTAATTACTATTGCCTACAAATACTCTCAAAGAACTTATACAGATGGCTACTGACTAATGCAAAATCAGGTTTCCATTCATGATCTTTCTTCACAAACAGTTCTTGTGGTGACATGAAAGATTGTTACCAGTGTTACCAGTGTTGCCTTCTGCTTTTCTACTGTCTTTCCTCCAAAGAGTTCAAAGAATCACGAACAACATATTTTCCTCTACCTTGATTAGATTTTAGAAGCCATGTCTGATTTTCTGCATGCATTGCATAATAGAATTCTCTCTCCACCTTCTCTTGGATGCTGCAGGATGAAATATGTCCAGGACTTTGGAACCTAAGCCTGAACTTAGACAGGCTTTAATCTCTTCTGCTACTCTTCCACAAACAAAGGATTATCAGAGTTCTTGCTGTGTAATAAATGCTATTTTTAAGGTAGGATTTAGACAGTATCGCCATCCTACTTCCTAAGTATGAGCAAACCCCTACTTTAGTTTTGTACAGATAAAAATGAGAGTTTTCTTACATGTTTGGCAGGGGAATGATGAGAAGTGAAAGTCACATGTGTGCCAAGCCAAGTTCAATGCATGCTCCTTATGTTCTAGATAATCTTAACCCTGACACAGCTTGTCACTTTAGTGTTGATATTGCATAAGATAAGAGTGGTTTTGAAGGGTTTTCTGAGTTTGAGTCACCTTATGCTCATAGGTTAGCTACATTGAGGCTACTCATAAAAGATTGTGGATTCTAACTACACATGTATAGACTGTCCTGCCCTCTGACAAATCAATATGTGGGGTACTTAGGTGTCAAACTGCTCACTGAAGTTGTTAGGAAAAGGCACACCTACCTAGTAATATTAATCTGTTATCAATGTCTTGCAAATAAGCCTAATGTCTAGGGCACATTAAATTGAATCATTTAAAAATTGAATTTAAAGTGGCTTTGGGTCAGGAAGCAGAGCATTGCTTTTCTGATGGTGACTCTCCCCACATCTCACCTTGCTCTCTTAACTCTAGCACCTCCCATGGCTACCACTGCAGTGTGCAGTTGCTTTATAATTTTGTTTCTGTTTTCCACACCTCACTGTGAGCTTCTTTCGGGAAGAGAATGTGTCCTGTTTATGTTAGGACATTCAGTCAATATGTAGTTGGTAAATACATTCGTAGTTGATGAACATTTATCATAAGGGAGGAAAAACCTATTCCTCCTTCAAAACTAAAATAAATACACCTTTATTTTGAACAAGCTGGTATTTGTGTTTTCTGTGTGCAGATCCTCTGCACATAGAGAATCTTCTCATTACTCTTCAGCCATTTTATTATTTAATTTAGCTTTTTAAAAATGAATTTTAGAAGTGTGCTCTATGTATATTGGTCTAAAATGCTAAAATTCTTTCACTCACCTAGTTGTCAAAACAAAAGCTCTCCCTCAAAAAAAATCTAAAATTAAAACCCAGCTATCCCACTACTGGGTTTATTTCCAAAGACAATGAAATTAATATTTCAGAGATATGTGTAAACATGTGTTTACAGTAACATGGTTCTCACTGGCCCTGATATAGAGGATCAGCGAGACTCCCATCAATGAATGACTGGATAAAGAAAGTGTAGTGGGTTTACTTGAACATCCCATTCATCTATGGTAACCTGAACAGGGCTGGAGACTTTGTGTTAAGTGAAATAAACCATGCCACATAGTCAACTCATATATAAACCTAGCTGAAACCGAGAAGCTGGAAGAGTAAGGGCTGGTGCTGCATGGGACCTGAGAGATAGGAACCAGAATACCACTGGATAAGAGGGGTGAGTTCTTGCCTACGCATGCAGGGTAGAATGGTTTATAGCAGTTCTTGTGTATTTTACAAGGAACTGGAAGAGAAGAGTTCTGAGGTTCTCAATCTCAATATCAAGGATGATTTGATTGTTTCTCAATTACGTGCTCAATGCCCCACAGTACAGCACAATGTCAGTTAAGATTCTCAGGTGAGACTTTTGGACTCCAGACAAGGTCCTGGACCACTATAAGCTTGTGTATTTCACTGTCAATATGGTCAGCAGTGGGACTTAACCTGAGGGTGCTTGTCATGAGTTTCAAATGGGAACCTTGGTGTGAAAAACTTGACCCATGAAGGTCAGCCATGAAGGTGACAATGACCCCTTGGGTTCTTTTTCCTAGAGGTGAGCCATGATCATTCAATCTTGTACTCTTAAACAGGCTCTCTGACATGATGAAGAGAACCCCAGGAAGTGCAGACACAGTTCCATGTGGTCAAAGAAAATAGGAGATATGACTGTCCTTCTCTTTACTTTCTAGGAATATTAGATCATGGATTGATTGAACCATGTAAAGTGGCACTTGTTTGTTTTCCCAGCATGCAGTGCATGTAACTACTAAAAGGATTCTTTCCTATCAGATGGTTCTGAAAGCCGCTCACACCATAGTGAAATGATAAGACACTGAAGACCTGTGTGTTCCCTGCAAATATTTCTTTTCCTCTATTTAAAAATGTTTGTTTCTACGTCAGACGCTGAAATGTATCCAAGACCGTCTCCTACCTCCCTCCCAGCCATTTATTAAAACAAGTGTTTCTTTGTAGGATCTAGTGATGTAGTTCAGCCCACCTCACTTACCTGGGGGGGGGGGGGGAGATTATGTAGTAGATAACTTCAGCAGTGTAGACTACAGTGCGTGCGTGCGTGAGTGTGTGTGGTAATATTTTCATTAATATTATTTAAGTGAAAATTTGTTATTTTACAGTATCTGATTCTATATTAATAGAAAATTTCCTTTTATTAGTTATGAACCTTCTTAAGTGAAATTTTGTTATTTCATAGCATCTGATTCTATATTAATAGAAAATTTCCTTTTATTAGTTATGAGCCTTCTTAGGCATATCCTTTGTATTTTTCTAGTAAGTTACCTTTATTTTTTGTGACTGTCCACAATGTACGTAAATGTCTCGCTTCTATCATATTTTTACCCTTTTAAAATCTTATTTTAGAGAATAAAGAAAATGGTGGTAGTGAATGTAGAATTTAATACAAGTTTGTAGTTTTAGTTTTTAACATGTCATCTCACATTAACTCTTTCCCACATAATAATGACCCCACCAATAGCAGCAAACCCATCAGCATGTGCAACCCGCACATGTGGGTTCAATGAGCTTGCCTGGAAGCCCTAGCTTCTCACACAACAGTATTCCCTTTTCTTATAGAATAAAATATGGAATTGACATAGTACTATTGTGCTTCTGTATATTTGAAACATAATCTTCTGTGGATTCATTTGAGAATGGGACGATAAGCCAGCACCACACCATTCAAGTATCACTGCTAACTTGGTGTGCCCTGAGCAGCAGCCTCTAAGATAAATGCTGTTTTTATCCTTATTTACAGATACAAGGGTGTGGAGGGTCAGAATGTATGAGTGGCTTGTTCAAGTCACCCTGCCAGAGGGTGTATCCTAAATGTATGTCACACCTGACATGCCATAGCTGATGTGAGTCCCATAACTCACAGCTCAACTTCCTGAGTTTAGTCTTATCAATCTGACCCTTTCAGGTGTACATTCCTGAAAAGAACCTTGAGTGTCTGATCATGGTGATTCATGTACAGGAAGGCCCAGAAAGGCTTTGGGCTACATGCAGGGACCTTGTCTTCATCCAGCCAGCTAGCCAACCCATCGGAGATTTTGTTTCATAATTGATAAACCATCAAAAAAAAAAAAAAAAACACTGGTTGAAAACGACTTTTCACAACCAAATCAGCACATCCATCTAACTAAAAACCTAAGAACTAAGGAGAACACTTTTAAAAACCACTAATTTCATGATGGCTTTCCCCCTTCATCTACTCTTTTCTTTTTCACTTTGACAGAATTCTTGCTTGTGTATTGAAAAACCCACTGGGTTGAGGCCAATCTGTATGTTTAAAATTATGCACTGCCAAGTTCTCCTTTGGTGCCCTTTTGTAGAACTTCTTTTTAGAGGGTTGACAACTTTAAAAGAAGTAGTGTGTTCCTTCAACCTCAGGAACACTTTCTTTAAATTTAGTCACTGGTTTGGAGAAAGAATAAACAGAACCTTCACTTAAATGTTCCCATGTCTTAGAAGAATGAATGGGTAGTGATATGATTTATAGCTGGTAGAAGAAAGAATATAGAAGATAAAAGGAAATTGAAACCCCAAATTGTTGGTTTCTGCCTAGCATTTCTGATCTAATTCTCAATTGTGAGTACAGTCTATGCTTTGCTTAAATGCTTCTTGCCAGGATGTAGAAGAAGCACATCTTTGCCTTTTATGTAACATGTAGCTTTATTGGATGCTTATTGTCTATATAGCAATTTGAAGTGGAGAAGGGAAAATCATCATCTAGATTCACAGCCGACGGTGTCAGATAAATATTTCCTAATTGACTAAACAGAGGAATGAATGAATGAATGAATTCCATTCACAAAGTTCCAGGGTGGCATAGTAGTATCTGTACTCTGATACAAACCGTGAGTGTTTCCATTGATGAAGCACTGATGAAAAGTTTCTGGTTGACAGCTACTTCTTGCTACAAGAAAGCTACCACTGTGGAAGACACAGCAGAAGGCTTTGGGGGAGGGGGAATCACATTCATACCTCTGTTGTCATTGGGGGCTCACTGAGTTAGTCTATTTAGTGACTCAAAGGCAGGTTGTAAAATGAGCCGTGCTTCTAGTTTCTGATATGTGAAGTCTGTGACTTCACCCCTCATGTCTGTATTTCAGTCATGGTCCTCAGAATGCAGAGGTCAATTTCTTCAACTGATACTAGAATGCTTCATACCAGTGTACTAATATTAACCTTTGCTTGTGGCATTTGTTTATTTTACCATATCCTTCTGTAAATAAGTCAAAAAACATATAAACTTTCTGTCTTTTACAGTAATCATTGTGAAAGATTAGGTAGGTAGGCTTGTTTCAATGAAGGTATGTTTAGCAAAATTTATTCTTATGACTTTTATTTAGATAGCCTTAGTACAGACTCCATGACAGCAGATCTTTATCCACTTTGACAGTTTATTTAGGACTGAGACATTTGAGATCAGGGTATTAAAGTGGATTCCACTATTGAGGATTTCAACAAAAGAATCCTAGAAATAACTCTAAAGCCCCAAATATGACTATAGGTCAACTGCCATGCTAGGGAGGGGTCTGCAGAGTAATTGGGGGTGCATGGGTCTTTGACAGCCCATAGCTCTTCAGTGCAGCTAGTACAAAGCATTCTACTAATTTAAAATCTTTGTCTTTGATTTCCTTGACAGTTCTAACCTTATTAATTTAAAGTCTTACTGTATGCAAACTTAAAAACTGACAATCATAAAATAAGAAAAGTCTGAATACAAGGGACCTAGTTACTTCTGGATAGCATAAATCAGCACCAACCTTGGCATTGGGCAGTCTTAGTACCTGGGCCTGAGCATTTTCTTCTTGGCTTAACTATGTGAACTCCAGTTAAAGTGTTTCCATGACCCTTTGCTGTTGTTGGGGTGGGTCAGAGTCTTCCCTACTAATGGAAGATAAGTAAGCCCTTTGAGTAATGTTTTTAGTTTGCAGGATCTGGCTTGCTGGGACAGTTTATCTTTGCAAGTTACTTTTTCCAAAGGAAAATGATGTCAAAAAAATTATTCAGGGTCTAGTTATAAGTGCTAACTTCTGATTGAAGTTTTTCCCAAATATGGTCAGAAAGTACTTTTAGTGGGTTTGAGACATATCTAGGACAGATATCCTTGCCATTTAGACAATGCAATCTACTCTCAAGATTGAAAATCTTGATGCATAGACATAAGAGCATTTAAATCACTATCAACACTATTAGGTTCATATGTTTAATTAGCCAGAGATACTTTCTTTCCCCCTGAAATGCAACAGCTCTCTCTTTTATATTCTAACTGTGCATCACTCACTCCATCCATCCTGGTACTCCCCTACATGAGGTATTGGTGGACAACCTACATGCTTCTTGTTTTGAAAAGTGAAGCAAGTGTAATTAAGCAATGCATCCATAAGTTAGATACCAGGTTTTTTCACAGAGGCTCAGTAATGAATGAGAAGTGCATTAACCAAATTAAAATACTCTTGGCATACTTTTGCGGATCTCTTTACAGAATAGCATAGTCATGTTCATGACCATGTTTTCCAGAAGTTTCCCCTCTCTTGGAGGCTACTTAATATCTTCAGTGGTTGATGGAGACACCTTGTGACAGTTCCTTTTGCCCACTAATATAAAATGATTCTAGTTTTCAATTATTGAGGAAAGTAGGAAACACACAATAGACAGTTCTCTTGTATTGTGCTTAGTACATAAATGTTTCCTCAAATTGAATTCTGTTTTATATAAGAAACTATGGAATTCTTTAATAATACATCTCCACATAAGTGGGTGGTCATTCATCTTAGTGGATATTGTATGTGATGTCTGTTCTCCCACAAATAAACCTTAATTAAAAATTTGACATTAAATAATGTTTCCTGGGCAAAAGGGGATTGATGTATAGAAAAGTGTATTTTATATCAAATCACACTTTTTGCTGCATAAAGTTTGTGTTACATAGCTTTTATGGTTTTAGAAAAATCTGGCAAGAATCAAATATCATGGAACAAGTGGCTGGCCAGTCTGTTTCCATCTCTACTTTGAGCCACTAATAAATCATTAAGGGCACCCTGTGTCACATCTCTTTGAACACTTTAGAATTGGGTTGATGCCTATCCCTCCACACCCACCCACCCCCCCCCAAAAAAAAAAAACACTCTGAAGCCAAGATGCCAGTTTTCTATTTGCTGAAGAAGAGGAGGAGGAGGACAAGCACAAACAGGGAGGGAGGAGGGAGCTTATGGTGGCATAAGGAATTTGGTTTTAATAGGACTTTAAAGAAACTCTTCCATTGTGGCAGGTGACTCTACCCTTCCTCCACTGTGCTGTGACTCTCTAAAGTGCAGAGGGGAGAAAAGAATGCCACTTAAAGGCATATAAGCAGCAAAGACAGAAGTGACCAAGCAGCAGAATCTGACTAGAGGAAGCAGGAACTGAAAACATGAAAAATGAGAGCAATTTCAAAGTCAGCATTGGACAGATGCATGTGGAGACTTGCGAGGGGACAGTCCTTTGACAACATAAAGTGGGCTGAGGTCTGTGTACATCATCAGAGACTGGCATGAGCTAGAAGGTGTCCAGAAGCAGAGTATAGATAGATGTTCTTCAGGCCTTCAGGGGTTGTGTGACACTTAAGGCCAAAATCTTCCTTCCTTCCTTCCTTCCTTCCTTCCTTCCTTCCTTCCTTCCTTCCTTCCTTCCTTCCTTCCTTCCTTCCTTCCCTCTTCCTCCCTCCCTCCCTCCCTCCCTCCCTCCCTCCCTCCCTCTCCTTATCTTTCCTTTCCATCTCTACTAAACATTTATCAAGTAGTGACACAATGCTCTGGGTGGTTTGGTTTTCAGTCCATCTCTTAGAAGTCATTGTGCTGTCTTGCTTGAAGGGGTTCTTTTAGCATCTGAGCCTCCTACCATGCCTCCTCTCCAGGCGTCTGGTTCTTACATGGTTGAGAGTCTAGGCAGTTCTTGGCTTGTAGGCCTACAATATAGTCTTCCTTTTTTCCTCATCTCTGCCCAGGGTGGAGGATGAGGGGCTTTGCATTGCATTCATAATTATCACATGTGGCTAGAAACAAAGGCAGTCATGTTGCTGTCACTGGATGCCATAAAAACTGTACAAAATGAAAGTGAAGCTTGTCATAGTTCTTTTTCCTTGAGTCTGAACTTGAACCTATTTGTCACCCATTTCATTAGGATTGCTGTTTGTGTAACAAGATTCTCGGATGTTTTAATTCTTTGTATATCTTTCTACCTGTTTGAAGTGTGATATCCAATCAGATTAATTCTTTGATAATTTTAGAGTGAAATAGATAGGCAGCAGATGTGTCATTTTTAGTACAATGTCTCTATTTAAGTTTTCTTTGAAGCCAGGAAGTTTGGGCATAAGCTGTTTATTATGCTATACTTCTATGTCCCCCCAAAGAAAACCACCATTGAATTAACTTTTGCATAGTGTGTTTCTATCAAAGCATTTGATCCTTGTTTCTGCAAGATAATCCTAAGAACTTTTTATTTTGAGAATAGAAGACCATGATGGATTTAATTCATAAAGGGAAGCCGCTGCAAGGAATGTAAATGTAAGCGCTTGATAAGGTAGGATTTCCTAGTTGCTATGGCAACCTTTGGGTCATGAGCCTGAGAAAATATAAAGTAAGTCCTGGAGCTGTGAAGATGATTATAAAATTTAACTGTCATTCTTCATTTAGAGTTGATGGCAAACATTATTTACTTAAGTTTATCTCAAGGCAGGCAAGGATCCAGTTTTGAAAATCTGAGACTCCGATCATAAACGAATCCATGTCGCACATGTCTAACATTATAAAGCATAGGCGGCATTTATTATTCTAACCAGACTGTTTGTACATAATGTCCCAGTAGATTTAGTTACCTTCCTATGGAAGCCAACAGTGCTCATCTTGTGAATTCTTAATGAAAACAGTTGAATGCAGCTGTATATGTTGAGTAAATTTGCAAAAACGTGTGTACTTTCTATGCCAAAAAAGAAGGCCTAAGGGATTGTGTAGGAAGGATGGCTTTGTGCCTTTCTTTCCGGTTCACATATAAATAGTACACTGTTTAAGGTGGGCAGGTGCCAAGATGTTAATATAGTTGCATTTTCAAAATCAACCACAACCTGGTGATAGGAAGGTAGGTTGGTATAACTTTCTAGATTGCAACCACCTCCAGCAGGGACCCAGGGATGAGGGTATGGGTGGTGAGACTCCATTTGCTGCAGTGGGGGAAGGGTTTGGGAGATGTTAAGATCCTAAATTGAAATATGATGTGGAACTGTGCACTTTGACAGAGAACCAGTTTTTCTTGCTTTATCTTTTACAGGCTGCTCTTAGTTTGTGCTAATGACCTGTGAGACCCATTGCAAATTACCCAATCTTGCAAATTAGTGAGTATGTGAACAAACACTATAAAACTATCAGATACCACATCAAACAAATGTAGTTTATTGCAGGAAGAAAAATAGACTTGCATATTGAGAGGGGATGTGTTTTCACAACCAGATAAGTGCTTTCCTGCTTGCCCATCAGGGAGCATCAACACATTATATGGTCTGTGTCAGCCAATGGCTCACTGGCTCTGAAGCAAAAACATCAGATCAGTCTTTAAAATGCAGGCACAGAAAAAGCTCATGATTATAGGCATGCTGGATTGTTTCCCCTATCCTTTTCTTTTATTTAAAAAAAAAAAAATCCTTTCCAACTCTATATGTTGGATCTTTACACTAGAAAAGAGAACAAAATTTTGGGTTATTAAGAATAGCAAATATCTTGGCTGATGTTTTCGTTCTGCACTCAGTTGAGTCTGAACCTGGAGGATCCTTACAGCCCCTCCCTTGTAGAGAATGAGGTAGAATCCAGCCCACACATCCAGCAGCATACACTCTGCTCATCAAAGCACTTTTCTCAGTTGGTTTGTTTTCATGTCTAGCAGCAGAAATAGCTGCTCTTTTTTTTTTTTTTTTTTTTTTTTTTTTTCCTCCCAGCATCTTGTAATTACTACTGGTAATGTGATTTCTTCTAACCCGAAACTGGCACAGATATGGTAATATCTGCACTCCCATAGGACTCATGGCAGGACCCCAGGGACTTGTTGATGGCACAGTGCACTTATCTCTCATGTACTGAGAGCCATACCTGGGCCAGCCAGTGTCCTCCTCCCCCATCCCCACCCCTGTTTGGTGTATTCTACCTGGCTCCCTAATAGCAGTTGCATTAGTAATACAGTCTGGTACGTGTTTTGTGATAAGGAATGTAGGGGGAACCTGTGTATAATTACACAGGATATCTTTTATGTATAGGTGTGTACATTTTTGTTTTTGTTTCATATATATATATATATTGTGTGTGTATATATATATATATATATATATATATGGTTCTTTCTAAGTCTTACTTTAATGGATAAGTATATACAAGTTAGAACAGTTCATTTGCCCCACTCAGCCCTCAAAAATATATGAGGTGGGCACTGTTAGTTCTCATTTATCCAGTTTTACTTTATTTTTAATTTTTTTTTTACAATTTATTTTATTTTTATGTGGGCATGTGCACATACACTGGCCCCTGCAGAGGCCAGAAGAAAGTGTTGTATGTCCTGTAGCTGTAATTACAGACCATTGTCGACACCAGGTGTGTGTGCTGAGGACTGAATTCTGCTCTTCTGTGGAAGCAGCAGGCTCTCTTTAACTGCTGAGGCATCATCTATCCAGCCTTCTCTTTACTTTTGCTTATTGTTTAAAAAAATGAGGACTTAAAAGAACTGAGCTGCCTTGTCATGAACACACCTGGTACCTAGGGAAGCCAGAGTGGCCACCGTTAGAATCCTGTTCTGGATCCAGAACTCAGGCTGTCTTGTGTTTTCCCATATTGTTGCTCATAGAAAATGGCAAGGGACTACATTTTCAGTGAAGCATTGGGTTTAGATGATCCAAGTATGATATTGCATCTTGTCTAGGATTACAGGATAATTTTCTGTGATGTGCTTTCAAGAGCTAGTGAAAGACTTGGGCCGTTATTCTGTTTTTGCTGTTGATTGTTTTGTTTGGGCTTCAGGTAAGAGTGACAATAGGACAGAACTGAACATACTTGTGAGTCACCCAGAAACCCTTCTAAGGCCAAACTTCCAGTGTTTAAGTCTCCTTCATGTCATGCGCACTTATCCTCAGACTGTGTCAGACTCAGGAGACCAGAGGCTCCTTCCCTGTTTGCCATAGTCAGCTCACACTGTCATATCTCTCTTTTGAAAAATCAGCCCCCTGTCAGGAGCTGTGGCCCCGTCTTTGTGGGTGAGTCAGTCTTTGGAATAATAACCAGAATCATTCATCCCGGCTTTCACTGTAGTGTGCTGATGTGCACACCATCTTAAATATCAATACAGAAGTGTGCTTTAGACCAGGATTCTTCTGCCATCACTTAGAAGAAATCCCATGAAGTGCAAAAGAAGTTATGAACAAACAATAACAGAAGTGCTAAAGATCTCTTGGGTGGGTGGGTGGGGGGCGCTGGATACAGAGGTGCAGAATTGCTTCCTTCCAGGGAAGGCAGGCACTTTGGAAATGCGTTGGGAAGCTGCCTTACAAGCAGTCTGCGGTCCCAACCTAAAGGATTTGACTGGAATCAACAGGATTCTAAAGCTCAGGGACCATGCATTTGTTGCCCAGGTTTGAGTGGTGACCTCCTCTCTTCAGGGTTCAGGGCCAACAGTCAGCTGCAATGGCAGTGAAAATATGAGGGAGCAGTCACCAGTATCCACACCTACTGTCTTTGGTGTCTTCGTTTAAATGATAATCCACCCAGGCTATTGAGATGCACAGCACAACTGAGAGTTTGCACTCCAAGGTGATTTGGTTTGAAGAGTTCTTCAGTAAAGAATTTGGAAAGCACTTGTTTTGTGTGACAAACTGATTGATAGGTGCCTGAGATGTAAGATACACCTGGTATTGGTGTGAAAAAGGAAGAGAGCCAGATGTTAATACGGAACTGTGAGTTTTAATTTTGATTCCTTAATTTAATCCTTCATGAGGGAGCATTGTAGAACTTCCCTCCTATTAGGAAAGACATTTATGTATAAAGGCAGATGATGGGGTTTACTGGGGGAAAAATGGTTCTTGGGAGGTAGGAGTGTGATGTATTAGAGATGGGTCAAAGGTTAAGAGAGTGTAGTGCTCTTGCAGAAGAACCAAATTTAGCCCATGTTGAGTGACTCACAACTCTAGGGATCAGGCATCTCTTGCCTCTGTAGGCACCTATACATACATATACACACATTGCTACACATATAATTAAAATGAATAAGTTCTCTTCTTCCTCCCAGATAATCCCTCTTCTGCTTCCTTGCCATATTCATGTATAGGGTGTGTGTGTAGTCTCCATATGGGAGAAAATATAAAATACTTGTCCCTTTTTGCTCATTATTCTCTTCCATACTCTGTCTTTCAGTGTTACACCTCCAGCCAATCCCACCTTAGTTGAAATCATTTTAAAGAACACATGCCTGATGCAGAATGACAAGCATAGAATGTTTCTCAAATATGTGAAGCATACACACAGTGAAAGTAAAGGGGTGTGTTTTTAAAGTGAAGATGTGTGAAAAATATAAAGGTGAGGCTGGAAAGATGGCTCCCAGTAACATCACATACAACCCTTGCTGAGGACCACAGTTACATTCCCAGCATCCACAGTAGGCAGCTCACAGTTGCCTATAACCTCAGCTCCAAAAGATCTCACACCCTGTTCTGGCATCCATGGGTATCTGTAATCATACACATAGACACACATATACATGCAGTTAAAAGTAAAATCCACAAGTAGGAATATAATGATCAGAAATTATTTCTTTATAGTACTCACAGAATTGTTTATGGTGAGGGAGGAGGAATAACTGCCATAATTTAGATGCACAAAGACCTTGAAAAGAAAACACAGCTAGAAGTTACCCTAATCAACACTGGCTACTTGCAAATACTGAGTTTGTTCCAACTATTTAAGGCAATATTTTTCTCCTCTCTTCCTTTTAATGTTTTACTTCCCTATTTGTTGTCTCAATTGTTGCCTAATTTAGGTTGGATCAACTAGAAGAGTCAGTTGCATTTGCTCCTCATAATACATTTAGAGTAGCACATCTAAAGTCGGTTTTCAATCAGGAAGGAATATTGGATGCTTTAATGGAAAGATTACTACAAAGTCCCCACCCCTTTGTGATTTAGATTCCTTGAATTCACCTCATTAATGTCTGAACATTGAATCAAATAGGGTATTTCTCACAGTTTTAAACATTGAAAATTCAAGGCAGAGTCCTCTTCTTCTGTCTTCAAATGAATGAGAATACCATCTTAAAGGAAGATGGCAGCTGGGATGTCAGTGCTCTGTGTCACCTCTATCAAAGAGACTGATTACACTGTTGATGGTGATTTTCAAGGCCATTGCTGTCTTGCCTCTGCTTCTTAAGAATGTATAATGCAGTCCAACCTTAAGACAAATAGGTCAAACTACAAAACTCTGCAGGAATATGAGAACGAATCTCAAAATAATAAAGCAGTCCAACTTGGAGATACGATATACTGTATAAATATCTCCTAATGGAGGGGGAATGCTATCCCAAGGCCTTTCCATCATGGTGTACAAGAGTAGCCTGTATTGCCATTCTCATGTATTGCTACCTGCTATTCCTAGAATTTATTAGGAGTCATTGTTAATGGTGGTTGACCCGCACATACACATACACAGTGTTCATCAATTATCATCATCATCATCATCATCATCATCATCATCATCGCCTCTGATGCTCTCTGGAAAAAATAGTTCTCCTGTGATGTAGGAAAATAGTATTTTTTGAGGATATCCTATCTGCAGATAAAGTCATTGGCCATTTCTGGTCTTGTCAAAGATAAAAATAAATCATTTTCAACTGTATTAAATACCATACTTGGGCATAAGGAAGAACACAATTCCTGTGTTTCATTTGTCTGCCTAGTCTGTGCCCATTTAGCACTGCAATAGCAGTGAACTTCACGGGCAGTCAGGCCCACTCTCTCATGTTTCCTTCCAGTTCTAAATTGAAAATATTTTTTTTGAAAAGAACTATGACAAAAGCAATTTGAGTTAGTGATATCTTGAAAGAGAAGCCAATTTCAGATCACCTTTATGGTGGTCATTGTTACCTACAGCAGGCAGATGTCATGGTGATCATCTCGATATTAGTATTCTGAGAGAGTCTGACCTGACAGTGTTCGGGTGACATCACAAATGGGACTATAATATTGAGATTTCAAGTTGTAGAGCAAAGGGCTGCTGTGGAAATCCAGGGCAGACAGAAACACTGTTGGCGAGAAGTGCAGCCATTCTTCTCATTTGGCTCTTGTTCTGTATGGTGTACAACTGTGGTTAGCAAAGACCAGGTGATGCTAAATGACTAATTAAAGCATGTGTTGAGAGTAATCTCTGTAAGGGGAAACCTAGAGAAATTGGGCAACAGCAGTGCTGTCTTAGCTGATTATCTAACCTATAGCTGAAAGTGTTGTGTCTCCAACTCATCAAAGCCCCATCACACTGGTCCTTCCAGACTGTTCCTCTATTTGTAACAGGACTGATGATTCACAAGCACACGATGCTGAAAGCTCTCACAAGCCCAAGTGATGACTCTGGAAGGAGAAATTGTGGTTCAAGAGGATCATCCGTCTTTGAAAGTGTGATTTACTGAGACATCCACTTCTGCCCCAAGCCATAAAAACAGGATCTAATGACTAGATCTCTTCCTCTTTCTCTTTCTGCCTTCTGCTTGTTCTCTTCCCCCTCAACCTAACCCTGGAGCCAGAATCAGTCCACAGATTCTGTAACAAACCACATCACTGTGAGTCACACTGCTTCGTACAGCATCTTTGCTGTACTCTCAAAACCCTTCCTTGACAAATAACAAGTGTTAGGATTGTTTTCGTGTCTTGGATGAGGAATCCAAGACAAGGAAGTGCACTGACATGCCCAGTACAGAAGGGTGTCAGCAACACTGCTGAGACTTGTTCTGAAGCCTCTCATTTGTGAATTATTCCCAAACAAATCCCTAATCACCACCTCTGGCCCTGTTGGTCTGTGTATGGCACCCACATCTGTTATTGCTGGTGAGTCTGTAACGATCCATGAACTGTAAACTCTTTCCGTGTGTGATCAAAGAATTCGCTCTCATTTTCAGCTGTGCAGAAATGAAATGAGAAGCAAGCATGACTTCTAAGGGACCATGCAGTGTATTTCAGAGTCAAATGTGAATGGCATTTAGCTCTGCCATTTTCGTTCATCCATACTAGCATGGCTCTCTCTTCTAAATAACCAAGAGTTACTTATTCTTGAACCTTGTGCTCTGCCTACCTGTCCCACAGTTTACCTGCATTTCCTGTATGTATGTATCATCCTGTACTATGTTGGGCGTTTAAATCTATTTTGGTGCTTCTACTTACTGTCATGTTCTTAGCCCTGGGGAATGTTCTGGATCACACAGGATACACTATTGAACAGGAATTAGTTTCTTGATTCCAGTAGAGTAATGGATACTGAAACATTTCAGAAAGATGTATTCTGTAATGATTGGGAACTGCACACCCGCCTGTGTCAGAAGCACAACATGTATGATTTTATTTGTGGCTTAATCAACAGGAAGAAATGCCAAGCAGCTTTGACTAACTGGCAGTGGATCTGTTTGTGTTTGCCGTATTTTTTTCTATAAGACACCTGCTGGAGATGAGAGCCGGCGCAAACACTGTGTGGATATCCAGGGCTTCATTATAGCAGCTTCCCTAATGATCAAAGGAGCCTTTTTATACAATCTTGTTCCTGATCATGCAGCTGAACATCTGTCTACCTGTCTGTCCACCTTTTAATTGCATCATCCAGGTCTCTCTGATCCTAGACAGTTCTGCCAATGCTGCTCTGACTCCCACCATTTCTGATCATAGTGAACACAAAATTTTCCACAAAGCAATAACAGTAAAACAGAGTGCATCCTAATAAATTTGAACTGAGCCATTTTATAAGAAGTTAACTTTCGATCACACACCCAGTGAAGCCCTTGTGCTAATTTATTCTTCAAAGCCAAACTCTGAACAGTGAGGAATGGAGTGTGCTGTGGGAATACTTGAAGTATTATACACTTGATTCAGGAGAACCTTGTACTACTGATGTTTTACAGTCTGCTAAAATTGATTTGTATTTTTAACAGGAGGGGTATAATAATTCAGGAATTTAACTCCAATTTTATTCATTAATTCATTTGTTAAATACTTACTAAGACCAACCTGTTATGTTTAGGACCATCTGCATGATTTTAAAGTGAGATACTATTCCCACTCTGTGATGAAAATAGATTAATTATGAGAATCACTGCAGATTAATTTCAACAAGGAGATACTTAGATAGTAGCCCCTCAGTGGATGAAGAACTCACTTCTACTTAGGGATATCCAAAATGGCTTGGAGGGAGTAGAAACTTGGTGTCTATGAGAATATTAAAGGGAAGGTCTTGTCTTATGGAATGAGATAAAGCATGGAAGTAGAAAATCCCAAATCATGCCCAGAAATTTGTAGTTTTATATTAGTTTGACCAAATTTGGGTAGAGTCATCCTGGGGAAGTGTGCTGGAGATGTGGATTGTAGTAGACCCATGAGTAAGGATGTGCATACAGTTTTAGAGGATTTGATGTAAATGTCCTTATGATACAACATCAAAAGAAGCAGTATAGACTATAGAGGGGAGAACCTACAGGCCACAGAACACTGCCATCACACAAAGAATGTACTAGCTACAACAAGGCAGATGCTCTGGATGGTTGATATGAAGGCCTCAGGGATGTAGAATGTACAAAGAGGAAATGGTGATGTGAAAAGAGTCAAAATGACTGTGATGGAGGGGCCAGGAAAGGGGCAAGTGGATGGACTGATGGGGTAGATTTTGTTGTCTACTTATTGAACATTCATTGATGTGGATGGAAATGTACAAGTCTTGCTTTTCAGTGATTAGGGATGTTGCAGGAAAATTGTAAGACTATTCTACAGTGTCAATAAAGCCACCCTATTTTTGTTATACTGTATATATGTTTCTACTCTTGCTTAAGATATTTTTTACTGATACAAATATAAGGTTATTTTTGTTATACTGTTTATGTGTCTATTTTTGTTTAAAGTATTGTACATATGCAGCTAATTTGAAAATTTAACGTGAAGTTGTAGTCTTCAAAAGCTTTTTAGGGTAATAAAGAAATATGGGTTAATAGTCATCTATAATAATCACACTTCTAATCATATTAGGTGTGGTTTTTTAGGTCAAATTGGGATATATTTTAAATAGATAGATGGTTGTCAAACTCTTCAGGGACCTACAGAACATTTTGACAACAGGGCTTTTCTTGTCAGTGAGACATGTCTGCTCCCACCAGCACCAATTTACTTGAAGAGAAGGATGATGGGCACTAAAAAAAACCTCCATATGTATGGAGTTTGCTTTCATTGTGATAAGGCTAGCCATTTGGGGAAGGGCCTACCCTTGCCTCAGCTGCAAACAGTATGCTGTCCAAACCAAAGAAGCAGGACACAAAAAAAGAGTGACTGCTGAGCTTTGTCAAGACAAGGTAGGACAATCCTTCAAAATACCCTGCTTCACAAAACATATTTTAGCTATTTTTATGCCTGTAGGCCAAAGATAAATGCCCCAACACTGCAGAGAAACCCTGGGGTGACGGTTTCTACGGTATTAGACAGGAAGTTCCTTGCTCTGCACTTTCTGTTTACTCAGGTAATATTATATCCCTTTTGGATCTCTGATGAGGTTGAAGATTAGATAGTTATAGTTACAGTTTTCCTTAGTTTCGGTGGAAAGTAAATTTAGATACAAAATTTGGACTCAGCAAGATAGATAATACAATATTTTCTCTGAATTAGCCAAATACTAATAAACTGGACATTGTGTGTATTTTTACTCAGTAATTGTTCTTATTGTATATAGTTTTATTCTGTCAGAGTTAAAAAAAAAAAAACTTTACTTTTTATTTAGATCAAAATGAGAAAATGTTGTAAGAGAATTGTTCTTATGGCCATTACACTGTGCCAATAAAGCCATCTTGAATCAAAGAATGGAGTCAGAGATTGGCTGAACTGGATTAGTCAGAGTCATCAGAGGACTGGGGTGGTCTGATAGAAAGGGACAGGAGGAGAGAAGAGGCAATTTCCAGGACTGATGGATTGAGAAAAAATTGGAGAAAGGGTCAGTCAGTCAACTCTGCTGTTCCTTTGATTTATCAGGTCTTTACCTCAATTTCTGATTCCCAAGTTTCTATTATACTAGAACAGTTTAGATAAACTTTTATGGGAAGGTGAGTGAAGTACATAGATGTGTATACCATTAAGAGCTGAATTGATAACACCTGATGAAATGTCTCTAAACAAAGAACATTTATTAAAATACAAACACTGCTGGGCTGTGGTGGTACATACCTTTAATCCCAGTCCTTGGAAGGCAAAGGCAGGTGGATTTTTCTGAGTTCAAGGCCAGCCTCGTTTATAGAACAAGTTTCAGGAAAGCCAGGACACAGAAAAACCCTGACTTGAAAACAAACCAAACCAAAAAAAAAAAAAAAAAAAAAAAAAAAAAAACCACAATTATTAGTGTCTCCTTGTCTCCTTGAGCTGACATGAATCTGTGGAGTGAGAAGTCTCATAACAAGTATTCATTCTGAAGTTTTTATACTCGTCTGAGTGGACAGTAAGAGTAGAAAGCATAAACCCCAAATAGCCAGATGTGGGAAGAAGGCTGGGAAAGATAAGGCTTCCAAGGTTTAAGGGAGCATGCCTAGGTAGGAGTGTTCTGCTGTAAGTTGGATGCAATTGGAGTTTGAGGTAGAAAAGGACAGACTGGGAACATATCTATTTTGCAGAAGACTACACTTCTCAGGATTCCACCTGAGGCCTCCTTTCTATTCCCTTGAGAGCGCCTCCCAGTTCCTTGTGAGAAAGCTTTGGTGGGTGGCCCAGACATGTGAGGTATCTGCCACTAGAGGCTGTGATTCACAGTGGCCTGCTTATTACCCACAGTGTAGTGCTTTCCCCTCCTTCTCTGAATGGAGTCATGGTGGATACCAGAAACCACTATCAATCCCTAGTATGCTAGGCTTGTAAAATAACTTAAGATACAATGCTTTTATTTTATTTGTGTACTTCTCCAAACTTTAATGGGCCTGTTGACCTAAAGGGGAAAAGGGTTGCTTTGAATTCTGTTATAATGCTTGAAACTGGGGCTTTAATAAATTTGACTGTATATTACAGACTCAAAGTATACCGTAATAAAATCACAGCCAATAGCATTATTAAGGAAAAATGCATCAAAAATGACCCCAACACATTGAGCATAAGTAACATTTTACGTGTATACTTCAAATTAATAGTTCAAGATTTGGTCAGACAGTAGGATAGAAACTGAAGTGCCAGTTGGGTTTAGTTGTTCACGTGATGTGGGAGCTCTGTAGGGCTGAGAAGTAATCTTTAATTTTCTAGCTGTAAAGAAGTCATTGGAAATGTTGGTTTTCTATTTTCCCTCTTTAATGTTGTTTCCTCACAGTAGCTTAAGTGAAGGCTAATTGCTGCAGCATTTGGTAAATGTCATATATCCTACTTTTCTAAAGGCAGTGAGTAGTATAAACATGTGGCTTCTTTCTTTAGAAGATCCATCCCATAATTATCTTGAAGGCTATTACAGTATGCAAATAGCAAGGACAGTCCTTGTTTCCTAAATTAGAATATCAATATTGATTCAACATGTGCAAAAAGAAAACAACATTTCTGACAAATGTTAATCCCATTTCTAGATAGGATAGAACTCCAGTTGTCAAGGGTTGATAAGAATGAGGTCCAGTCCTTTGAGTGCATACTCCAAATATCAATGCCACCCTGTTGCTCCCTCCTGGTTTCCCTTTCTCTCTAACCAAATGGCGTGCTAGTGTGTGCCCTGCATAGCTCACAGATTCCTGAGGGATTGGATGTAGCAGCATACTTAGTCCACAGTAACACACTGCACAAATGTAGATTATTATTATTTCAGAAGAAACTTTGTAATCTCTGAATGATTAATTATTACTAATGTAAAATGTACTAGGCATTTGATTTAGTCTGGCCTCCGCAGAGAATTTCAATTGAGATCATGATCATTTGATGTGTCACTCCTTTATTGCAAGGGGAACTGAGGCACACAGAATTGACTCCCGTCCTCCCCCCATTAAACCATTTCCCTTTGTATATAAGGAACCTAAAACACTTAGTATACATTAAACTAGATTGCTTGACATTACTTCGTAAGATATCAGAAGTGAATTTCCTTTGCTCGTGAACCAATAGTCTTGCAAGTGTTTGCATGATAATGTAAAATTAGTGTAAATATGGCGGCCTTGAAGCTGATCTGCTAACCCTCCCATCTGAGTGTGCCTGTGTGTATCTGGAGTCACTTTGACTTTACACTTGAATAAGGTTGTCAGTGGCTGCTCAGAAACCAGTGTCTGCTGTCACACCAGGTCACTGACCCCTCCAGCTGTTGTTTCAGTGGGTGGTAAGCAAACAGAAGACAACCCTGTATAGTCTTCATTACTCTGGGATGTGAAGTTTTTCATCTGGTTGGTCCTGTTTGCCATATCTTCCCCATATACAGATCACTTCCTAGGGTCACCCAGGCACCTATAGTTTCAGAGATGCCACAGAGGGGCTGCTCTGCAACCTCTCAGAATTCTTCCTCCAGCTGAATTTGTCAGGTCAGATTTAAAAGCGCCAACGTGAAATTAGATATTCATTTTTAATTTTTTATTTGCTCACTACTGCAAGTCCCAGGCTTTCCAAGCTTTCTCTGGCTGTGGAATACTGTATACTAAGTTGTATTTAGTGCAATTAATTAATACTCCTTTCCAAGCCCTAGCAACAGTAGCTGGGCATTTTGGCAAAGTCACACCAATATATAGGCCCTTTCTGGGGAATATTATGGAAGTATGTAATGATAATATCAAAACTGCATTTAATTCCTGAAGAGGAAGGAAGGCCTGCATGGGAAACCCAAATCTGCTGTTCTCTTTGTGAGTGAAAGGTCACACCACTGAGCGCTGCGGGGTGGATTGGTGAGAAATGAGCTCCCGTTTGCTAGGAATTAGAATGAGTCTATCTGATTTTCCTTCACTCGTGACCTTTAAAGATGCAGCTTTTAGATTGATAAGCAGGTAGATGCTTTGAGTAACCCGATGCAGAATTTGTTTCATATGAAAAGACTGTCTTTGAGACACCAAAGAGATTGCTTCCACAAAGGTTTTTTTTTTTCTTTCTTTCTTTTCTTTTTTTTTTTTCTACAAAGTCGCTGGAGAAAGAAATTCAGTGATTCTTATCTTATGCAAAAAGAAAATTTGGAATTACTGTATGTTCAATTAGAATGGCATCCCCCCACCCACCCACCCAAAGCATTAATCATTTTCTGGAACACACATCCTCCAGTGAAGGATCTCCAGGAAGGTTTGAGAGTGAGTACTCCTGGTTCCTCTCCGCTCTGGATTTCCTGTGCCACTCCACCCAGCCTCCTCAGTTCTGATAAAAAGAGCTTCCCGCGTTGCTATAGTAATCCTTTCATGTTGGGCACCGAGCTATCTTGAAGGCAATCAGATGAGAACAAGGAGTGGGGAGCAGGATAGAGTTAATGTCAGGCAGCTGAAGGTGATCTGTTCTTTATGTTTAGAGATGTTTTGGTATGCTGAAGACAGGATGCCAGGCAACACAAACCAGAGCCCACTGTGGGTCCAATTTGATGTTTGGGTATTTAAATATAGATTTTTTTTTTGTTTTTTTACAGTATATATGCATTCTAAATGAGCCTTACTTTGGTCATACAGTTGTAATCGCTTACCTTCTGTGGCCAAGAAGCTCTGATCTCACTCCCTCACCGCTTGTATTCAGATCCTAATTACATCATCCGTCTTATTTGTTCTAATTCCCTCCTTTAAGTTTTCCTTATCCCTCAGCCATCAACAGCTCAAGCCCATCAGCATAGCTTTATTTTGTCAAACTGTTGTGGTTTATTGGGGTTTCTGTGTGGTTTCTGTTTCTCACTTGATATTTGTCCCTGATAATAAACACTTTATAGAGCATCTCTGATCAAATACAGCAGGCCCTCACTCCTTTCCTGTGTACAGACTTTAATTTCCTACTCAAAATCACAAATGAGGTTAAGAAATTCATTCCTCCCACGCAGTGTGCCTGATTTTTTAGATGTTTGGGAAAAGCAGACGTTGGTGGAGTTACTTCCAGCCTGTCCATCTTCCTGCAGTACTTTATAACAAGAATGTTCAGCTCTGCAAAAGCAGCCCCCATGGACCAGAAAGTCCTCTCTAATTTGCAACTATTCTGGTTTTTGTTGTTGTCATTGCTGGTTTTGCCTTGTTTGTTTTTTAAGCCCATCATGGCAGTATGCTATAGATAGACATTCTCATCTGAAGTATCTCAGGGCCAGCAAAATGGCTGAGTGGTACAAGTGCTTACTTCTAATCCTGTTAGACATGAGTTCAATCTCCAGGAACCCATTTGGTGAAATGACCAACTCCTGAAGGTTGTTCACAATGTCCAATATCTGTCTCTGTTCTTCTCTCTCTCTCCCTCTCTCTCTCTCTTTCCCTCTCTCTCTCTCCCTCCCTCCTTCTCTCTCCCTCTCTCTCTCCCTCTCCCTCTCTCTCTCTCTCCCTCTCTCTCTCCCTCCCTCCATCTCTCTCCCTCTCTCTCTCCCTCCCTCCATCTCTCTCTCTCTCTCTCTCCCCCTCCCTCCCTCCCTCCCTCCCTCCATCCCCCGCCCCTCTCTCTCTCACACACACACAGAGTTCCAAATAAATACATGTAATAAGAAGTGTCTTGAGGTTTCGGAGCTCCTGTGGGTAGACAATGCCAGCTTATCCATAGATGGTACATCCAGGCCCTGCCTTCTCAAGTCTCCCTCCACTTCCTACAGACACTCCTGGAGAATCCTTTATACTGTGCCCGGCTCGTGGCATAGCACACAGAAACTTAACCATCATGGAAAACAACATTAAAATCAATTTTGACATATATGAAGGAGAAACAAGCCACCATTCCAGAAGGTCCTTGGCCTTCACTGTGTGTTGTTACAGCTGCTGCTCAGCCCCCTGTGACTATGTGATTCTTTGTTAGGCAAAATTCAATGCAAATAAAACTTAAGAGGCTGGACTCTACTGCATACCTGCTGTCCCATTCAGTTATGGGGGGGGAGTGGCACACTGGTGCCCCATTCTGAGTGAGGTGTGATGGAGTACAACTGCAATCCCACTCAGGGCTGGATATGCTGGAGCATACCTGTAGTCCCAACACTCATGAGGTAGAGGCAGGTTTGCCGGCTTTTGGCCAGTCTGGGCTACATACTATATAGCCTAACTTGGTCTCGACAAACTCAAAACGTCAGGTTCTCATTACCTCCAGCTACACTTCAAGTACTCAGTAGCTGCTTGGTTTGTGGCCAGCATTTTGGACAGTGCACATGGTATATGCCTCCCCTACCCCGGTAGGTTTTAGTCTATATATAGCTCTACTCCAGAACATCCAGCTAGAAACAAGAGGCTCTCACTCTTCTTTCCCCCAACAGACTGAAACTCCCCCAGTATCCTCACTTCTTCTAAAAACACCCCATATGAATATCTTTTGGAGTGGTTATTTTGAAAGAGGGTCTATATAAAGCCCAGGCTGGCCTGAAATTGGCAGCAATCTTCCTGTCTCAGCCTCCCAGGAATTACAGCCACCATGTCCATCTTAAGAAAAGCTGCCTTAAACAAGAAGTTATTCATCATCACCTGGGGGTAGCTGGATGGCACCTGTGATCTATCTCTAGGCTATCTCAGACAGTACCTACTTTGTGGAAGTAGAAAGGAAGGCCAAGAATGGGAAAATTGAGCCACTTCCAATTTTTCATTCACTCTTTTCACCTATAAGTACTGAGAGTCTATTGTAGTGAAGGTAACCAATATTTTATAGCTAGTATAAGAGGCAAAGGTCAGACAGTAACAGGGAAGTCTTGTAAGTGCCAGGATTTAGGTATGCATGAACTCTACAGGAATCAGGAGGAACTGTACCTGATTTTCTGAGAAATGAGGAAGAAATAGAGAAATAAAAGATACACTCAAGAGAGGGTCCTAATTTGTACTGGCCATAAAGTTTCATCTTCCCTGTCTTTCATATACCTTTCTTCATTGTAAACTAGTTTAAACATGTAGTGCTTGTAGAAACAGATTGGTAGCTATGAATTACATAAAATATGCAATCATAAAATTCTTGACATTGCAAAGACTCATAGTAGTTTACTTGAAAGCTTAACATTAAACAAGGTTGTTTTTTGCTCCCTGCCTCCTAGTGTTCTGGAATAGAGTATTTATTTCACTTCTCTTGTGAGTTCCTAGAGGTTGAACCATTCTCTCAGGAAACATCTCTCACCTTGGCTGCTGCTAGCTTTCTTGCTATTTCTGGAACACACAAAATCCCATTCTTCCTGTTGGACCCTTGTTTTATTGCTCATTTGCCAGAAGGATGCACACTTTCTCTCAGCAGTCTATGCGACTGTCTCCTTCCAGTCTTTCAACTCTGCCAGGATGCCATATTCTCACACATGCTTGCTGACCACCCTGTGTGAACTACCGGCCATCCCACACACTCCCATCCGCATTTGACCAGCAATGCCTTTCGCAGCTAACACATGGATAGTCTGATTCCCACTTCTGGAATGTAAGCTCTCTGAACCAGGACTTGGACTTGTTTATGGTCCTATGCCCATGACCTTGAAAATGCCCCAGTGGAGTTCTTGGTTCATTGGTAGGAACTTCAGAGTTGCAAGTTCAACATACAGTCTTCACAAGAACAGTGCTGCTGCTCCTCCCCTCCTCCCTTCCTGACACCATTCCTAACTGAGTCAGCACACTGTCACTACCCTTTTTTTCCTCAGTTTCATTCTGAGTCTAACCAGGACCCAAAAGGCAAAACAGTGTTTCAAAGAGGCAATGATTAGGAGAAGGGGTCTGGAGTAGAACTACTTCTCTTTTATTGATTTTGTGAAAATTGTTTGAAGACTGATTCAGCATTTTTGGGATCTAAAAATAACATCTTTGAGTTGCTTTTCAATTAGGGGAATGTGCTTTTTCTCTGAAAGGTTCTGTTGTTCTTTAAATGCACTTTCCCCTGTTCTTTCCAAGGCCTTTTAATCAGTGGTGATGTGACAGGGGCTATAGCAACCTCCCTGACACCCTGCCTCTCCTTCCTACTCTGTCTGGGAAGCTGAGGCTCCAGGAGAGTTGATTGGTAAAAGTGTTGCTTAAATGGGAGAAGGTGCTTGTATGAAGACTGGTGCCATCAGGGTATAATGAGTTGGAATCTACCAGAATGTGTGTTGTACCCCGCTTAGCTTTTGTCTCTGCCAGGGTTTCCACACAGCCACCATTGGCTTTGAAGTGACATTTGTGGAACATGAACATAGGACCAAAGTCCAGATTGTCATATCTTCAGATCACAGTGATGAGAATCTTGTTTTGAGGTTTTCAAAGTAGTCAGGTCTCTATGTTTAAATTATTTTAGAAATGAATATAATACTGGGATTTGAACATAAGATGAACACTCTGGGCCTTGGCAAATGGCTGTAGGTGCTTAGTGGTCTATGGAAGGTGGACTTTAGTTTGTTCTGGGGCCACTGAAGTGTTTGTCTGCAGGAAAGGATTGTAACATAGCCCTTTGTTAATACTTGTGACTGTATATTAGAATGGTACAACTCTCCTAATTACAAGATATACTTTTCAATAAGTTAGAAACAGGTTTTAGGTTTACGCACAAAGAAAATTGAAGCCTTTACACATATCTCAGAAGATCTTCCAAAGGCCAGCTGGAAGCATGGGGACAGCTAGTGGCTCTTTTGCTTGTTCTCTTTTGGTTTCGGCTTTTTCGTGAAACTCTTACACTTGTCAGGTGTCTGACTTTGGAGATGACATGTGCTGCTCTCTTGTCGATTGTTTCTTTTCTCCTTACTACAGTGGTTTCTATGATAACCTTATAGATGAAAAATACTGAGGCCCAGAGAAGTGAACCAACATCTCTGCAGTCACTCCATCACAGCAGATATTGGGTGCCAAGGTTTCAGGCTTGCCCTGTGTTCTGGGCATTCCTGGTGAGTAATACAAGCCCACAACTGCAAGACACAGGTAACTAGAGAAGCGCAGAGACCCAAAGGGAAGGGCTCCCCTTGAACCAGAGAGGCCCAGGCACTCTCCCAAAGACATGTGTGCTCTAGGGAAATTACTCAAATTCTCTTAGCTTCCTTGTCTATCAAAGTGACATAACTAACCCCACTTTATATGTTTGGTCCTCCCTTCCCTCCTTGATAAAATATGTGAAAACATGTCTGTCACTTGGTGAAGTAAGTTTTTCCTCATATTTCCATACAGAGTCATTTCCTCTTCATACCTGGTATTGTAGCTCCCTATCAGTGATCTCAGACTTTACCCTTCACTTTCTGTGTGACCTTAAACCAGCTATAAACTCCGTGCTTCAATTTCCTCACTTGTAAAAATAGGGATAAGAATAATGCTACCTCATTGGGTTGTTAATGAAGACACAGGGACTAAGGCATCCTGATCGCTTCAGACAGTCCCTAACATAGTCAAGTGATAGCATTTTGACTTATAATGTTGCTTTCAAACTCCTTAAGTTATAAATTACATTCACAATAACCTATGCTGTAAATTACAGGGAGTTCTATGGTGTTTGATCTGATAGTAAACCCACAAGGTAAGATAGTATTCTCCTGAATCTCTGGATTGTATAAATCAGGGGCTTGGCAGTTTGGTTTCTGATGCTTTGGCATTGACTGATCAGCATTTGGTTCATTGGTGAACATTTAAGAACCACCAGTGAGAGCACAAGAAATTAGCAATCCTTCATACTGTCAGGAAGCATTGAGATTGAGCTGTCAGGGGCCGAGGGTGAACGCTTCATTGGACTGAGCCACCGAATCACTTGGATTCTTTGTCTTTCTTGGACAGAGTCCATTGAACTAGGAAGCAAAGACTTTGGTCATTCCATTTAATAGGAGCAAACTTAGAAGATTCTGGGTTAACCACTTAGACATATTAAAAATAGGAGAACATTACTTATTGATTAAACGCCTTTAAAAATAAATCAGAACAGTACTCAGGCACAAAGTAATATAAACCTTTAACTTTAATGTACAGCTTACACCATTTCTTTAGAGCATTAGAAGATTTTTTTCTTTTCCTTTCTTTTTAAAATTCATCACAGTGACTTTGTTTATGAGGTGCTCTGACAGAAGAAAATGAAAAAAAAAATTGAACATTTGGATTGTACTTAGAGTAATGAAAACCTAAACTTATGAATGTGTATTATTGTTTTTTGTTTGTTTTTTTTTTTTGAGCTGTTTTCCTTATGTTTAAACAAACCTTGTCTGACTGACTCTAACCTTTAAATAATTGGAAAACTGGAGCAAAGAAACTGACATTAACATCTGTTGAAAGATATGGCGAGAGGGAGCAATATTCAGCCAGTTGGTCAGCCAATTGTCCTTCTCTTGTGCCATGTGTAGAAATTATTTCTTCTCCTTAGCTGGCAGCATTGTCAGTAGTATTTAAATGACTTGCCTCTGTTTCTATTGTTAATAAGGAATCATCTCTTGGCCCGCACACAACTGACCTGTTTCTAGGAGCAGTGGGTTTTCTAACTACAAATGTTCCTCTGACCATCCATGTCTACTTTACTGCCCTTGCCCCTTCCTGCTCTCCCTATACATGTACAGGCAGTTTGTACTTATAACCCTCCAGGTTCTGCAACTCCGCCTTCTGGAATGGCTTTTCCCCCTCAATAGCTCTCTTACCTTTCAAGACCTAGCCCCCTTCACTCTCCCATTGCGTTCAACCTATCTCCATTTGGGACATGTGTGCTGGATGCTAGGCTTTAGAGACACTGCACTCACTGAAGGATGTGAGCATGGCTTCACCCCCAAAAGACATAGGTATATAAGCCAGTGCATGGTGGGTTCCATGGCAAAGTGTCCAGAGAGCTGTGCCAGCTCATAAACAGGTGCCTTGCCAAGTATTGTCTGCTCTTCTGCACTGATCTCATCGTCCCTGGAGTGTCTAGAGTTCTCTTAGTAGCGCCTAGGGAAATTTGCACACTCATTCCATTGCTATCTTCCTTATCTGTTATCATCTTGCTGGCTGGAAGGTAACTACCCTGAGGTAATTGACCTTTATTTTATTGTATTTTCCTGCTGCCTTTTTTAACACTGTGGTCTTACATAGCACTCAGTGGATAATAAATACTCTAGAAATACTTCCTAAGTTGCCCCCAGTCTCACCCTGTTTCTTCTCTTGCCTTTTCAGATGGATGTTTTCATCTCTCTGCTCCTTTAGATGTCATCTGTAAAGCTGGCCCATGAGTCTGGCTTACGGGTCACGAACTCCAGCTACTGATAGTTGCTGTCTTCTGCTGCTCCATTCCTAACAGCCAGCCACCTGTCTTCCCTCTACCCTGTCCTTGTTTTCCTCAGCCCCCATCAGTTCAGTTATACCCTCCTTTGCATGGCTCTATAATGCTTTCCCCTTTCTGGTCTGTTTTGCTAATGAGGGCGGAGTATAATTTAGAGGCTTAATTTTAGAGAACTATATGAAGCAGCAGACCCATAAAACGTTATGATTCACGACCACTTGTTTTGTTCTCATAATGCAACCTAAACTAAAGTGCCATTCATCAAAGCTATAAAAGCCGTTCATGGCTGTCTTTAGTATATCGTATAGAGTGTAATTCAGTCAACAAAGAAGCAAGAGATGGATTCATGGGGCTGTTTGCCTTGGTGTGCATTAAAGGACAGTAATGTCTAAGCTTGGCATAAGACCCTTTTTATCATAAGCCCTGAATTCTTCCTTAACCTCACTTAGTTTTTGTCTTTCTGTTTTAAGATCAACATATTCTCATTTACAGACTTTCTTTATCAGCAAATAATTGCAAAGTCCTGTCTGCTCATTCATGATGTTTCTGGTCATAATGGTCTTCATCTATGCAGGACTCTGGCCTATGAAGAGGTGGTAGCTAAAAATCCAGGGTAGCTTGCATAGAGAATATCTTGGTCATCTATCACCTATAACAGTACTTTAGGAGAGATGCCACTCCCTTCTCTGCTCCCCAGAGGGAAAATTACCAACATTTTCCTTAAAATGAATGAAGGAACAAAGCCTTGGGCGGCCTAAGCTCCTTCTCTGTAGCATTATAATAAGAAAGCCGCAGTGGTGGTTAACCCAGATTGTTAACTATGGTGTGCTCAAAACTTGAGGTACTTCTTGTATTGTGAATCATGTTTGAATATTGAAGTCTGACCTTTAACATTTCCTCATATTCATGTATCTAGGTCATCACACATTGCCAATTACATGTGAGATCCTGTCTCAGAAGTGAAGGGCTAAACCACAGTATAGTTTTTTGTTACCCTTCCTAAGACAGGTTACTAACTTTTCAGTTTCCTGATCTGTAAAGTGACTCAGTATCCTGTAGGGTTCCTGTGAAGCTAATGTGAGAAAAAAAAATCTATGTGAGCTATCATTTTGCTAGGTAGTTCCTGCTAATTGGAAATACTTACTTAAAATTTATTTCTTCTTTAATATTAGAGTTCACAACAATGATAATGATGGAGATATGATGATAAAGAGTGCTTACTGAGTCCAGGGCCGATGACTTTGATGTATGATTTATCTTGTAAACTAGTTCAGACCTTTTTGTAAATAGAAATACCCCTTTAAAATGAACCAGGTATTTAACCCCATGATTAAGCATCAGGTTCAGGGCATTTTGTCTTTTCTGTTTGCCATTTAGTACAGGGTCATGACTTTGTACATTGGTTTTTTAAGCTGGAAAGTCAATCTTTCCCTGTGAGGAACTAAACTTTTTTTCACTGGAAACTGCTGCAGTTAGAGACAGGCTCACGTATTCCCACTTATAGTGCACCTTGTACTGCAAATTTGCCCTGGATCCGAACATCCATCTTTTCTAGCAGACTCGTTTTAAACCCTCATGGAGCTAAATGATTTCCTTGAAGAGCAAGCTTCATTGTTTGGCAGATGAAACCAGCAGTGCCCATTAGGAATCTTAACCTGGGTAAGTCTTCAAATGCTCAACAACTTTGAGCATAATTGATGCTAGGAAATAGGTTAAAATGGTTTGAGAATTGTTTTGAAAATATAATCACCCTCCTTAAAGGGGGTGGGGGAAGAAAGACTATTCTCCTTCAAACTGTAAAAATAGCATTTATGAGGATGTTCTTTTCAAGTGCAGAGCCTGAGAGAGAAATATCCTCTAGAATTAAGCTCTTGCTCTTGACTGAATTAATGCTCCTGCTATTTTTCCCTCTATTTTCTCTTGAGCGTTTTTTAGGCCTTTTCTATGACTACAAAAGACCTGTCTCCTGTGCTCCACAAGGACCAAAAAAAACAAAACCATATATTCTTCAATATGTGTATGTGTGAGTATTTGTGAATATTTGAGTGTGTTCATGGTTTGTGTGCATGTTTGTGACTAAGGGTATGCTTCTATGGGTGTGCCAGAACTTAACTATTTAGTTCCTATGTTTGAGACAGATCTCTCAGTGGCCTGGGCTCTCCTGTTAGAGACAAACTGGCCAATGAGCTCCAGCTCTGGGATTATAATTGACACCGCCCCCACCCAGCCTTCTGTGGATGTTCTAGGGATTGAACTCAGGTACTCATGTTTGTATAACAAACACTTTCCAACTGAACCATCCTCCAGCACTAGAGAAGGGCCTAAAGTCTCTTCAGAATAGCCAGTCACAGCTCTAGTCAGCAGTCTTTCATGACACATGGCTGTAGAAGGCACAAGGAGAAGATATAGTCTGTTGTTTTTCTGTAACCCTTTTCCATAAAGAGAGAAACACATTCTGCCTTGAACTTGCATGGGTTTTCCCAATCCCCTGGGAGTCCAATTCATTTATAGCTAACATCAGGTCAAAGCCAGAGGGGCCATGGCCCCCGCAGTTGTCATTAGTGAGCTCTTATTTCTCTTCCATAGAGAAGCTGAAATTGACAAACTGTCTAGGGAGATGCGCCACTCTTGGCTGCCTGTTTTTAAGCAGGCCGCATTAAGGATAAGTTACTTGTCAAGGTAGAATTCCTCATCATTAATCACCAAGTGACCACATTCCTAGGTAAATAAGCTCCTTGATAAAGCCACATCTTGCTAGAAAACATCCCTCCTTGACATCTTCCTGCCTGCCAGCCTGGTCAGCAGTGTGCTGCCCACTCAGAACAGGCTGCCTCATTTAATTCTGGTGGTGATGAGGTAAGGCAGATCTGTGAGGATCTGAGCCTTGGAGGCCATGTGTGGCCTGCTTTGATATGGCTACAATATGAATAAGTGTCCGTGCATTAAGCATGGTATAATTTTTTCATCTCTTGGGCCTACAGGGACTATATTGCCTTTCAGGGTAAAGTTCATTCTGTAGGATTGATAATTAATCCCCTGTTTCTTTTCTTTCCTTGCCTTCTTATCCAGTGGCTGCATTATATACAAGTTCTAGCTTCCCCCCCCCCTTTTTTTTTTCAAAGAAAGCTCTTTGGAGATAAAAGCAATAAAAATCATATTTTTATAACCCTTCTTGGAAAAAGACACACAGATTCCATTTTAGTGAAAACGGACATTTCATTTTGTGGTCATGCTGATGACTACTACCCAAGCAGCTTTTGGGAAGGTGGGTGACCAGCTTCATGGAGTCTCAGGGAAAGTGCTTGTTTGTTGCCTATTATCCATGACTTTTCCTGTATCCATAACCCCATCTCTATTACTTCTCTTGTTTTGTAATTTTTAAAGCAGTAGGCTAGTATTAGATTGTGATGATATTTTGTTTATAACCTAATAAAGCTTCCCTGAAGATCAGAAAAACAAAGTGGCCAGCCACTAGAGAGTTCTTACCTCTAGCAATGCTCAGACCAAAGGGGCAAAGCACTGAACCACAAACTGCTTCCTACTTTGCTCAGAATCATTGAGACCGACTGCCCTGTGTTCCTGTCTCCCCCTGTTTTGTATTTCTCTCTGCCCAGACATATCACTCCTGTCTCCACCTCCCTAGTGCTGGAATTAAAGGTATGAGCTCTGTTTCTCTTTTGAGCTGATTCACTTTCATGTAGCCCAGGGTGGCCTTGAATTCCCAGAGATCTGGCTTTGTTTCCCAAGTCCTGGGATTAAAGGTGTGTGCCACTACTGTCTGACCTCTATGGCTGTGGCTAGCTTTGCACTATGATCTCCAGGCAAGAAATAGCACCACTGTACATGTTACTAACCCATCTTTGACAGGATAGTGACTGGGTTACTAACCAGTGCCTATATTTAACTGGATTAGGTCCAGTAACTTCATGCAGTGTGGCCAAGTCCTTTGTCCTTTTATGAGAAGGAGGTTACTAGTGCAAGCATGCAGTATGCAAGTCACATGCTAATTCTATGGTACTTTGCTGTGAAAGACCAAAAGCAAAGTTAAGGAAACCCCTCACTTAAAATGAAGGACAGTCTGACCTAGAAAAGCACTGTCAACTTCCCTCACAGGGCCCTAAGATAGCAAGATACCAAGAATTCACACTGCCCCTCCTGCCAGTGATAGCTGCAACTCTGATTTGCCCAGACAAGATTAATTAGCGCACCCCAAGGCCCTAAGGTGAGACCATCCAGCCTCAAGGAAAGAACCCATGAGTGGTCACGTATGCAGCGGACAGGCAGTCACAGCCCCACCCTAAGCTTGTAGTTTTTTCCTTTAAAATTACCTGAATCCAGAAAAATGTTGCTTCTCTAGCCTGCGTGCTGAGAAGCCCGTTTGCACAAACATATTCCGTTCATTAAAGCCTCTTGCATGTTGCATCAACTGGACTGAACTTTGAGTTCTTGGGGGTACCGACCGAAATGGGGAGGCTCCTTATTCTGAGGGTCTTGCAGCTGCATGAGAGCTTGGTAGGAACTGAATATTTCAGATATAGATAGGTATATTGTTGTAATTAAACTGTATTTGGTGCCCATGGCAGAATTTGTGCTTAATATATTAGTATGTGTGGGGAAAATTACATGTATTTTCATGAGTTGGCTCCATCCCACTCTTACCCTTGCCGAGGGCTATTGTTTAGATATTGTTTACCACAGGGGAATTATTTTCTTACTGATCTGGACTACACAATGCTGAAGAATTATAAGTTCCCCAGGCTCTTAAATATTTATCTATTTATTTATTTTTTTTTTTTTTTTGGAAAAAAACCATGAAGTTGGATGGGGTAAGGAAGTAAGGACCTGGGAAGGATTGGGGAGCCGAGAAAACATGCTCAGAATATATTGTATGTAGTTTTTGTTGTTTTGTTTGTTTGTTTTTCATTTTGTCTTAGTCACTGTTTTATTGCTATAAAGAGACAACATGACGAAGGCAGATCTTACAAAAGAAAACATTTAATTGGACCTTGCTTACAATTTTAAATTTTCAGTCCATTATCATGGTGGGGGCATGGCAGCACAAAGGCAGACATAGTGCTAGAAAGTAGTAGAGAGTTTTACATCTTGATCTGTGCACAGCAAGAAGAGAGAAAGATACTGGGCTTGGCTTGAGCCTTTAAACCTCAAAGCCCACCCTAACTCTTCCTCCGACAAAGCCACACCTACTCCAACAAGGTCACACCTCCTAATCCTTCTCCCTGATGACTAAACATTCAAATATGTGAGCCTGTGGGGGCCATTCTTATTCAAACATCACACAATGAAAGGAAATGTTTCTTTTAGAAAGAACTGGAAGAGTTCCATTGTCTCCTATAACTTGTAGTACAAAAGACCCTGTCTTTGACTCTTGTAGTACAGAATTCCTGCTACAAATTCCTGCATTCTTAACTGATTATCCTTTTACAAAGAAAAGCAATTACAGCATCCTTACCTTTGAGCTCCGTTCTTACTGTACTATTAACAAACTTTTTTTGAGAGGTTGTGTATATCACCTATCTGCCCAGCCAGTTTTATTCATTCCCCAACCCCACCATTGGCTTTCAACGACCCTGTATCAATTATCTTTGTATTCTAGGGCATGACCTTTCCTATTCATACCTACCAGGTTTAAGCAACATCCTTGCTCGTATTTCATTACCATCCTAGCTGATCATTTCATTGTCTTCCCCATACCCTGTCAAAAATATGCAATCCATCTTAGAATCCTGTGTAACATGTAATTTTCTTGGGCAAATACATGATCTCTCTCTACCTTGTTCTTCCTTGCTCATTTTTTTCAGCATCTGCAGGATAGTCTTTTTCTTAGCCCACCATTCAGAGACTCTTCCCTCAGCATCTACTACTTCATCCATAGATACTCATGTAATCTGTATCATACCTTACCCTTCATCTTAATGTACTAAACACCATTGCCATCTATCCTATGAAATCCTAAATAGCTTGTAGAGAAACTTAACTTCCTTAATTTGTCTTCATACAATCACAATAAATTATAACTAGTACTAATTATGGCTAACATCTACTGAATGTGTACTGTATCATCATTACTATTCTAAGTCCTTTGCACAGTCCCCCTCGTTTTAGCTTATGTGACAGCCATCATTCCTGTTATTATTTCCATTTATAACAGTGCACATAGAATTCAAGAAGCAGAAGAGAGCATGCCTATGCAACATAATCAGACAAGGCTTCATACCCACCCACAGGGTCTAGTAGGGAGAGAATTTATTATAGAGATGGGCAGCCATGAACTAGGAACTTGAGAATGGCTGAGAGGGAGGGAGGGAGAATTACTGGGTGGATAGAGAGATGCATGGTCACTCTAAGTATGGTAACAGAGATGATAGACACTGGTGACAGGAATGCATACTTTAAGGTCATTGCAGAAAAGGAACATGGCTTATTCTTTTGTGTTTTCAGCATTTTGTGTGGCAAATGCACGATCAGTGACTTGTCATGATGATTGGAACAAAGAATGGTTCAGCTTCTGTATTCCCTCCACAATAGAAATCCTGTGAGGCAAGCATGAGCATGGTAGCCAAAGTCTATTTGGAGCAAGAGTTTTATGGGATATAGAGGGCATTCTTAGCCTCCCCGTTTCCCAGTTTGACCTTGGTAACCACATTGCTTTATTCTCTGGCTTCTGATGGGATAAAATGAAGCAATCCTGGCTAGTCACCCCACTTTCAGCAGACTACAGCGCTACTGTTCGTAATCTAGTAGTAGAGTTAGTTTCCTGCAGATTCTCTTCTTATCAAATTAAGGAAGAAAGTATGCCTTGCTCTTTTAGCATGCCCTTCAGGGAGCTGTAAGCCAAGTGTATTTTGTCAGGCTATGGCTTTCATCAAGTCTGGGTAACAACATTAAAGCTTGTTGGCTGCTCGAGAGCTTTGGGGTGTCAGCGCTGCATAGCCATCCCAATAGGTGAATCAAAAGAGAAACTCTGCAGCAGCTTTTGGGGTGGGACATTGTGTTGCTGGTCAGCAGTGTGTCCCTGTCTACTCAAGCTGGGTATTGGCTACCAACTGTGAGATGTCTCCTTCAGACAAGCTTCCCCCATACTGTTCTTTGCCCTCAGGCTGGCAATTTACTGCATGCAACCTCGTTGAGAAAATGTGGTCTTTATTAGTGTTCAGCACAGATCGACTTTGCTTTGTCGGATCTGCAGAGCTAGTTGGATGCTGCAGAGCTAGTGGAGAGAAAAAAGAAAAGGTAAAAAACAAAACCAGAAACAAACAAACCGACCCCCCAAAAAAAACCCAAAAAAACAAAAACAAACAAACAAACAAAAAAACCCAAGAGGGGCCAGATGGCAGTATGAGGATAGGAGAAGGGGTCTTTTCAGATATTAAGAATCAGAGTGCTGTCCTCATAGAGAGAAAGATGCAAACAGAATAAGTAGAAATAACTTAGTTTGTCTATGCCCACAGAGTGTTTGGGCGCATTCTGGTCAACAACTGTCAAAGAAATATTCTTGATAACAGAAGTGCAGTGTGTTGGTTTTTACATGTGTAAAAAAAATAGACACCCTTAAATGGAAAAGGCAGTTCTTGCCCTCCAGATGTTGATACCGCCCATATGGGTGTGTGCAAATTTCTTTTCATTTCATGTGTCATTGTGAGCAGGTAGATACATATTCTTGTGCCTATTTTTGCTTCTGTTGCTTAGCTTTGTCTGTTGAATTGGCTCCGTCTAATGTATTCAACGGATAGGTTTGGGAGTGGCAAAGCCCCAGCTCTCTTTCCTATCTCCCATATGCTGTCTCTGTAGCAAGTGCCCACATGTGTGACTTGTTCGCCTCTTAATCCTGATGGTGTGTATTGTTTCAAGCAGTTTTTTGGTTCATAGGTGCTGCTGAGTTGCTTTTTGAGCACAAACACAAATGCCTTGCCCATAGAAATTAAATGCCAGAGTGCCGGTAACCAATATAAATCACAGTCATTTAAAGTCGTCATTTTGTAAAGAACTGTAGAAAGCTAGCCTGAGCATTAAATATTCACTGCCCACTACTTCTGAAATGGTAAAACAGCTTCATATTTTTTTTTTTTATTTAATGATGGGTAATAATAAAACACATCAAGTTTAAATAACGTGTTTTCTTTTTCCCTCCTTCCGAAGGTAAGACTTGGCAAGCTTGAAATTAAATACAAGGGTGATAACTAGGCTGCCACTAACTCTGGTCATGGGCTACACTCCCTTCCGTTGTTTTCTGGATGTTCTGTGGCTATTTGAAGAGACTGTTCAATTGAAAATTGCTGCTAATGGGATCAGCTTGAATTTAAAGAAAAAATACATCTCTGTTAGTGAAAACAAGTAATGCGGACCCTTAAGTAGCAAGTGTGTGATTATCCTCTAATGCATTCTGATTTGTCTCCCTATTAAGTCTCACTGGGTTCTCTTGGAATAGTTAAAACAAACCTTTAACTAAATGTATCCCTGCTCCCTCCTCCCTTCAGAACACTCCGTTCAGCTGCATGTCCCAGGTCCTCAAACAAGTTACTTGCAAATACAAGGGTGGGATCAAAGGGAAAATCATTAAATATGTTGAATTCATATGGCCTCTTGCTATCAAAGAGCTGTATACACCTTTTATCTTCAGTCTTCTATATAGTACACATTTAATTGACAGTGTGTTTTCTCTTTATGCCATACATGGGAAATGCTGAAGCAGTGTTTCCTAAGATCACATTTTAAAAGAGTTTAAGAGCATACCTATCCTATAATGGGAAGGCAAAGTGGTGTGTCTGTGTCTCTCTAGGAAGAGTAGAGTCAGGAAATGGTAGCTAAGTTAGGATCTGTGAAATAAGTTGGAATTGGGCAGGCAGCAAGGGGTAAGCAGGAAGTATGCAAGAGGTATTATTTCTGATGCACATTGAAATGACTATACTCTCTGTGACTATAGCCATGGGGGAGCTGAAGGCACAGCATGGTGCTCCAAGTGGTGCTGGTTCTGGATAGTGAAGCAACTTATGGAACTGAAACAACCAGATTTTCCTCAGTTTCCTTTGTAGTTCCTCTTATGCAGGTTAAGAAATGACAGTCATTTATAATGATTGAAACATAATCTTAACTAAAAGGAGAACTTACTTCAGCTGAAAGGGCAATGGGGGTAGAGGGTGTTTCGTGGGAATGGGGTTTAGAGAGGAACCAGGATATAAGGAACAGTCAAGACAGAGAGCAGGGGGGGGGGCTCTGTAGTGAAGCCAGCTCAGATCTGGAGACAAGACACAAGCTCTGCACTTCCCATCCAACTGTGGGGTCCCTGGGCAGCATCCCCACACAGAACTAGTATTTATAGATACCCCAAGCATTCAGAGAAAGGTATAAAGAGGTTATTACTGACATGAAGACTGTATAAAACAAAATTGTCTTTAGTTGTTCTGCCCTCCTTAGCTGGTTCAGGAGATGGTTGCTGTCCTTTCAGGTTTTTTGGGTGCTGCTGTTGTCCTTAACTCCCTTGATTTTTAGGCACTACAAAGAACGGGAGTGGTTCAGACAGAAACATTGCCAATGGCATTATTACCCTGGACCATTGTCAAGATTTTATATTAACAAGTTGTGTGAGGCAGAAATGGGGACAAGGGAAGACGGAGACTTTTAAGCCCAGCCATTTTGTTTTTCAAGGGACAAATCTCCCTGGGCGATAACTACCAGATTGATGTGGATAGTGAAACAGCACTCAAAGAGGAGAACTGTTAACACAGTGTGCTAGCAGAGCCTGGTGCTCGTGCTTAAGCACCTGTGCTGTTCTGTGACTCAGAGCAAGAAACACGAAACAAACCCCCATGGTCTAAAGGGAACCTAGCAGGAACAGTCCCAGGGTTTCCATTTGAACAGAACTCCATTAGGAGATTACTAAGAAGCACTAGGGTTTGTGGCTGAATAAGCAATTGAAATCCAACCCTAAAGCTTATCTAGATGAATTCACACGCTCCTCTCTGCAGAAGTTGGCTGGAATTACGCACACCTTGTGTTGGTGTGTAAAAGCATGGTGTTGGAGGTATGAGGAAAAAATAGTCCTTGAGGCCCCACAAAAATGTTCTTGTAGCTTGGCCCTTTTCTAGAAGAGATGACACAGTCTACTAAATGGGATGAAGACACCCAAAATACCACTTTACCATGCCATTGTGTATATGGTGACATTCCTTTTGTCATTCATTTCAAAGATGGTATTGAATTTGTCACAAGACATAGCCATCTCATTCTTTCTCCAGGCGATGCTTTTTTTTTTTTTTTGATAAATGTTGATGAGTTTATAACTGTAAAACCAAATGACATTTCTAGTGTGATACACGATTTACTCCTTGCATAATTACATCTAATGGCTTTGCATGTAGAAAGGCATTTACCATTTACTTTTGTATAAAATGACAATCTAAACCCCCAGGCCTGAGTTTTTAAATTTTTTTAACACAAAGATAAAGACTTAATTAAAAACCAAATACAATTTATTTTTGTAACCAGCATTTAAAGTACCTAGTTCTTTGGTTAAATATGTGATAAAAATCCCAATGCTTTCAGTAGCAAAGATCAGTGGGTTTCATTTTCCCTCTGTCTTTGAAACACTGACAAACCCATTTAATTATCAAGCTGATATCCAGGATGGCTTCTTGTTTCTCATTTCTAGTTAAAAGAGCTTTTTTGAAATTTAGCAGAGAATTGAATAATGTGTTCAGTTAATGAGGAACATTTAAGAGATGTTTCTGAATTCAATGTGATAGGCCAGATGATAAACCGCCACCACTGTGTAGACAGACAATCCAGGCAGCAATGACATTTCGGCCCCATTGACTATGAGCAGGCCTAGTTTTATTTTGCTTTTTGGGGGGTTTATATTTTGGGTCTTCTGGTATATGATGTAGAAAGGGTCACTTATATATTTTAGGATGTTTATTGCCTTAAAGTAGATGGGTTCCTAGAGAAAAAGCTTTATTCTTTGGCCTTTGTTCCTAGAGCCTTGCAATCTGGTAAGGCTGACGTATGCTCCTGGACAGAGAGCTGGGTAGCTTTCCAGCAGGAGGTTGCTGTAGCTCTAGGTCTATAACTAGCTGATATTGAGCCATGTCTGTTTTGACATCAAAGCTCCCTGATCTGTTTAGCAGTGAGAAGTTCAAGTTTTCTGCCCTTCCACAGGAAAACATCTTGGTATTGTTTCTTTACTCAAAAAAATAAGACTAGGCAGCTGGAGACATGGGCCATTGTGTCAGAGGATCTGGTTTTAAGTCTCAGAAGCCATATGTAATCTCAAAACTGCCTGAAACTCCATATCCAAGAGATCTGACACACTCTTCTGGCCTCCGAGGTCACTGTATATACATTATACATGGACATACATGTAGGCAAAACACCCATAAGTAAATGAACAAATAAATTCACTCATTTTTTTTTTAAAAAGAAAAAGAAAGGAAGGAGAACTAAAACTAAATCTTTGGGATTTGAAGGAATGTTCTTATTTTATGTCTCAGTGTTTCTCAAAAACATGTTAGGGAAAATTGTAAGTATCATGCAGTCTTTCCATTTCAAGTTGCTATTAGGAAATGGCAATTGCAGAATTTTTTGACATCTTGTTTTGTTTTAGAGTTTGTTTTTTAGGCTAACTTATGACCTTATAAATTCACCCCCCCAAAAAAAAAGTGGGCAAAAAATTCATTCATTTATTCATTCATTCATTCATTCATTCATTCATTCATTCATTCATTCATTCATTCATTCATTTATTGGAATATGGTCTCACTGTGTGGTTCAGGTAGCCTCCAAGTTTTGATCCCCCTGCGCTTGCTCCCCTAGCACTAGTTACAGGCATGTGCCATCACCCCAGACTCCTGATTGTGTTTGTTTTCGCTGTGGGCATGGGCCCTAGGTTTCACTGACAAAAATTTTTTTTTACAACTCAGCCATACTCTGTCTCTTACCTATAAGTGACTTTAAATTAATTCTTGTTTTTGTTTTTGTTTTTCCCTTTGGAAATGATTGTTTTAGCTGGGTAGTGGTGGCACATGCCTTTTATCCTGGCACTCAAGAGGCAGAAGCAGGAGGATCTCTTCATTTGTGACCAGCAGGGTCAGCAAGTGTTAGTTCTGGGACAGGTTCCAAAGCCACAGAGAAACCCTGTCTTGAGGAAAAAAAAAAAAAAAGAAGAAAAAAAAAAAAAAAAGAGGCAAAAAACAATTGTTTTAAAATATGACTAGCAGTTATCTGTGGATACCTGACCAAATCCAAAAGCCAGGAATACTTGGGAAGCCAAGAGAGGGAAAAGAGGAAGGAAGCAGGGAAATCTCTTTATCACAGTAAATCCACAGATGGGTACATTGTTACCTGATGCCTCATCTGGGTTTCAAACTACATAGAAACACTGTAGCCAAATCCAATCCTTGGTTTGGAAGAAGTGAGGAATACACTGATTTTAATTAAAATGCTGTGGGGAGACTCTAGCTTGTAGCTCAGGTCGGGTTTTTAATAATGCATCTGTGAACTGCTTCCTATCACCTTTAACAAAATCATACAGCCATAGTCACTGAACGTTTCTTTTTAAAAATACATAATGAACCTGTGTGTAGGTGCACATGCACATGTGGGTGAGTGCTGTCTTAGTTGCTGTGAAACAGAGACACCGTGACTATGGCAACTACTATAAAGGAAAACATTTAATTGGGGTGGCTCACTTACAGTTTCAAAGGTTCTGTCCATTATCATGAAGGGAGCATGGCAACATGCACGCAGATGTGGTGCTGGAGTAGCTGAGTCCCACATCTTGCAAGCAGTAGAAAGTCAAGGGAGACATTGGGCAGTATCCTGAGCATAGGAACCTCAAAGCCCACCCCCACAGTGACAGACTTTCTCCAACAAGGCCACACCCACTCCACCAAAGCCACACCTCATAATAGTGCCACTCCTGTAAGATTATGGGGGCCAGTTACATTCAAACTACTACATTCAAACTAACATTTAACACCTTCCAGGAGGACTTCAGAATTTGTTGGAAGAAGATACAGAGTAATTTTCTGTCGGAGTGGCTAGGAAGAAGCATTTTCATGCTTTTAGTCTTAGACAGGTGGTATAGATTAATGTTGAATACATACAGAATCTTTTGAGGCTAATTAAAGATTCATACCCACATGGAATACTACATCTCAATGGTTCTTTGGCACACCATCTAACCAGCACATGGAATGTTTATACCAAGCATTTTTTGAAATTAGCCAAGAATAATTACAGTGAAACTCTTCAAAACTGCCCTAAAAATATCCTTCATTTCCTTGTACTATAGAGAACCCCCTGAAAGTTTCTGCCTCTGAATGGTACATCTTGGAATGGAATGGATTATAACCTATCCTCTCCTCTGATACAGTGGTGTGCAGCAACCTATAAAACACTCACAGCAGTAAAGAACTCTGGTTGACTGTATCTAGTCCCAGATCTTATATGTAGAACTCGGCTGCTTAGCATTGTCTTATAATAATACATCTAGGACCTTTACTTCCTAGGAGAGCATCCATCTCTAACCTGATAAGGTGTGATGGAAGGGCCTGTCACTGGTGTTTAATTCAGGAGAGTGAATTAACACATCCGCTCCTAACCCTCCACCCCTTCCCCATGTTGGCTGAATACCCTTTGGTGACTTGAATGTTTCTCACAAGTGCTAATGAGCAGTTCACTTTGACACTGTAGACAAACACAATCTGGTGGTTATGTTCAGATGTTTTTCCTTCCTGCTAATGAATAAACTCCCAGTGGCTCCCAGTTAGCTGAGGTAAGCAGTAACTTGAGGTGTACCCCAAAATGATTTATTAACTGTGCCATAAATGGAATGAGGTGGATGTTAGAGAAAGTACAGTGTTTTCTTGACCTCAAAAATCCTAGGGGAAAAGAAAATTTACGTAAATGAACTTAGTACTTTTAGAGTGTATTCCATAATGAAGTGTTTGAGACCAAGGATGTGGCCCAGCTCACAGCACATGTGGAGCCCATTATGAAGCCCAGTATTCAAACCCCAGCACCAAAATGAGGGAGGAAGGAAGGAAGGGAGGGAGGAAGGGAGGAAGTAAAGAAACTTCAGAGTGGGAATTGTGGGATTGAGAGTAGGTACTACATTCACAGATAAGTAAAACTTCCTGGTTCTCAACTGGCCAAAGAGACATCATCTAGAGAGCATTCCTTTTTTAGAAAACCCTGAACTTTGCTGGGCTACCAGCTACCTGCTCTGCTAAGAGTCGGTTTCTCAATCCCTTTTAAGATTTTAATGGAGAAAGCAAATCCTATCGCGCGTGTGTGTGTGTGTGTGTGTGTGTGTGTGTGTGTGTGTGCGTGTGTGTGGGTGTGTGCGTGTGTGTGGGTGTGTGCGTGTGTGTGGGTGTTGGGGGTCTGTAAAAGTGGAGGGGCATCCACATCTTATGGCAAAGAGATTAATATTTATAGACATCAGCATTGGTCTCTCACCAACATTTACAACTCCAGCAGTGGCAGATTGAGGGCTGAATCAACATTTTTTTCCCCTCTGTAAAATAATAAATACAGTAAAGTAGCTCTCAGAACTGCCTTTATCATAGGGATAAATCAGGACAGTTTGTGTTGCAGGAGAGACTTAAAACTTATAAATATGTTGCCCTTTAGGCTACTATTCATCAAATTGTCTGATATGAAATCTAGACTAAAGGCTTTTGTTATTGTGTGTCTGCTTGTTCTCTTTTAGAAGTATAAATTGGAAAGAGCGCTGTCATTTTGGTCATACTGGCCTGCTGTGCTACTTAAATGCATGTCCCTTTTGGGATGGATTTGAAGAGAAGGAAATAGTGGGAGTTGACGACTGCACACTTTTATACAAATCATTTGGTTGCCTAAACTTCCCTTGCAGAAGGCATAATTTCCAGGAGGAAAATTACTGCAAATAACTGCTTGACAAATGACCTATTTTGGTGCAACTCACTTTCTGAGACACTGGAGTAGAGACAGTGTCCTTAAAGATTTCATCAAACCCTTAGGGACCTTGCTTTCCTCCTCAGTGCCCCAGTGCAAATGGACACAGCATAGTTCAAGTCTGCAGAGGGGCAATCAGGCCAGGCTAGTGACAGATGCTGCAGGTCACATGAGTCTGCAGGTCTGAGTGCATCTTTAATCTCAATCGACTTTGCAGTTCTGCAGCTGAAGTTCCTGGCTTCTGTGGTTTGAAGCTTCAGCCCTACCTTCCACTCCCCTTGGTGCCTATAGCTGTTGAATGGCATATGGTGTGTGGAATCACCTGCCGTTAGGAGGACCCCATAGAGTACGAACTAAGCAGTTTTCCTTTTTTAATGTGTAGTACAGCTCCTAGTTTTCAAGAATAACTAATTGGGATCATAAAGCTCACTTTGCCCTTGAATAGTTTGCAATTTAGGAGACCTGAGTAATGGAAATGGAGATCCTATAAGGCAGGCAGAGCAGCAGCATGACTGTTTGCCCAGTTTGCCAGGGCAAGCTGTTGGTGGCGATCTGCTCTGGGAAGAAATAGCAGGCCCATAGGTCTTAGAGGCTTGTTATGATGGTGATCTCTCATAAACACGTGAAGCCTTTCTCTGTCTTACCATGTCAAGATGTGTACAAGAACAGTACTTGGGCCTCTGGTTTTGTTTAGAATTGCCTGAGTGTTATTATGTGACCATACTTAAAATAGAGTTCCAGAGTGCGTGGTTTGTGATCCTACACAGGCATAATTCTTCTTGGGAGTTCATTCTTGGAGGCCTGGCAACATAGAGAGTTGCTTTGAACCAGATAGCCCTAGAAAACCCATGCCAATCCCCCATGCCCAAGCATTTTTGCCTGTGTTGATAAAATTAGAGTGCAGCCAGCCAGAACAAGCAGAATGGCAATGTCAAATTCTCTCTGCACATGGCTGCAAAGACTGCAGCTCTGGAGCCCCACTTGTCCTGTTGAGGTGGTGTCAGTTTGACTTGCCAAGTCAGATTCCTTATACTTTGTACAAGTCAGAATGCCCAACCTTATCACTGGTAACTGACTCTAAAGAGGGGCTCAGGAACAGGAGAGCGCAGGTTTTCTCTTTATCAGATGCCTTTAAAGCCGCTTCACATCCCTGTGATGGCTAACACCATTATGAAGATTGACAGTTTCATCAAGAAAGCAAAGAAGGAAATCTGCAGACAATAAATGGGGGCTGTGCTGGGCCCTGCTCTGTTTATCCTCTGTAGTGCTTCCTGGGCTCACAGCTGGGAGCTGGTAGGCCCTTCCTCAGGACATTCTTCATGGCCCTTTGCGAGCAGTAATAGGTAACTTGAAGACTTAATGAAGGAAAAGCTCAGGAGAGTGTACAGACAGACTTACCTAGAGGATGGCTTGCCTTCTCTTACGTGAACAAACAGCCAGGGTTGTTCATCCTCTCTTCCTCCTCTCAAGCTGAAATCCATCTCAAATTGTAAATATCTTAGCAAAGTGGTCAAACCAGAGGAGCTCAAGTGTAACAATCCCACATGAATTTATAGGCACAGAATATCTCAGAATCGTTACCAGTCACATCAGCTGGTGACTGAGCTCCCAGCCTCTTTCTTACCCCCAAGACAGCTGCAAGTGAGGTCAGTGATCTGTGTGATTCCTTTCAGGCAAACCTTCCAAGGCCACTGGAAAACCCATTCTCAGTAAATACTTACTAAGGATCACTAGGCACTATTGCTGGGAGCAGAAGGGAGCAGTGTAGTCCCCAGAAGTGAATCCTGTTGCTAACACTCATCTTCCCTTGAGGTTTGAGTTCAGCTCAGTGACCCTATCATAAATGAGATGGTGACCTCCACAGGCCATTCCTAAAGCTCCTTTTGGAAACTGTCCTTCTCAAACTCAGCTTGCCACCCAGCCTCACTGCCTCATAAGCATTACATTCTTTTATAGAAACAGAGGAGAGAATTGGATGCTCCAGGAATGAGACTTTTACCAATGAAAGCAATTCTGGGTTAGTTTGTGTGGTAGCCAGGAAAATGTATTGGAAAGGGTAAATCATGTCTGTTGTTCATATAACCTACATACTACTTCAGAAATGTGTGTTTTCCAGCATGTGTTAAAATAAGAAGTGGTTGTTTGATTTATCTCCCACAATGGTATGGTATTCTCTTTCTAAGTGGCATTTCATTTGCAAGCCAGGCACTGTAAATTTGAACGGAATATGTAAGTAAATACTCCTTAAGGAGATGGCATGCTTGCTGGCCTCGCCAGAGAAGATGCTACTGAAAATGAAGCATTTGGTTTTGGAAAAAGTTTAGGCACCTGAAATACATTAGAATCCAGAGGGGTCATGATAGTTGCTATGCCAGCCAAGCAAATTCAAAGGTAGTCTGAGCTATAATTATGGAGGGTTGCACAAACAAAGTAGTGTTGGGGTTGTAGCTCCCACATTTGCCCTCAACCACTCAGAAGCACATTGGAGCCATTAGGAGTTTGCTTTGAACTTCACATTTGGGAACATTGCCTGGTTGCGTGGCAGCTTGGTACATTATAGCTATTACTGTGGCATCTCTGCATGGCAGTGACGAAGACAGTGACAGTGTTTTATCAAGTCCTAACAAGATTGCCTCCATGCATAATTGTTAAACTAAAGGGCTGTCGATCCACTGATGTGGAACAGGCGAGAAGCTTAAAGAATAGAGAAAACCCATCATTGCAGAGTAAGTTGTATTTTTGAATTATTCTGATTTATTATTTATCACATCACGGTTAAAACAATTTCCTACGGTTCTGTGTATTTTTAATAATACTTTGACATTGAATTTTCACCTAATGCAAAGAAATGTTTCATCAACTTTTTGAGCATTTATATATGCAGGTAGTTAGGGGGGATAGAAATCCCTTTTTTATTAAGATACAGGATGCATGTTTATCAAAATTCATCTCAGATTCCATTTAGAAATAGAGATATCTTGGGTTTGAAAGAGCTTACTGAGCTGGGAAGAATGACAGATATTACTGACAGAACAAAGTTACGAATGATAAAAGAGCCCAGCAAATGTGTATACCCATGTGGCTATAAATTAACCAGTAGAAGAAAGAGTGGTGGTGGTGGTGGGCACAGCATTAAGTGAAAATATATAGGAGGAGCATCTCTGTTTACTTCCCGGGGAAGAATATAGCTCCTTGGCAGCTTGGTCCTGCAGGTGGATGGAACCCACTACCCTGCTGGATTTCTACCAGAAGATGTACATAAAGCCACAGCCCCTAAAGAAGGCAAGCGACAGGCACAGCAGCAGCACAGTGGGTCCTACAGAGAGCCCAGCTGAGAAAGTCATACTTCTAGAAAAATGAGGAGTTATAAATGTTAGCTTAGGGTTCTGAAATGTTAAATTTTGCCACTATGAGCAGCATCTGTCAAAGTCCCTATGAAGAATGGTTACCAAATATGAAGACAAAACTGAGTAATGTCACCTTTATTTTAAGCACAGTAACTGGCTCCCTGGAATAATGGGTACACTATAGCCGTTTAACAAATCTGGCTGGCTATAAGCATGGCATACTGAACACAGGTGGGTAAAGACTGCCCTTTCCACCAGACTTCAGGAGGCCACAAAATCAGCTGGAAGGCTTATTCAAACAGATTGCAGGCTCCACTCCTATAGTAATTGAACCAGCAGAGCTGGAAGGGAGCCTGGGAGTTTGTATTCAACAAGTTCCTTCGTGGTGTGATCCTTTTGTGATCATTTGGGAACCCAGTTGAGGGACATGCATACTGAGTTGGTTTTATTAGTAACCAGACTTAAGAAAAGATCTGAACTTTACACCATAAGATTTGGGATTTTTTTGTTTGTTTGTTTCCTGATTCCTCACTTCCATCATCTTCCTGACAAAGCCAGTGATCATCTAACTCCATATACATCATTGTAGACAGCCTATGCTGCATGCAGCACTTGAACTAAGAACACAGAGATGTAGTCAGTGACAGGGATGGCAGATGAACCCAGGAGCAAATATGAATATTAGACACTGGCACTGGAAGTACTCTTCTTGTGGGTGGAAACAACTGAATGGCTAAGTGATGAAAAGCAAGGCGATTAGAAAAGCAAGGTACCTGGGTTGACTCAGCCCTCAGCATATAGATAAGTCCAAAGATTGGGCCAGATTCTGTTCCAGACAGTAGATAGAGAAAGCCACAAGTTAAGCACCCAGGTCACTTACCTTTCTGAGGTTCAATTGTCCCCCAACCAAGAAAATGCAAACTTTCAGTAATGGCATTGAGTTCCTAAAAATAGAGTGGTAGAACTCTGTGGTCTGACAAGTGGATAGAGCAGCTTTCTAGCTGAAGTGTGATCGGGAAGGACAGAGGTGTGGAAGATTACACATCTTCTAGTATCCTCTACTTCAGAAGCAAATGTTGGTTAATAGTTGCTTTCAATTTTTCTTATGGCTGACCGACTATTCCCTACTCACATATATTTGCATGCGTACTGACCTCCCAAAGAGATGGAGAAATCACTACTTCCTTGGAATTCCTTTCTGGTCAGCAGTAGACTTTCAACCATATTCACACCCAGTGCAACTAAGCCCACCCCCTACCCCCCCCTTTTTTTTTAAGATATAGAAACCGGATAATAGAGAGATAATCATTAGCACAAAATGGCTGGCATTTCTGGGAACCTTCAAAAGGTCATCACATGCGTTGTCTTGTTTAACCCCTGCATCAACCTTCTAGAGCCATTCTTAAAATCTCTTTTTCATATAGGTGGCAAGATGGAGGTTAGTTTAGAAATTTGATTCAGGATCATAGAACCACATAAGTTGAAACAGGGCTTAAACCTAGCTCCTTCAATGCCCCTTTAAGGTCCCGTTATTGCTGTGAACAACCTTGCCTTCATTGTGTTCAGAAAACAGTGAGGGACCTAAAATCTTGATTTTTACAGAGCCTGTTTGTCTGTGGTCTCAAGATAGGGTGCACTTGTCCTTGGTCACTAAAAGGGAATACAGAGATGGAAGTGACTATTTTAGACCTGTTTGTGCTATCCCTTTGCCCATAGGAAGGAAACATTTTTGAATGTTTGTTTTTCCTAATTGTGTGTGTTAAGTAAAGTGATTGGACAAACAGTCCTCTCCTCCTGCCTGGTAATCTGTCATAAATCAACCCTCAGATGTTAATAAAACAAGTCAAGAATGACAAAGGAAGTTCCATTTGTATTTTAAACCCCCAATTCATCAGGGTCTCCTCCTTCAGATCTTCTGTGAGAGTGTCCTTGGTCTTAATGTAGCTGCAAGATAAAACGCAGATAAAAGAGCCATTGTCTCAGAAGAGCATTAATAAAAAATGAATGTTGATCCTAATTGAGGAGTATTTAAACATACAGATGGAAGCAGTAGTCTGCGGGGAGCAGCTAGGTCTGTTAGAATCTGACTGTCTACTCTTTCTCCTCGTACTACAGTGCCCTTGCTGAGCAGATACCTTGTGAGAATGCAAGCTGTCATAGTGAAATTAGAAAGTGTGTGTGTGGGGGGGGGGGAAGCGCTATTACAAATAGCCAGGTTGATAGCTGCTGTCCTTATTTCTAAAAAATGTGCTATTCTCTTTTGTCTTTTCCTAAAGTATTCAATTGACTGGCCTTCTGTTTCCCTTTCCACCATTTGTCTGTTTTGTTCCTATAAACTTGGTTTTGAGTTCCCCTTACATCTGTTTGGATGGATAGAACAGGGGGGCTTCCCAGGGGCCATGGGTAGGCCAGTCTCAATAACAACACCCGCAGTGAACTATATGCCAAAGAACAAAATAAATATTCAGGAGTATAAATCAATTAGTATAAATCAGTATTTATACTAACTAGTATAAATCAATTATTGAGTAAATAAACAGCAGAAAAGGTTTGTCCTGAAAATAATTTCAATTTAAAAAGTAAAAGGATTCTTTAAGAATACCACTTGAATTCCACTGTAATATTTACTGTATGCAAAAATCTACCAGTGAATGCTCTATTAATAAGTGAAAGTTTAATTAGAGGTGTAATAGGTACACTGTCCAAGTATCTCCCCAAATACATATTAATTACTTTTGAGCTTCTCCCTCTAGGAGGTAGAGCTTCATTCCTTCCCGGAGTATGGACTGGACTTTAGCATGTACAATCTTAACCAAGAGACCCAGGTTAATATCATCAATAAGAAGACATTGGTATCATGTCTTCTGTTATGTGATGCAGAGAGTGCACACAGTACCTCTTCTCTATTCTTCTGCTAAGTCTGTAATTTCAGAGAACACAGAACAACCCCAATCTGATGGTTGTTGTGGTAGACCATCACCCATCAGATTGTCAAGGTCTCACAGTGGTGTGGGCCCCATGCTCATTACTTTTCTATGTAAGTAAATGTCAGTGTTAACACAAGGAGGACACAAGGGTTGCAAGAACTTGCTGCATGCAAGTTTTCAAGTCGTCCCTCTTTCAAAATGTTAAAAGTAGGATCCATCAGGAGCATCAGAAAGTTTAGGCAAAGGAGAATTTAAAATGAATCCTGTTTATCCATTCATTTATTCATTAGTTTGTTCATTCATTTGTTCATTTATTCAAGTAGTTCCTGTCAGACACTGCTGGCTGCTGTAGGCACAGTGGCTAAGAGAATCAGCACATGATCTTTCTCTGCAGCTCTCACCATGGTGCCTGCTTTGGAAAAGACATTGGTTCCCTGCTTGCTTTTGTGGATGCCATAACCTAATGGGACATGGATAGGCTTGAACAAGAAGGTTCACCCACTTCGTAGAGACCAGGCAGTAAGAACCAGCTCATTATTTGACCCTTCATTTCAAGTGATCAGTGTTATCTATGGTAATGTCATATTCATTACTTATGTTTTCAAGGTCATTTCGCTCTAATAGTTTCCTATGTGCCTCAAGTCCTGGAACTGCCACTAGGGATTTTTGTTGTTTTGTTTTGGGGAAGAATCCTTTGGGATTGGAATCATAGTTTTGTATGTCAACAACAACAATGCCTTTAAGCATATAGATAACAGCTGTAGTTTTTTAAAAAAATACTGAATATCAAAACATAAAAATTTGATGCTAATTCTCTAGCTGTAAAACCAGTACAAATATTTACATGAAAGTCTTTTTGGGCTGGAGAGATGGCTCAGAGGTTCTTCTAGAGGAACTGAGTTTAATTCCCAGCAACCACATGGTGGCTCACAACCATCTGTAATGAGATCGGGTGCCCTCTTCTGGTCTGCAGGTGTACATGGAGACAGAACACTGTATACATAATAAATAAGTAAATCTTTGAAAAAAAAAAAAAGAGAGACTGTCTATAAAAAAAAAGTCTTTTCACTGCAGTAATTTTGGGTCAAAAACCTTAGAAATGATCTAAACATAGTGAGAAAAATGGTAAAATGATCTCTGGCATATCTATATGATAACAGGCATTAAAATTATTAGACACATATGTATATAAATAGACACATGTATAGCCATGTCTGTAAACAAAACTCATATATGTATATATATTCATATATATATACATGAATATGAGCAGAGGTCATATTTTTGGTTTTTTTTTTACATTTTGTGCCATGAGTGTATAGTATAATTTTATAATTAGATGAAACAGTAAACTATTAAATTTTGAGGTATATCCTATTTATTTGATTTTATTTTGAGATAGGATTTCATTAGACTGGCCTTGAACTTGAGGTCTTCCGGCCTCATCCTCCCAAGTACTAGATTTCAGGAATATACCACAATGATACAGACCCTGTCTCCCAAGAATGAGAAATTGAACCTGTGACCAAATGCATACTAGGCAAGTATTCCATTACTAAGCAGCATTTTCTTTTGAGACAGGGTCTTCCAAAGTTGGCCTTGAAGCATCTGCTCTTTTTGTAGCCCAGGCAGGCCTGGAATTTACCATTGTTCTGCCTCAACCTTCTGAGAGGCTGGGATTAAGTCTTCATCTCTAGCCCCGAATGAACTGTGTTCTTAAAATTAGTGGTAGAGAAGTCTCAGGGTTTCTAATATATGGATTAAATAATGGATAATACTGTAATTAAATAAGAATCCTTCTAGAGCTCTGGAAATGTAGCTTCAGTCATCTTCGTCATAGATGATATTTTCAGATTAACTGTTTTTGTATGCTTTTTCTTGGTGTACTTTTAAATATATCTTTGATGGTCTTCCACAGGGAAAAGGTATTGTGTCCAAAATACATGCAGCTTCATGTCATGGCATTTAGCCCACACAGTGGTTCCTCTCTCACTATTCACAAGGTGCACACCTTACAGAATATTTGGCCAATGTAACAAGTGAGTACAAGTATCTCAAAATACTGATAGTCTCGTTAAAACATCTGGAAATTCTTTGCTTGAAATTGATTACGAATTGGTAAACAGTACATTTCTGTGTTAGCCATTCTCATGTGGCCATCTGATCTAAGTGAGCAACTACACCCATCATGATATTCTGAAAACTTGACTTGTCCTATGCCATTGGACATACTGAGGGCCACCTGATACCAAGCACTTTGGTGACATGTCAATATAGAAACAGCAGTTCTTAAGACTTCCCAGTTCCAACAGCAGCAGGGTGAAGACTATCAAAAGATTTGAGATGCTGGGAAAGCAATGTCAGTGCCTGTGACACCAAAGCCTGGAATGAGCCTGGACCCACAGTAAGACCAAGTGGGGAGACCCAGGGCCAGGGCTAGAAGAGGGAGTCAGCATGATCTTAGGAAGCATGATTCTGCAGTCTTTGTAGATATCCTTCCTCTTACACTCCCATTGGGCTGTATTCAACCATAGCAAGGCAGGCTCCTAACCCTTAACCCTTAACTCTGGTTTGTTCTGTTCTCTTGAAAGAAAATTAAAAAGTTGACTTACATGGTCTTTTAAAATAATAATAATTCAATTTATCTTCCTTAATACCTCTGATCCCCAAAACCCACATAAAAATTATAAGCATGGTGCTATGTGCTTATAATTCTGGTGACAGACAGACAGAGCCAGACCTTTGGGGCTTGCTGACTAGCCAATTTATCTTATTTCATGGTACCTAGGCTAATGAGAAACCCTGTTTCAAGAAAAATGAAAGGTGGACAGTGCCTGAGGAATGATACCCAGGGCTGTCCTTTAGTCTATGCACACGTGTGCATGCATACTCACTCCCACATGCAAGCACACATATACTCACACCCAATAAATGAACAAATACATAGAATCTGTGCATTTTAATCATACCCCACCGCCTAAACTAGGCCCCTTCCTACTTGAAGTCTGGATGAAGTAAATGCAATGTAAAATAAGTTATCCATTCTCCTTGGCTTTATTTAATACTTGCCTCTGAAGAACTCAAATATGAGTTTGATCCTGGGAAAATATACAATACAGATAGAGCTTTAGTCACATGGTCTTAGCTCCCAGTGTCCATAACAAGGGTCACTAGAAGTAGTGTTGTGCCCCAGGCCTTCTTCTCAGTATCTTTATTTCATATGACCTCAAACTGAGACTGTTAAGAATCCAGCAAGACTAGGTTCTGAAATAGGTCAGGAAATGGCGCAGGTACCACCAAGCATCATGGAGTTTTCTCTGACCTGTTCACAGCCTCTCAGTGAGCCTTGTTTACCATGCTTTTCTTGTGGTTTGTGACAGATAAGAACTGTATTGATTCCCAGCATCTGCTGGCAGTAACCTTTGAAAGGGCAGGCAATGCATCACCACAGAATTTTATCTATCAATATCGGAGTAATAGAAAGACAGGGATGACATCTAATCACAACAGTGCTGGCAGATCATAAATCTGAGCTGATATGGGACTAGTAATGGGCAGTAGGAAAAAAGGAGGGACATGGATTAACATCTGGATAAAGTCAGGGACAGGACAGGACCTTCAGATGGAAAGGACAAGACTTGGTTGTAGGAGAAATACTAAATGGTGATGGTCATCCTCACAGAGGCCCAGGGATGTTCAGTCTTTACAGCCTTAGTCCTCTCATTCTATAAAATTGCTCTGACAATGCTCTAGAGGATTATGCAGCTTGGGGAGATGGTGTGTTCTCAAAGTGTGGTCCCTGATTCAGCAGCATCCTTATCACTTCAAAACTCTTTGCTCTTGGACCCCACCCATCAAATGGGCTGAGACCCAGCAAAAAAATCTCAAGGTAGCCTTGAGACAAACAAAATGAGAAAACTCAGGAACCCAAGTGGTTCCTGGCACAGGGTTACTTCAAAAAAGTAGCATAGAATTGATGTTTCACTATCTCTATACTTTATTATACTATTAATGCCCAATACTGTTTACAAGGCCCTCATTTCTCAAACATTTTCTTATTCACAAGGAATGGAGAAATTAATGACAAAAGCAAACATTTTTGACACAGAAACCATGTTATAAAATTAAATATACTGATTCCTAGGCTAGCAAGATATTTCATCAGTCAAAGGTGCTTTCTGTTAAGTGTGATGACCTAAATTCAATCACTAAGACCTCCACAGCGGAGAAGACAGAATCCCATTAGGTGTCCTCTGACCACTACTTGCATGTCACGACATGCTTACAAGAACTCCCACATTTGTTTGCATATTCTCTCTCTCTCTCTCTCTCTCTCTCTCTCTCTCTCTCTCTCTCTCTCTCTCTCTCTCTCTCTCTCTCTCTCTCTGTGTGTGTGTGTGTGTGTGTGTGTGTGTGTGTGTATATATGTATCCATTAATTAATTAATTAAAATATAAGAAAAATAAGTATGCTGATTTCTGCACCTCTCTGGTTGGTGTGTCTGGAGGAGGCCTACATTCTGGAGGTCAAGTTCTCTGTGTGCTTTGGACCTGTTTTGTGCTCTTGACATGTCGGGAAGCTTCTAGCCTGGACAGTGAGTAGTGCTACACTTTAATAACATAAGTGGAGTCTGTCTGATTCTGCAAAGAAACATCCTTCCTTGGGGCCCAGAATATATAGTCACTTCTCCAGTTACATTCACAGTATTTTTAATCATTTCATGTTTTTATTCTAGTCCAAGTACTAGGTGCTACAAAGAGTCCCCTGTGCTGGCAGTCACTCAAAAATTGACAAATCTAAAAAGTGAATAGAACAGCAAGAAGCCCATTAGGGATTTTTTTTCCCCTTTTTCTTTATTTTTTTTTCTTTCTTTCTTTTTTTTTTTTTTTTTAAGAAAAGCTACCTTATAGTGTTAGAAGGGTTGATTTTGGCATCTTATCCATGAAATGTGGTCGTAATAAACTTCCCCCAATTGTTGGTGCTTTCTTTGAAGAAATTATGGCTGTGCACAACTGTGAGGGTTTAACTGTTTCCTTGAAGCTCGTAATTCATGCTCTAAATGTGATGAGCCTGACTGCCCAGAAACCTAACGACTTTTTTAAGAGACTGGAATTTGGAACATTATTCTCTCTGAAACAGTACTTCGGTAACTCAGCAGAAGACTGCTCAGAGATCTGCTCCTGCTGTTCTAACAACATCATCTGGGCATGTCAGTGGCTTTAAAAAAAAATTAAAAAATTTAAAAAAATGAAATCTTTTGTTTAAGAACAGACTTGTTAATGGAATGGTGTGTGAGCCAATTGCAATTGCCAGATGAAAGGGAAGGGAAGCCAGAATCTAGGACATGGCAGTGACCATCTTGCTGCTCTCTCAGCCCCAAATTAAATATATTAGTAAGCTTGTGTATGGGTTAAGGTTCTGGGTACATAAGGTTTCAGAATGATAGGACAGACCTTTCCAAACTGAGATTCTTTTGGGTGAATTCTTTGCTTTCAGAGGAATGGTCATTTTCTTCAGCAAGTAATTCCTAAGGATGCTATTAGCCTTCATACGGATGGCAAGGCACAGTTACTGCAGCAGTTGAGAACAAGCCAGAAAAGTCCAGGATGGTCTATGGATGTTCATTAAGAGGCGGTGAAAAAAGTAAAACCATTGTTTATCTTTTCTTCTCCTGAGCATTCTACCAGGCTCTTTCCAGACCTGAGTTTTTTTCTGACTCCAGCCGAATACCCTCATTATTTCCCTTAAAGTTCTATTTATGCCGTTACCTGTATTTTTGCAGCAAATTTTATCTGCTAGGCAGAGTGAAAAGGCCTCATATAATGGGTACTGTCACTTTTTTTTTTTTTTTTTAACTCCATAGAGTTGGATTTCATCACTTGTAACAAACCTCAGCAGCCTCTTTCAGTTTTCATTTTGGACCATTTGCTTTGTTTCCCGACTTACTGGTTTTGTCTTCACTGGCTTAATGCACACAAACACTGAACAAACCGTCAAACCAAATAAACAAAAATTTAACTAGGGTACTGGAGCCTGTGAACTGACAAACCCCACTATGGGTAACAGCACTGACTAGAAGTGCTTGTTTTTACAGCTAAGTGCACAGTAATCTGTTTGCTCTGGTCACAGGCAGCTGCTTAGAGATTGGAGTTTGCATTTGTGCAGTGTTGTTTGTGTGTAGCCAGAGGAAGGATGCTAGATTCCATCCAGTACCTCCTGACTGGTGATTGGTCCATACCACTTCATCTTCTGACACACCTGCCTTTAAACATTCTCTTCCTGGACACTGAGCTCACTCGATGGTGAGGATCCCTGACTCTGTCCAGTGTCCTACTGAGATATGTCGTGAGCCTTGAAACAAGCTGTCTGTGTGTCTCTTCCCTGGATGTGCCCTGCTTTAAGCCATTGGTTTCACAGTTCCAGTGACACCACTTTAAGGGAGGAACAACAGGGAGAGCTACAGCACTCTAGACAGAGGTCCTTGAACTCACATGGCCCACAAATTATTCCAGTCTCTTGATAAAATGTAGAATCTGACTGATAGTTCTGGTAAGATTTTGAAGTTATGCATGTTTTACAATCACCCAACATTATTAAAACTGCTGGTCGGCCACACAGAAGCCCAGACACAGGGAGCTAGGAAGTGGACTGTCTCGCTCTATTTAGGAACAAAGAGATGCTACTAAAAGCATATTTTGTCTCGTGGCTTCACATCCCATAGTCATGACTAGCTATAACAGCAATACAAGCAAGGCTTAGGGGTAATTAATAAAAAGGGGACACGAAGTTGATGTGGTAGATCTAGGAGGAGTTAAGGGAGGAATACACTGAACACATGTATGAAATTTTCAAACAACTCATAAAATATTACATTTTAAAACATCTGAGTAGTGAGTACTGGAAGTGACAGGAAATGTCTCTCTTCTGTTCTCTTTTATTTCAGTGTAACCCTGAGTGGCCTGGAACTCAGAGATCCACTTGCCTCTGCCCTCAAGTGCTGGTGTTAAAGACGTGCCAACATGACTAGGTTTCTGACTTCTTTTAAAGTTAGCCCTTTACTGATCTTTCCTTAAGGCCACTGAGCATTATCTGTCATTGAGTTGTGTGACCAATGAAAACTGAGCTAAGGACCACTGAGCCCTTCAGCTGAAAGCTGACTGGTGGTAAAGCCCTGGTGCCTGGCCCCCATGGGTCTGTCAGTCACCCTCTTTCTCACAGCCCATCTCTGCTCACTCTTTCCATTCCTGTCTTAGCTCTCTGACTGATGTCTCATCCAACCCCTACATATAAAACTTGTCTTCCAAAGTCGAGGTGTGTTCGTATCACTCCCTGGATTCAAATGACTTCCTGGCTCTCTATTAATTACAAGATAAAGTGCAAATTCCCTGGCCTGGCATATGATGTTCTTCAGTATCCAGCCTATGACCTCTCCGGAAAGCAAGCATCTCTTGTCTCTCTCTCTTCAGGACACACTAGAGTCGTCACACTCGCTCCCCCCCCCCCAAATTCCACTCATGTGAAGTGGACCTTCAGTTCTCAGAACATAGTGGTGATACACATATGAGGGAGGAGCAGGCAAATATTAGCACATTGTTGTCTCTGTGTGTGGTGTGGTGTTTGTAGAGCTCTCTGATGCTTGTCTCCCATGAAGCAGAGCTGTTTAGTGTAAAGGCAGAGACACATGCTTGCTCCCTTGCTTTCTAGCATTATTAAAAAAAATAAAAATAAAAAACAACTCTCTGAGACATAGATATTTTTACATCAGAATAAAATAATCTATTGTAAATAATTTCAAGAGCTAAAATTACAGAAATACGTAAGTTTTCTTTCAAAAAAATCTGTGTGGCATATAAATATCTGAAGATGTTTGGACATTATATGGACTAGTTAATTTCTAGAAACAAGAGTGTGCAAGGCATGTGAAATCACGATAGATTCTTGTTTAGTAACTTCATTCAGGGTTGACCATTTACTGAGTACCTGCCATATATGGTGACACTGTTCTATATTAGGGTTACAAAGAAAAATAAGATAACACTAATAGCATAGGTAAATAAAGCTTTTATTTGGGGATACACAAAAATGAGTTAAAAATACTTAAAATTACATTAAGTAGTTTGGGATGTACATGTTAAGTGTGGTGCTATAGCAATCCATAAATTTGCCTCAGTTCTTCAAATGAGAATCCCATAGTTCTCAACATACCCTAACAGAAAAGACATTGTCATGTCCTGTTTGCCTATGGGGAAACCTGAGGCTTAGCGAGCTAAAGCAACTGGCCTGAGGTTTAGCTGATAAGGGCAGAGGTAGGGTTGACACAGTAGAAAACTGATGCAGAGCAGTACCTTGCAAACAAATGGAGTAGTCAGCATAATGAAGAAGGAGCCTGGCTGATGTGTATGTCACACCATATACTGGGAGTCTGGAAGCACAGGCGGTCCTATAGAAAAAAAGCTGGCTTTGTAGTCAACATGTTTGTTATCCCAGGATGGTAGAGTCTGAGATGTGCAGATTTCTGATGGTGCCTGGCTAGTCAGCCTAGCCAACTTAGTAAATCCTGTCCAGTCAGAGACCCTGCCTCAAAACCCAAGGGTGACTTCTGAAGAATAACACCCAAGGTTGACCTCTGGGCTGAATGCATACTCACACATGAACATATCCACTATACCTGCACAATAGCACCACCACCACCACATGAATGCAAAGCCAGTAGTTGCATTCAAACCCGCAGAATATGTGGGAATTCCTTCAGGGTCAGTTTTTCTGCTTTTATGAATAGATTAGTGATAGGTTTGATCCAGTAAAAAAATAAGAAACTACTGTCAATAACCAACTAGTGTCAGATACCAATTATGTATTGATTTACTCCTACATTGATGGGTATATTTTTACCTAAGAATATCTACTAGTGTCAAAGTATAATTGTCAAGCTAAATCATATACTATTATTAAATTTTATCTGTGCTTTTCTTTCCTCCAATGTCATATGAAGGGGGAATTACATCCCTGAGTGCCACCGGAGAGCAGCACTTAGTGACAGTTACACTTCTGGAGACCTCAGACATCCTAGACACACCCAGGAACTCATTAGTAAGCAGAAAAGGTCTCAGTGCCTGGTAACTTCCATCTACGCTCTTTCATTTAGTAAGAAAGAAGGAAATTATGTGTGAGAGTGACAACCAACCCTGGCCAGAAACAGCAGAGGACATAGATGGGCCTAACAGGCTACAGTGAGTTAGAGAGGGCTCAGCCATTCCTGCTTATTTTCATATTTCATGGAGTCCTTTTTTATTGAAGAATAGGATGAAGGTTTGCAACTGTGGTGGAGTTTTTGTTTCATTTCACTTAGCTTTAGTTTTGGCATTTAGAATCAGTTATGTTCTCTGTAACTTTTGTGTATCATTCCCCCTTTGTATGCCAGGTATGTGATGTTGATTGTGAAATTTGCCAAGGAAGATGTTGTCTTGTACTGCCAACTTCATTTTGTCTACCTAGGAAAATGGAAATTGCTCTCTGGACTCACCATGGGCTCACACAGAAATAGAGGGAGCCTTAGAGTAAACAGTTTTTAAAGGCTATACACTGAGTCTAGTTCCAGTCCTCTGCCTATGTGTATTACTTACCTCATATTTTTCAAATATACAGAAGTTAGCATGCAGTTTAACATAAATGTTTTTCAAAGAAGATGTTTAAATTTGCTCTCTGCTTTTCAGATAATTGCACAGTAGCATGGGGTGATGATGAGTGTTAATGATCAACTTCACAGAATCAAGAATGACTTCTGGGTATAATATGAGGGATCTCCTTGGTTATATTAATTGATGTGGGAAGACCCATCTTAACTATGGGCAGGACTATTTCCTGGGCAGGGGATCCTTAACTATGTAAAATGAAAAACTGCAAACACTGGCATGTGTCCATCTCTCTGTTTCCTGGCTGTGATTATAATGTGAGCAGCTGTGTTAAGCTCCTGTGCTTTTTCGTCCTTACCATGGAGGACTGTACCTTGGACCATAATAGACACAGTAGGCCCTTTATCCTTTAAGTTGTATCAGAGTGTTCTATCATGACAGGAGAAAAAATTAAGACAGATGAACAACATCTAAACTTCTTAAGCTTAAGATAAAAAATTCAACAGATTTTAAAGATGTCAGTAATATAGACAGAGGCCATGAATATGATGTTGGCCATAAAGAGATTTGAAGGATATATAATCCTCCATTTAGAATTTTCAGAGTTGTGTTTTTTATAACATACATGCACACACACAGCATTTCTTCATTCAAGTCTCCCTATAACACTGTTAGAGAGATAAGATTTACCCACTTTAAAAATGTAGGAAAATTTAGAATTACAGATTTCCATCACCACGAAGCTTTGAACCATAGCAAGGATCCCTGTTTTCCAAGTCTAATGCTCTTCTCCTTTCTCCTCTGCTGCCCCCTTACTCCTCAAAAACAAGTCATGAGTAATGAATGCCCTTATCACTTATCTCTAATTTCAGTGATGATTAATCAGCAGCCCACACTTGGATGATACTAATCAAGTTATTTGTATAATGGCACCAATTTGGATCGTTACTGTGTATATCTGCCTGACATGGGCTTGGCACCGGGAAATCAGCAAGCATGAGAGTGGAATCTGGGAGGAAGCTCCTTGGGCCACTGCCTCTCCCCTTATGCAATGCCATCATCGAACGCTGGTTAAGCAGAGCTTCCTGAGTTCAGTGCAGTTCCTTCAGACTTAGCTGAGAACAGTAGCTCAAGCGCCCAGAGGTTTCAAAACTAAACCACCCACCGCTTGCTTTTTGACTGGCAGACAATAGAGTGAATAATTCACCAATAAGGGCCAATTTTCTAGCTAAGAAATTGTTGTTTCATGTAATAATCCAAAGCTGCTTGGCTTCCTAGTAGGAGATATAAGTTGAATGTTGCAGCATTATTCAGCATGATGATTATCATGGATTTACAGCTGTTTCTCAAACAAACCACATTTCATACACGTGGGACACTCTGGAATATGAAACATCTCTCCCTCCTGTCTCCCCACTTTCTGTGTCTGTAGTAATGTCATTTGAAGCTAGCATTCACCCAGAGTCCATATCTGATGTGCTCCAACTGATAACCCTACGTGCTCATCAAACTTGGTTTTCAGTGGCTCCTGTTTGCAGGAAAAATGAATGAAGGATGTAGAGAGAGACTGCTATTACAGCCAAATTTTGGTCACATAAAATGGTGATACTAATGAATGTGCTTGAAGCAGGTCCTATAAATGCCTAAAGCTGGAGCTGAGCTGCTGAGCCTGGATCAGTCTACAGAACAGAGGTCTCCTCCCAAAATACTGAAGACCTGATTTGTGGGCTCTAGTTGTGGAGCTGATTTTCTCAGTATTGCATATCGGGCATGCCGATTGCTGATAGATGAGTTGCTTGGCTTCTGATTCTTTTCTATGCTGAGCATGTTATTTGGTTTTATTCCCGAGTCATAACTAGATGCTGTAGAGTCTTTCTTTAGTTTCCTCTGTTCTTTTAGCATCTTAAAATGTAATGTCCTTTTAGCTACTTCACTGATACAGTGGGATTGTTAGTAGCAGATCTAGGGTTAAATATAGAGGATCAGATCCAACCACTTCTTAAGTTTTCTTGTGTGTGCATGGGGCACAATCAAAGGCAGCAAACAACATGAGAGTATAGTAAAATTTAAATGAGGTGATATAAAACATAATAACCTCACACATTGAAAACACCTTAACAATAAATGGGCTTTGGTTTTCATGCAGATGACTTGAACAATATTTCCTCTAGATAATAGTGGGAGTTTTCTTGATGCTAAAAAATTAATAGTAACATACACCTTAGAAAAATCATTTGGTTTTCTTGACATAAAGACTCTAGACATAAAGAATAGCAGCCACCTCCCTTCTGTATATGTGTAGAATTACAGTTCCTTGCTGTAACCTTGTGATTTTAAATATCTTACACTAATTGTTAATCTTTTAACCCCTAGAGACAAACAAAAAGGAAAATAACCCCATTTTTAGTGAGTTGAAGCAAAAAGTGACCTAAGTTCATTCACAGTACCTTTTATCAAAGGGAAAATAATATTGAGTTGGGAGTTAAAAAGTAGGGGGAATGCATATGCCATTTCCATTGAGGCTGGAGGCTGGAATTCTACAGAAATTCAATTTAGAGAATTTTGTTGAGGCGTAACTGGTAAGGACAAGTGCTGAGTAGTGTCCGTCTCTGCTATACTTACTGCTTAACGGGACTGGAAAGGCATGTCTCAGTCCATACCATTGCACTTTTGTTGTAGCTTAGCCATGGCTACTGCAGTTTCTGTACTAAGTAGTTGGCCACCCAGTTCTTTTCTGGGTAAGAGGGAAATCCATACAGGAACAGCAAAACAGAATGTTTATGCTTTGGGTGGTTGTCATGTGTCTTAACAAGTAATTTGAATTTCAATCATATAAACCCTTTGTTTCCATTAAGGGTACCTGTGGTTTTAGAAATGGCCTGAATTAAAACAGCCCTTTCCTGTCCTCTCAGACTTCAGCTAATCTGGGAGCCCAAGGAACCACCCTTGACAGAATGTGTTTCATCCACACTCAGCTGCTAGCTACACAATCCACCCCTTTTTTATATGCAATTTTCTTCCCCATGGACCCATGCTTGTGGACAGCGGGGACATGAACAGCCCACTCTCACTCTGCAGAGCAGTCACCGAACAGTCCAGGGAATATATCTTATTATCAGTTCATTAGCAAAGTGGCTGACACAGAAGATCAACAGTTGGCCTTCAGCACAGCTCCATTTTGTCTGGGAGATGTGTTATGCATTTTGAAATGCTGGCATAGCAGCCAGGCTTGAGTTGGACTGAAACAGTGCCATCTAACCCGGTCCTTTCTTCTTTCTCCATAAACGCGCATCGCAGAATCGAGCCCATTGAGGAGAAATCACTTGCTCTGCCAACACAATTAGTTTTATAAGAAGCCTCTGTCTTGAGATTGTTCTTCTCCAAAGTCCAAGTTGGATGACTGTGGTTATTTTTTAATTAATATTTTTAAGAGCCACCCTCCTTCTCCCAAGAGCCTCTAAGCAGATTTAACAGGCTTAAAAGGACTCTTTCACAAGGTGACTTCAATGCCATCTCCCAAGCAAGTAAAACTCCATTTGAGGGCTCTATTTTGTTCCTTCTGAAGCCTGCTCAGTATGTGTGTGTTGGGGCGGGGGGGGGGTGTCTTCAGGGCTAGGCAGTATTCTCTACAAATAAACAAACTAAGAGTATGTTATGTTATCTATGTTATGTTATCTTGTTGCTGAAGGACAAGACCATGATATCTAGCTAGTAAATAAAAGGAGGTAGGAAGTCTTGGCCCCTCCCTTTCAGCTTGAACAGCAGTGTCAGCAATCATTCCTAATCTTTATTGTTTATTTTTATGTTCTTGTTTCTTTTGTTGCTGTTAGTTTCTTTGCCTTTTAATTGAAAAGCTAATTCAGACCTTCAGGTTTCATAGCTGGTACTGCTCCATAGACATATTCAATGTGGTGGCTCACAGCTCCTCCTTTTGGGGATCAGACAAGCTTAAACCTTGAACGTCATAATTGGCTTGGCCTTTAGTGGTGTAGGCCCTGATTAAAAAGTTATTGAACTTTTAGTCTTTCAAAGGGATGGATGCTAGTGTGATGGTTGAGATTGAAACAGCACAAACACACTTTCTTTGTCACCATCTTCTTTGAAAAGAGTTCATGTGCCTAATCAATGTTTCCTTTCACAAAAGAGATGCCCATTCCATGTAAATGCAAGTTGTACTGCACTTGACCTCAGTTCTTCAGACTCCATGCTGAAAGCCAATAGACAAAATGGTAAAAATAGCTGGATGCGTGTTTGTCTTTAATGTTGAGATTCTGGTCACCTTTAGTTTGGCATGGTATAAGGATCATTCCCCTGGGAGGAAAAAGCAGAAATAACTCTTCTTGCAGCTGAGATTAAAGAGTTTCATGGGGACAAGAAAAACTTTACATAATTCCTTACAGTAACTTTTCTCCTATTTTAAAACTAGACAGACTACTTTGCAGTTTGTAAGGTCAAGGTAGAATTATCAGAAACCTCTCCAGTCTGGAAGATGTGTTGGCCTTAGATCTGTGAAAACCCCAGTGCAAGGGCTGTGAAGGAGAGATCTTGCTGTGCAATTTCATAGCCACCTCCACCCACAAGGAACTTCAAAATGCAAGGGAGATGGGATTTACAGAATCAAGCCTTTGTGCCCCTTAGTGTGGCTGATGTTCATGGAGACCTGAGCTTCATGCATTGTGACAAGCCACCTTCATGAGCATCTGTATTCTTTGCCATGCTCCCTGCCCTTGCATTTTGGAGTTAAAGGTGAAATTCCATCTTTAACCCCCTTGTGGTTGTCTGAGCTGTGATTAATGAACTAGATGTGATTCCCTGCAGCCCTCTCAGAGGGTGAATGAAGGATGGAATTCCAGCCTCTTTAAAAAAAATAAAAACGAAAAAAAGAGAAAAAGAAAAAAAAACAAAAATCCACACCTTTTGCTTAATATGGTTTTTAAAATTAATGTCCATTTTTGAACACCAAGAAAACAAAGGGAATTTCTCAAAAGTGTGCAGCTTGCCACACACAATAGGCCTTAATTGGTGTCAAGGAGATGTTAGGATGAGTGAGGAAATGCCCATTTAGCTGATAAGACTGAAAAGTGGGACCTTGTTATGAGCTGTCATCTCAGCATGTATTTAAACTATCGCAAAACTGAAACATATTTGCCATATAGATCATAATGACTCCAAAGGAGCCATTATGCTCTATTATGTAATTACATAATCAAAGCATGCATAGTAATCAGCTTTTGGAATTCAATGCTAATCAAACATACCTATACTATGTGTTTAAGCTAAAATAGAGAGCGTTAATTTGCCATTAGTCAACTAAACAAGAATGTGTATACAGAATATTCATGAATAGCTTAATGTTGTGTCAGATATTTTTTGTTTTGTATTCAGGGAAAATCAACAATTTTAATTGAAGAAAAACTAGCACTGAGGAAGATTCCTCTTTAACTTGCCATTCAGAAATGTGCCTCACCTTTTGCTGGTATTAAAAGGAAAGCAAGATTAAATTGTGTGGGGTTTTTTTTTTTTTTTCCTTCCATATGCTCAAGTGACACAACAGCAGTCATAGAGCAGTGGATACTTATGAGTTTCTGGCCACCTCTGCATAGGAACCACCTTAGAAATACCATCTAAAACCATGACAAAGCCAGTCAGAACTGCAGCAAAAAATGAACATGTATCGCTTTTATAATTAGAAAAATATCAATGCGTGTTATTTAGAAACAGGAGAGAAAAGACACTCTAGACTCCATCAGGACATATGTCTTGTTCTGATGCTTACCTTGGGTTTTTGTTTTGTTTGTTTGTTTGTTTTTGTTTTTGGTTTTTTTGGTGTTTTTTTTTCACATCTCTAACTTTAGTTTCTCTGGATAAAGAAGGTGACACAGTGTTAGGGTCAAATGTCAGTTATTCTTTGTCTGTAATCTTATGGTCTGTGTTGCTTGTGGTCATAATTGCTTTGAATATCAAGATGGGACAGTCAACATTCTGATCTTACTTTTTGGGACAGAAAACATGGATGATGATCAAAAAGGTTATCAGAAGCCTTGTGTACCACAGACAGATTGATTGCTTTTGATTTTAAATAAACATTCAAGTATTCATGAAGTTGGGATATTGCTTTTCTTAAAAATAAAAAAAAAAAATTGTATTTGTTTTGAAGAGGTCATCCCCTTAACCTTTAATCCCTGGTTGATGGAATTCTCTTTGGGAACATGGCTTTCACTGTCTCTCATCAGTATGTGGCTGACTCAAAATGTTTCTGTCATGTTTAAATAGAACTGAATTCTTTCATCAAAAGCTTTCGTGGCTTGAACTTCAAATAATTTATTTTCAAATTACTTTTACTGTAATTCTTATTAATTCAAATAGGTTTCTGATTTGATATAAAACTCTGTAAATGTGGGGAACAGTTTAATGAATTGAAAGATAGGATTGAGTCTTTTAAAGGAAATGTACAAAATATGCTGACAATAATTGCTTAGATAGAAATCAAATCTTAATGGCTTTGTTAATGATTTGTAGCACATATTGTGTTTACGTTGACTTCAGGGAACATATGCAGTTAAAAAGATTTCTCCCTCTGGGTCTCAACAGAATCTTAATTTTTTTGTTTCCTTTTCTGAAACATACTCATCTCTGTTCTGGCTCTTGGAAACTTTAGCTGGAACTGCAGTGTTTCTGCTTGTAATAATGGTCTTACTGGTAGAGGGACTCTATTCGGAGTTGGGCACATCTTTAACAGGGGAGTAAAAATAGGTCCAGTAGCTTCAGGTCACACAGGGCTCCCATAGCAATGAAAATAAGCTTTCCAAAGACATGCAGGTGTTTTGCTTCTTTGAAAGTTTCAAACTTTGATGCCTCTTGGAGAATAAGAATATATAACTTCAATCTTTGATTGTTGTAAAACCTTCCAGAACTGGGCCTGGGGAGATGATGGAAAAGAGTGCTTGCTGGTCAAGCATGAGAACCCGAGTCTGAATCCTTATAACCTACAAAAGAGCTGGGCATGCCTACTCTTGCCTCTTACTGGGTGTTAGGAAGAGACAAGCAGTCCCGGGTGTTCACTGACCATCAGTCTAGCAAAACTATGGTGAGCTACAGGATCCGTAGGAACCCCTGTATCCAGGCAAATGAGGTGGGGTGGTATAGAAGGCACCTGCTATCCTCCTCTGGCCTCCACGCCTGCTGCACTGGCTCATGTTCCTTTACACAAGTACATGCATGTATGCACAAAGAATTTAAGAAATACTCTTGCAGGGACCATAGTAAGGGCTTTTAAGTCACATCATCAAGGTCAGTTTTCTTTTATCCATCTACATTTGGGGCTTGGTTGCCTCCTCTTTAGACAGTAATCCTACCAAGTTAATGTTAGAGGTTCAGTTTTTCCTAGAGCAGGGATGGGGACAGTTTCTCTAATATGATAAAGCTGCCGAGGGAGAAGGCCAGAGGCTCTATGTGTTGCTTCTTTGTACAAACCACCCTCTCAGTTAAGTGTCATGGTGCCCCTCTGTGTGTGTGGGTAGGTGGGAGTTTCCATAGCTGCCACAGCATTCGCTGAAGTCTGTTATAACTGTGACTTGTCCTTTTATTATGGGCCTCGCTAGGAAGACTCCTCCAGTTTTATTTGTTTTCTTGTTCTAAGTGTTTTATTTGTTAACAGCCAGGCAGCAAGGGCGAAAGCTCTGGGCATTGGCAAATGTCCACTGTGCCCTGGTAAGAAAGGCTTTCTGTGGGGGCAGAGTGTGCTGAGTGCTAAAAGGCAGAGGTAAACAGGTACTTTGCATTCAGGATGGCCTCTCTCTCATAGTGAAGTGTGCAATTGTGTTCAGGGTAAATTATGGAAATAAAAAAAATCACAAGTTGCTCATAAGGCAATAACCCTCTTTAAAAACAAGTAAAAATGTCAAGGCAGAGCCAGAGGGATCTTAGCAACCAGTCCTGAGATATTGGCTGGTAAGCAGGCAGGGATTGGGGGTGGGGGGTTGTCTTCCAGAACCAGGTTCTACCACCCTGGGCTCCAAGTCAGGCTCTGGAAGACTCTGGAGTTCAATCTTCTGGGGAGGGGAAAGCAGCCAGCACCCTGCCCAGCTCTGGGGACTCCTTAGTTCTCCTTCCTGCTTCTCACTTCCACCTTGGGCTTTGCTATCTTGTCACTTGTCACGTCTATTAGGACATATTGCTGATTAAATGGACAATGATTGAGTCTAACATATTGTACAATGCCACCTAAAGGAGTATTTAACAAAATGGCATTTAGAAGAGTCTCTGAAATTGGAAACCACTAATAAGGAACTTATATCCCAACACCAGTCCTACCAAGCACTATAAGGGTCACTGGTGGTCATCAAAGGAAATTTTGCCTTTTGTAGACAATAATTTTCTTGTTGTTGCAACGGTCCAAGAAGTGTCTGGTTTGAATAATAGGCTCTCTTTGATTCAGGTCTTTGTTTTTAGGAATCACACAGTGACCCTGAAAATCAGCCAGGTGTGGTGGGGCATATCTGTAATCCCAGCAAATTTAATATGAAGAAGGAAAATTGCCATAAGTTTGAGGATAGCCTGTGCTGCATAGTCAATAGCAGAATGTTCAAAGGGACACAGCAAGACTTTCTGGAAGAACAAACTACAGGGCTGTCACAATGAGGTACCTACCACCAAGCCTGAGGCGTTTAATCCCTGGAACCCACATGGTAGATGTAAATAACTGACTCCAGAAAGTCATCCTCTGACTCCCACATGCACACATGAATAAGCAAATAGAACTATGTGAAAAAATATACAACAAAAACCCTAAAAGTCTCTGGAAGCACCCCTGAAACAACAGTCTCTGATACAAGTTAAAATTCAGTTTGATTCTGTCTCCCAAACTTCATCTAAATACACAAACCAGTTAGTGCTCGAAAATGTCTACACATGGCAGCCATTGCTCCACCCTTAAAATAAATTACCTCGCTGTTAACAGCTTCTTTTAATGGCTTGATATTGTACCTGTTGGATTTCTTTTCCCCCAGAACACGCACTGTTCCTGCCTTGACAGTATGTCAGCTAATTGAGTTTTAGAAGACTCTGAAGGGTTTTTAAATGCATTCTTTAAAGAAGATACCAAAGTTTCCTGTTTCTCTCCTGCTACACATGAGATTGCATTTTGTGACAACCTAATTGTCTCAACATTCATTTCAAGGGGAAAATTTATCAAGCCATAGAGTGTACTCTTCCTTTTGGAAGACATATTTGAGGATTTGAACAGAAATCATTTTTACATAAAGGCTTCAGGCAGTAGGGTTCTGACATACATACTGTATTTCCCTTGCTGTCACTCAAGTCCTTTGCCTCAAATAAATAGGTCATTATTACCCCATTGCAGCCGTCTATGGTGTCTCAAAGTATGGGGCTCTGTTTAATATAACTACAGTACTGCTGACCTGTATAATTTATTGGTAATTTTTTTAAAAGAATGACATCCTTGAGCCACCATCATCGGCCAAAGCACTTTGATGTCTTTCAGCCAAATACTTCATTATCTCATAATTTATTGCATTGATACTACAAACATATTAGCATAGCTAGAAGTAGGTGGTTTTTTTAGACACTGGAATTTTGTCTTAATTAAAAAATAAGAACTCCATGATATTGACAACATCACCATGAGTTTGCAGAACAGTACAGCAAAGGCAAAACGTTTACCTGAGTGACTTAGTATATGGACTGGTCATATAGTACCCCCATTTTAAGTAATGATTAGGAGCATGTAGATTGTATTATAAACAAAACAACTTTGACTTGATGTTGTCACTTCCTTCATTCTTAAAAATGCAAAACCATGCTTTATTCCTCTTGGCTCCCAACCCCCTACATGTAAATATAGTATAGTAACCCCCTTCTGTAAATATAGTATCCTCCTCTTGGAAAATACTGGACATAGACCTACCAATAGTTATTTCCACAGAAACTGTCCTATCAGAACAAGACTGAATTAGAGGCAACTTTAAGTCCCAGGAGCTTCCAAGTATTTGCTTGTATTCAAAGGGATTGATCCTATCAGCAAGCAGCCTCTATGGGTCGAAGAATTTTGTTTGTGTCACTAATAAACACCCTGCAGATAGAAGAAATTCTTACCTGTCCCAAAGAAGATCCTATTTGATGTTCTGGCCTCCTAAAGGCAAGCCCATGGCTTTAACATCATTTTACTCTCGCATTACGCAGTATAATTTTTCCTTAATTTCCTCACCTAACTTTCCCGGCAAATATACAGTTTCTGGTGTCCTGCTTTCTGTTCACACTTATCCAGGGCCAGCAAGTCCACCTTGAAAAACTGGCCTGATTGGCAGGGATTCCTGTCTCTTTGGTCTTTGCTCCTATCTGTAAATATCCCATTCCTTCCTTCTGGGTTTTGGATTCTGTGTTTGTTATAATGATCCACAGAGGAAAAACAATAACACCTCTTGAATGTTTTTTTCTGATCACCTTCCACTCTGTTGTTACTCTCTAACAGCATTCGTACCCTCTAAGTTTCACTGGTTCAGTCTCACTCCTTCCAGCCACATAGCCCTGTGTCCTCACAGCAGGGCTAATTTCCACATTCGTGGAGCTCAAGGTCAAGACATTTTGTTTATCTGCAGCTCTAATAATTTTCCCCCTTATTCTTCTAGTTTCCTCTCTTCTAATCCTCTGCCAGGGGCTGGTCTGTTTCTAGGTGGATTTGGCTTTAAGCCATCTTAGACACCCCATCATCACACTTTCCCACTGTGTCCTGCCAAGAAAGGATCCTCCCGAAGAAATATGATAGCAGGTGGAAGTCCTCCACTTACTCTAATTGTACTTCTATATATGCTGCCTCGATTTTTTATTCTTTAAAGTAGCATTTATCTTTGACCTTTGCTTCTTGATGTGACAACATCTCTTTGAGGAGTGAAGAAGATACTCCAAGCTGATACATATGGGCTACACAGAGCTCCTGCAGAGCTGGAGCCTTGAGCCTGCATTATTGCATTTGCTACTCCTACACGTGATAATGGCTTACTAAGTGTGGGGATTTGTGGTCTAGAGAAATGATGAGAGTGATGTGGTGGTGGTGGTGGTGGCATGATGATGGTGTGATGGTAACAGTAATGGTGATGATAGTAGTAGCAGTTACCATCTGTTTAGTTTGAAAAGCTAGACATGGTGTTAACTGCTTTGTGTTTATAACGACTCTGTGGGTTAGCTTTTAATTACTGCCCCCATTTTGTAGATGGGAAACTGGCTCGGTACGGTAGATAAATTTCCTGATGTAAGAGCAGTCTGTCTTCACCCTTCTGGACTGACTGCTACTGCAGTCAGTAAACACACTTTTTGTTTGGGAAGTAGTCATTAGGTGTTTGTTTTATGAAAATCTTAGCTCCTTAAAGGCTAGGACAGTGCCCCAGATTTCCCTGTCTCCTGTTACACCAATCACAGAATGCAACCCTTCACAATTCCTTATCTTCTTCGTCTAAACTGAACTTCCACCTTGTGCTGTGGATCTTTTCACACTTTTAGGAGATGCTCTGGCTCCTGGAACAAATCTTGATGGTGCAGACTAGCACAGATCTAGAGCTAAACCTTGTTATCAGTGGATCTGAATGCTCTCACATTTTGACATGTTCTGATAATGACCGTAGGGGTTATCTGCAGGGAGAGTGGTGAGCTCAGAGCTGCCTGAACTTTGGTTGAGTTATGAAGGTGTGTTTTTGAGAGCTGAATCAGACTTTCAACTGTAGACCTTGTGGGTTGTATTGAGGTCCCAAAGAGCCAGTTTAGTCCTTACTCCCACACATGACAAAATGAACTGCCTGCCCATTGGGAAAGTCAACATCTGCTGACTGGACAGGGTCATTTATTGAGCCTTCCTGCTTCGTTTCAGTGACCCTTGAGTTTAGCTTGGCTCAAGGGTCTAGGCTTAGCCATGCCTTCCCTCTTCTAGGTGGGAGATCTTCAATGTTCACAGCAGTCAGTACTCTGATCTTTGTGCTCCCGCCTCAGCACACTGCATGACAGTTCAAAATACTAGAAGTTGGAGACCTTGGTAGCCCTACTTTGAACCATGTCAATTCCAAGCTTAGTTGTATCTTCACTGAGCTTTGCCTTAGTTTGATGACTCATTTTGTGAACTAGGAAGAAGAGTATTTAGAGCCATAACAGACATTACTTTCATAAAACAAGCTTCTTTTTGCTTTAATGGGTCTCACTGACTAAATTTTAAATGATGGGAGTTCCATTTGACCTTTTTCTCCCTTTTTTCAAAGGTGATGGACAGAATCTGTTTACTAAAGACGTGACAGTGATCGAGGGAGAAGTCGCAACCATCAGCTGCCAAGTCAATAAGAGTGACGACTCCGTGATTCAACTACTGAATCCCAACAGGCAGACCATTTACTTCAAGGACTTCAGGCGTAAGTTTCCACCTCACAGTAGTAGATGGCAACTTTTTTTTTTTAACCTGTGTGCTGTCCTGTTAAAGAGATTGCCAAGGCCACCTTTTTCTAATTTAATGTTAGATGCTTAAAGTTTAGTCAATTCTTTAGAGAGAAGAAGAGACAGGCAATCATAATCTTTCTACTTAATAGAAACCTTGAATGGTCCCCTTTAAAAGTCTTACTTTGCAATAGGAATTGATTGTAGTAATTCAAGGTGAATTGCAATCGAGTCCCAAATACTAAGCTGACACAAACAACCCAAATGGGGTAAGGCAAGGAAAATATAGCATTCTGATAGGGAATCTGTTTGGTTTAAAGATTAGCATTTCCAAGACAATCTATATCTGTAATGACAGGACCAGATCTTTCACCATAGCCTCTGCTGTACAGAGATAGTCATATGCTGAGATCTATTCTAATGCAATTTAACAAAAGCCAGCCTTTGAAACTGAATTGTATATGACACCAACGGCTCATATGGTTGCTGTGGCTTGGCAAGACACCTAACTGTAAAGCAAGTATTCATCATGCCTATTTTCTCCTGTCCACTACCAGTATTTTGGGCCGTTCTGTAGAAAGACTTGATAAACAAGGAACATTTAAACAAACTAAAGAAGGGCCGGTGACATGGCTCAGAGGCTAAAGGTGCTTGTACTAAGCCTCAGCACCTTAGTTCCATTCCCAAACCCCACACCATAGAAGGAGAAACCCAGCCCTACAAAGTGGTTCTCTGAATTTCACATGCATGTGGCACCAATAGCCTTTGCTAAAATTAATAGGGCATTGAAAAAGACCTTTTGTATTCAGTAAGAAGCCCACATATGGTTTTTGGGATTCCAATTTCCTGTTTGGGATCTGATCAGTTTCCCACTGTAATGTGGACTTACCTAGAAAACTGCATAACCAACTAAGGCCTCTGTAGGCCCAGCCTCAGGCTGCCACACCTCAGTTCATATCCAAGTTAAATAGTCTGCTATAATATGTTAAAAATTAGAATTTTACATTTTACTTTGAAATTGAAATTCTTGTTTTGTTTTCTTTCATAATTTGGATCCACTTTTTGTTTGTTTGCTTTTTGGCTTTGTATTTTCTTTCTAAAAGTCCTTTTGTTTCTGAACCTCTACTGCCTACCTGAGAGAGCCTGGCATGTTGTACAGTGCACTCAATGCGTAGTCCTGCATAAATTGCTTTAGGATAGGTCACTAGGATTATTTTCCTGCATGTAGCTACTGCAGAAACCTAAAACGGTACCATACACATACAGAAAGACTTAAATTATTTTCATTCTGCGGCTGTTTTCCTAACGCCTGACTTTTTCTCTTGCCTAGTTAAGGAAAATAGATTGTCCATCATCTTTTGCAATACCACTGACTGTGTTTTGTTTTACAGCTCTGAAGGACAGCAGGTTTCAGCTGCTGAATTTTTCAAGCAGTGAACTCAAAGTGTCACTGACAAACGTCTCAATTTCGGATGAAGGGAGATACTTCTGCCAGCTCTACACCGACCCCCCACAGGAGAGTTACACCACCATCACAGTACTGGGTAAGAAATGTCTGTTAGTCCCAGGGAGCCAGTGGAATGGCTCAGGCTACCAGTAACAAGGAAAGGGTTAAGAGGAGGTCTCACTGCTCCAACTTGTTTTTGGGAGAATCACCACCCATCTTGCTGAATTTTAAAAATAGCCTATTTTACCAAATACTCTAAGGAATAGCAGGCGGCCTTCTTTATAGATTCCATCTGTTCTTGGGTTTCAAACCTCACACCTCAGAATCGAAGATCAAGAAAAGTTAGAGCCCTTAAATAAATCACTCACCACATGAAATGGCATCGCTTCTAACTGCCCCAAGTTTTTTTTTTTTTTTTTCCTTCTGTGAAAGAAAGGAGAAGATGGGCTCCCATATCTACACCCATGGCAAAGCTCAAATATCTTGTAATAGTTTTTTCCTTCTGATTAACATTCTCATTTGAATGTGGTTGACCCCTTTTTCTTTGGCTTTATTTATATATTACCTTATTTTCTACTGATAGCCCAGCTCATGATACAGAACAGAAAACCATACCCATGAACACATTCCTTGTTACCAGGTACAGCCATCAGACATGGGCAGTTGAGTGTGGCTTACCTGGTGTGAGGTCACCTCTAGTGATTTCAGCGCCATTATTTGTGGTCACCAGATCGTGGTTTTCACTGAGAGCCCAGTGGCCAGGGTGATGGCTTTATGTTTGATGCGGTCAGCAGGTACTTCTCTGCTGAAGGGTCTGAGTTCATTGCAGTTTACACACCACGCAATCTGCTGCGTAACAGGCGCTGATCCAGGGTTTTGAATCTGAATTTTCAAGGACATGATACTGTGGAATGAGGCAGGATCTCTGATTTACACCTTCAGGAGGATGATGAATCAAAGTCCATTTGAGGCAGCAGGCTGCAGCTTTTTGGTGTAATGATATAAAGATTAAAGAGGAATGATGAAGATGAAGGGCATTTTCACTGGGTGTGTGAACATGTATGTATTTATGAACGTACATATTGAGCTGCTTCCTCATTGCTTTATTTAAACACAGCTGTAAAAGGGAAAATATTTTCAATTTATTAAGCCAAACCATGTGCCCAACGCCTGTGTATATTCTTGATATGACTGTGCTTTTAGAAAGTCAGACTTAACGTCTGGCACAGTTTCTAGTGCGGACTTGCATATGTTTGTCTGTCACTTACTGATTTAATCTGTACAGGATCTGCATGGAAGTTCTGGTGGAATGAGTATTCTGATATGTGTAGATGAACCAGATTCACCTGGAAGCATTTGAAGTTTCTGATTCTCCACAAGTGTGTGAATATACTTGTGTAAAGTGACCATCTTCTCCATTTGAGCTGTCATCACTTGCAGCATCCCCACAGGAGTGATGGCAAAGAAACAGAATGTACCTGTGACATTTTTTAATTTTCAGAATTTTTTATGTGGACTTTTAGGTTTTGATATTTTGATTTCATAGAAAATATTAACAGAGATAAACCATTCTGCCAAGGTTACAAAGCATACACTAAGAATTGATAATCTCAGAACCTGGAGAGATAGCTCAGTTGGTGTAAGGACCTGAGTTCCATCCCCAGAATATAGACATGATAGCATGCACTTATAATTCATACACTAGAGAAGCAAGCAAATGGATCCCTGGGGCTGGCCAGCCAAGACAGCCTGATCTACTTGGAGAATCCCAAGCCACTGAGAGACTTGTCTGAAAAAGCAAGGTAGATGGTGCCTGCAGAGCAGTGTCTGAGGTCTAGTCTCCAAATATATACATGAAGATGGGAACACACACACACACACATACACACACACACACACACACACACACACACACACACACACACACACACACACAAATAGCATTAAAACTCTAGGGATTCAAAACAGACCTTACTAATCTGCCTGTCTGGTAGTGCAGGTCATTTTTAGTTAAAGCCCAAGTGCTGTGTTTCAGGACATGTTTTCTGGAGCACGTCTTTTGGACCATTGGCAAGACACTGCTTCCTGTCAGTTATGGAGCATTTATTCCAAGTCAGCTGTGCATGTACCCCGTGCTTGGAGTCAACTACCAACATGTAGACTTTTGAAATGCATCATGCCTGTAATCCATTTGGAGGTCTCATTATTCTAGAAATAATAGGTTCCTGCTTGTATTTTATAGAGGCATTAACTTAAGTGTACTTGAAAGTAATACTAGTCAATGTTCTTTTTGCAGATATTATGCATTCATTTAATATTCTTTCCATTGAAGTTACACTAGGATTCCTTGACAGAGTAAAATTGTTGTCATCAGTGTAAGAGTCTTTCATATTCCAAAATCTGACAATTTCCACTGATACACAGAAAAGCCTTCCTCCTAAGGTTTAGAGTTTTAGATATTATAATGAATGGAGAATGATATATTAGCATCTCCATTGCTATCCATGGCACTCTGAAAAGGATTCCATATGTACTTACACAGCTGTCAAACTCCTCGATAGGTTGAAGATGCTCGTTTCATTGCATATGACTATTAGTTATTTAATGCATTCAGCAAAAACTTTAGCATAATTATAAGATACAGAGATGAGTGTTTGTTAATGGCTTCTGTGCTATTCTGTAGTTACATTATGTTTAGAGCTCATCTGTGTAAAACCTGGAAACTCTCTTGTGATAGCTTCTGCATATTTGGGTGCCATGTGGGCCATTCAGTCCTTCCACTTGTGATGAGTTCACGTCCCTATCCAAGCACACAGTGTAGGACTCTTTATATTCTGTTCATAAGAAGAGATGGACAAGAGAGAGAAGACACTGCTGAGATGAATGCAGTTGCTGATAATAGTAGCTAATATTATTACAGTCCTGTCCTCCTAAGATTAGTGCTCACTCTTAAGACTCCAGGAACAGGAGAACCTAATTATTTTAAAGGGTCTTAGAGTGAGATTTCACATACTGATCAGCTTTAAGACTTCTCTTTTGTGGTAATTAATGTGACTCATCTTGATATTGCTGATTTTTTTTTTAATGTTGTAGGCGTAATGTTTATAATTAGCACTCTTACAGGCTTGGGTTAGCAAAGAAGAACCTTGACATTCCAGATTGTCTTCTAGTGCTTCCCTGTGTGTGATTTTTTTTTTTTTTTTTTTTTGATTCAGGTTTTCCTGAATGGAAATGTCCCTTCCCAGACAGGTCTGTGGTTGTTTTCATTAATGGCTGCAGGCAGTTCTTACTAGCTGTGTCTGTTTAGTGGATCGTGTATAACTGTGTTCTCTAGTTAGCAACACTTTTAATTCATTTTTCTAGAAATAGATTTCATACTTTACTAACCTCTTTTGTATTAGAATAGACATTATAAAATCAGAATGAAGTTGGGGGGGTGAGTAGGATTAATAAGCCAAAAGAATTTTTTTCTTCTCCAACTTTCTGTTCTCAGAAAGGCAGGTTTAAATCACCTCACTTGTACTGTCCAATTCTTTGTTTCTCCAAGAAATGTAGACCCCTGTGAGTGTTTCTAATTCAGAGTAAATAAGAGTTTCCACATAGGAGGAAAGAGTTCGAGAGAAGTATCTTTATAGCATCAAAAATGTAACTCATTGTCAAACCCTGTACTCATAGCTAGATACCCACCGTACTTGTCTCTTTCTTCTGATGTCAGCAAAGAGGAGCAATACTGATCCCAACCTTGAGAAAACTGTTTATGGGCTTAGGGAAAATCATTGAGCTATTTCTCAAAATGATGACCTTAACAATTTGTAAGTCCTTTGTTTTTCTACACGGGATATATTTTCCAGCTTTTGGAGATTTCTACACTTTCCCTTAAGGTAATGAAGATGCCAGCTGTATAGAAAGGACTACTCTGAAGGTCATAGGGACAGAGAGTGTATCTGTGATATCAGAGGGAAAAGGAACAAAGCTAAGCCAGTGCTGGGAAAGCCAGGTACAAACCTTAGCTTCTGTCAGGCTCTCAATCCCCAAAGCGGAATGCTGATCTTCATGGATTTTCCTGTCCTGTGTCCTGTGTCCTCATCTTTTTATTTCATTGCTTTGAATTGGCAGACACTTGTTGATGTGGGAGAAATAGATACCATATTTAGGACCTAATGGAGGCAGTAGAGGCTTTCTACCAAGAGATGCCATTGGAGACTGTTACAATTAGAATGTGAATCGTCTATTATGGCTTCATAATATTCTGGGCTTTTTCGCCAGCTGTCATGCTTTGGGAAAGTATTAGGTCTTGAGGTCTCTAACCTAATCAATGAATTTATCCTTGAATTGATTTGTAACATAATAGCATTTGTGAGAGAGGTAAAAAGTAGGAGATAGGGCCTCCCTGAAAGAAACATGCAATGGAAAGTATGTCCTTGGAGCTACATCTTCTTGCCCTGGTCCCTTTAGGTTCATTTTACTTGCTTCCTATTGGCCATGGCATCTGCCACATAACTCCATCACTATATTGTTTTGTCCAGTTATGGGCTCAGAAACACAGTACCTGGTGACCAAGGACTGGAGCTTTTGAAACTATGCACTGAAAGAAATTGTCCTGCCAATAGTTTGTCTTGTTTGGATGTTTGGTCTACAAAAAGAAAAGAAAGACAGAAAGAAATGAGCAGTTGGTAGAGGTTATGAGAGACCCAGGGTGAGGAGTTTTGGTGTGTCTCCGACCCACTATTTAAAAGAGAGAGAGAGACAGAGAGAGAGAGAGGGAGAGGGAGAGGGAGAGAACAAGAACAAGTGCAAGATGCCCACAACACAGAGTATGACTGACAAACTGCATGGATACTAAGTTCCACTGCAACTTAGTCATTCGTGTGGAGTCCCAGCCACCCCTGGATCTGTTCCCATTAAGAAAGTTCCTAGATTCTGAGTGCCCATCGAGGTGTTTCTCCCAGAATCATGAAGTGGGAAACATACTCCATTCGGAGGGAATTCCAGCATTCTCAGGAGTTTTAACCATTTGCCTTCTCTTGTATCCTTAATGTCATATTCTGACAATGATATTAATAATTAACTTTTCATCAGGAAGTATCAACTATATCAACTTCAAGAACTATTTTCTTCACTGTTTTCACTTCCACCCAAACCCCAAGAGACTGCCTTTTCTCTTCTATGCCTCAGTTTATTTGTGATGACCAGCCTGTGGCCTTTTACTCCTAGCTAGCATCCTACACTCAAGAGTATCCTAGTATTTGCTTATTCTGAGTATGTACTTTCTATGTATTCCTTGCATACTATTTAGATATACAGAGTACCCTAGTATTTGCTTAATCTGGGTAATGTACTGTCTATGTATTCCCTGCATACTGTCTAGATATACAGATGGCAATCTGTAACCCACAGGACTACCCATAGTACAAAACTATGAAAAGGACACAGCCAGCCAAAGCATCCTGTTTCTTTGTTACTGCCTTTCTGTGTCTCTAAAACTTCCATAAAATATACATCCTTAAACTGGATGCTAAACTCTCTCCTTCTGCTTAGTTTTTAAGTTTTTAAGTACTCCTTTGGGCCATACCATATTAACAACCCACCCAACTGAGCAAATGTGTTGTTTTCTTTGTACATGGGGAACTGAGAGCAGCACCGCTGTTCCAGCAGTAATCCCCTCCCTGCCTCCACAGTGCACCATCTTGCTGAGAAACATATGCAACAAATTATTTGGGTTTTCCTCTTTTATCAGTCTCTATAAGAATTTTCAATCTCTTTCATACAGTATAAAAGTCTTCTTGTGAACAGAAGTTTCACACTGGACTGGAACAGTTGGAAGTCCCAAATAACATGGTTTAATCCCATAATTTATTGAAGCAGTATCAGAGATGTATTATTCAACTTGATGGTAAGGGTGGCATGTTTATACATATTTAATTTCTTGTTTCTCTTCTGAGTTGAGAAACTTATTAACCATACATTGCAGCCCTGTCTTTGCTTATTCATGGTGGTCAGGGCTCCTATTCTTAGGTTCACACTACTGAATTCTGTATTCTTACTGATTTTTATTTCACGAGGCTCAGTCTTGAGGTAGAACTGCACATCATATGAAGTTTCACCGTCAACTCAGTTTCATTTAAAATAAAAAAAAAAAAAAAGATATCTCCCGTCATCATCATCACTACTGTCATGCACACACTCTTGAGTTGCTATTCAGTATGTCAGCTCTCAAGTCTTTTGTTTTGACTATTTTATTACAGAGATATTTAATATGCTTATAGAAAGTGCTTTTAATTCTGATATCTGAGTGTCTTTCAAGCACTTAGGAATCGTGTTTACCTTTGGTTTCCTAGATCTGAGCATTGGAATTTGGAATATGATAAATGCCTGCACATACCTGGCATTTCCTATAGTGCCAAGTCTTTCTTTTAATGACTCTCCACCCACTGGAGGACAGCGGTGTGGCCTATCTTATATAATTCACTTTGGTTAAGTGGAACTGGTTCTGAGGCATACTTTTTCTGTGGGTGTTTGTGATGAGCAATTCTTCTAAGGGACCCCAAGCTTTTTATCTTTGTTAGTAGACTTTGAAGTTTTTCCTATGAAGATTGAAATCTAAGGGTTGAGTTCAAGGAGAATTATTGCTTTCAGGGGCTTCCAGGTAAGGATATTAATTTCAATAGTGTGTATTCCTCTAGATTTTATACCTATTTTCAGATCCATTTTCTAATGACTAATATATGGGTTGTTAATCTCATAGGTTGGTGATAATTCAGGAATTGGAGACTGGTCACCAAATAGGATACATTTAGAAAAGATATTCTGAGTTAACTGATTATGCATGATCCATTTATAAGACACTGTCTCCAGTTCTTCCTCTCTTCTGGCAGTTTATTTTACATCAGGGTGTGATCTCACCAGCAATGTCCCTTGCCTGCCTCTTTGTTGGTAACAGCTATAGTGATTCCCAATGAGTAGGAGAATATCTCCATAAATGGATCCTGTGTTTATAAAGCATATGTGTTTAATTTGTAGTCCCTCCACGTAACTTGATGATCGATATCCAGAAAGACACAGCAGTAGAAGGGGAAGAGATTGAAGTCAACTGCACTGCCATGGCCAGCAAACCAGCCACCACCATCAGATGGTTCAAAGGGAACAAGGAACTCAAAGGTATGATGCAGACTGCCCAGGCATGAAGCAGTTAGCTGGCACTCGACTCTAGCAAGTAGGCCTTTGTGAAAATTATAAACAAATGCCCTGAAACAGAAGTATTTATTCCAGTACAGTTTCTAATCAATTAGGAAAAGCATCTGAGGCCAGAAGAAATTGACTTTCATTGTTTTCCTTCACAGTCTCCCTCTGGAGTTTGAGAGTTAGTGATGAACCAAACCTGTAATCTTTAACTCTTCAGTCCAGGAGGAACTTGTGCCAGGAATATCCCATAGTCCCACTGTCCGAGACTGTGTCTGTATCTCAAGTGTCACTGCTTTTGTCCTCTGTTTGGTGGTGACTTAATGGTTCAGAAGCCCAAGTCATCCTGTCATGCACCGTAGCCTCAACTCTTGGGATGTGCTCTCCTGCAGAGTGGTGGTATTGAAGGCCAAGAGCTCAAGTCACCTATGAGTTTGCAGGGACTGCCTGGTTGGTGAACTGTAATTCTCTTGCCTGATTTGCTAGCCCGTTCTTTTGCATTCTCTGATTTTAGGGTGACACTATAACCCTGCTCCTACATGACAATTTTCTGTTGTTTATACTGTCTCACTCTTGTCAGCATTTGGCTCTCTGTCTTTTAGCTTGCCCTGGACGTAGTACCTGAACAAAGGACTTTGGAGCTCACCCCTGTTTAACAGAAATACTAGGTCTGTGCTTCAGTTCCCTGTGAAATAGGAACAATTGTAATAGGATGTTATTATGAAGATGAAATGAGCATTAAGGAAGCGCCTGAGACACATTAAGTGCTGTATGTGTGTTCATTAAATAAATAAACAGTGCAAGGAAGAAAACAGCCCTTTTAGAAAGGTGATACGGAAATCTATATCAAAAAAACAGAGAATTCTGTGGGGAGCAGCAACTTTCCAAAAGCTTGTTCCTTTTTAATCACCTTATTTCCTAAGTATGGTTTTAGAAGGAAGGCGTTCCTCATCTCCCCCTTTACCCTCTGTCTAAGTGAATTGAGCCATTAAATGTGGACCGGTAAGTACAAAACATTCAAAGAAAGTTAATGGTGTGCCGTGCTTCTGGGAGTGCTGGGTTCAGGAAGGGACTGCCTAGGCCTATTCATTCCCTCCGGAAGCCTCCTCCCTCCTTTTCTGGGTGTTCTTGGATGTGTCTCCCATCTGGCCCTAAGCCCTATATCTTACTTTGCTCTAGCCCACTGCTACTGCATTTTTTGTGGTCCTCCAGAAGTCTCTGAGTTTAAACATTTCAATTACAATTTCAATTATGTAAATCCATTTAGTTCGTTTCCTTCTTAATTCTTGATGATGGGGGTGGGCAAAGGGGCTTGTTATATCTCTGTGTTGATTGAATTGCTTAGGGGATTTGGTCGATGCCCTGGGATTTTTCAGAGTCACGACAGCCTTGTAGATATTTGAAGTTCAGATGGTGGTAGGGGCGCAAAGATTTTTTTTCCTTACCTCCTCCCAAAACCACAAGCAGCCAGATGTCAAAATGGTTGAACTTGCAACTGACTTAGCAGGAGGTTCGAAGATAGAAGAAATATACATACTTGAATAAAAATACTGTCTATTATTTACATTTGAAATATATCTGAAGTACTGTTACACAAGGCTGAAAAGAAAGAAACTAAGGGAAATAATTATTTTATGGTATCCCTAGCCACAAATTGCCATGACCAGTGACGACACTATCACGTTAGGTAAAATAACACTGTTGGGGTCAGGGAGAAGGGAGATCTTGATGTGTTTTGTCTCACACAGGCAAATCGGAGGTGGAAGAGTGGTCGGACATGTACACTGTGACCAGCCAGCTGATGCTGAAGGTGCACAAGGAGGATGACGGGGTCCCAGTGATCTGTCAGGTGGAGCACCCTGCAGTCACTGGAAACCTGCAGACCCAGCGGTATCTAGAAGTGCAGTGTGAGTAGCCAAGTGTCATCTTTTGAGTTCAGGGCTTAAAAGCTCCTTGGGAGCCAGTCATTGGAAGCATATATACATTCCATATGATATTGATGGGTTTTTCTCTGTTGTCCTGGTAGAAAAATAATCTAAGGATCTTTTTACTGAAATGCTACTATATTATCAAGTGCCAATGAGAATGTGAAGATATTACAGCTAACTCAAATGTGAAGCTAAAACCATATTGATGTGCTCTAGCATGTGATTTAAAATCAGCTTCTTTCAGTGTTGACTGTCTTCATTTCAAGCTAAGTTGGGTGATTCTTCTTCCCCTTCTAACCTACCAGAAACACCAGATGTGTATGTTTCTATTTCCATTTCATTTTATTCTAAATTCCATGTTCTCTTCTATTTAGCCTTACTTAGAACAAGGAATTAGAAGTTAAACTCTCTGGACTCGGCACCATGTCTTGATGGCTTCATCCATAATGCTACATGGTAGTGAGTGAGACTGCCCCTAACCATTCCCTGTAAACTAAAGAGGTTCTCCTCATCTTCCCCTCCAAACCCTTCTGCTTCAGATAGGGGATGAGGGGAATCTTCTTTCTGTCCAAAGCCATGCTCCAACCAAGGTTGTGACTAAATTGTCATCTTCTCTCACTGTTCAGCAAAAGATTTCTCCCATGATCTGTCCTCTGGAAAATCCCAGGTTACAGGGGAATATGTGTAGTGGTCAGTGTTGCAAGGGTTTCAATGGGAGCACAGTGATTAGAGATCTGATGGAAGAAATACATTAGCAGCTCTGGGAATGCATGTTTTAGTGTTCTAGGGCCACTGAACCAAGTGACAGCACCACAGACCTGACTTAAAACCACAGGAATTCATTCACAATTCTAGGTGCCAAAGGATCAAAGACCAGGTCAATTGGACCAGCTTCCCTTCAAAGGTCTTAGAGAAGATCCTTTCCTACATCTTTCAGGACACGTTCTCTGAGAGTTCCCCTACGGGTTTAGGGCTTTGTAGCCCACCCCATCACTCAGGGGATGTTCTCTTTGTATGTTACTGGATTTAGGTCGCATCTAGATAATTCAGAGTGGTCTTATCTTGAGGTACTTAAGATTACATGTGCTGAGATTAGTTTTCCAAATTAGACCATATTCATAGGTTCTTAGGGTTTGAGTTTGTCTTTGGAAGCCATTTTTTAGCTGAGACATTCCTTATTGTCTGTTTAAATTGTCCAAGTAGTACAAGATATAGGGAACATTATAAACTTGCTCATTAGAGGCCATCTTGTCCCAACCTCGTCTTGCCCTGCGAGCATGGCTCAATTTACATTAGAGAATGCAGGTTTTTCTTGTTAATTCATTTCCTCTACTTCATTATATAGCTTCATTATGAGCATCATGCTTATAATTTTCATATCACTAAAACTATTGTGGTGTAATGTCCCTATAATGGGAAAACAGAAATGATCAGATATTATCTAAATTGGCAGATACTAGATTTCTTGTGACTTTGTTAATATGTAATTCATTTAAGCAAACTTAATATCCATTAACGTTCCTTGTAGGGGCCCATTAGCTTTAATAATACATTAGCTCCTTTGTGAGTCCTGAGTTGATATCCACCCAGTTTCCACCCCTAAACCCTTTAAGTAGTTTCCCAGAGTATCTTTTAAATAGAGTGTAGCCCCTCCCACCCACAAAATTATACTCACTGCCAAATGCAGAATATTTCAAGCAGTATACCTCCTACCCCTGGAAAATGTGCTAATGGTTCCTAGCCTTGTTTTCATTTTCAGTAGATTCAAGCAAGATTTGTCCTTCCAAGAAAATGAATGTAGCTCTGTATCTTAATCCATTTGGCACCAATCTAACAAAGTACTGTGGGTTCCTCCCTTCAGGAGAGTGACTGTAACACCTTTTAAAAAAATGAGTCTGCAGCTACTGATCATTCCAAACCTTTACCATGTCAGCCTTTTGTAGTCAACTCTCTTCTTCCCTCAACTCAAGTTATATAAACAATTTATTCTTGATGCTTTTTAAATGAATATATGTAGGTGAAAACACATCTTGTAAAAAGGAAGGTTAAGAATTACAGAGTTTTATGTAATTCTGAAGAAAATTGGGGGTGTGATTTGTAATCTTCATTGAAAAGACTCTCAGTACTTAAGAAAATCACCTGGCTCTTCAGTCTGTGAGTATCATTTCATTTGCAGAACTGTGTTGACCCTCAGGAAGTCAGTCAGAAAATCTTCAGTGTCTTCAAACACAGTCGGGATTCTCTGCATCATTCCCAACCAACTTGAGTCTGCTTAAACATCAGTAGCTATTCCATATCAGAGGATTCCTAGCCCCAAGTCTGAGGCTCAAGTGCATTAGACCCTATGATGGGAGATGTCATTCTGTAAATATGTTTCTCTTATTGGTTCATGAATAAAGTACTGTTGGCCTAGAGGAAAGACAGGTACAACTAGGAGACAAGGAGGATTCTGGGAGATGTAATAGAGAGGAGTTGAAATGTAGGACACAAGAGGAATAAGAGGCCTGGACTCTCTCTCCAGTAAGATAAGACCATGTGGGTAAACTTAAATTAATAGAAATGAGTTAATATTTAAAACAGAGCTAGCCAATAAGAAACGCTAATAACAGGCCAACAGTTTCATAACCAATACAGTGTCTCTGCATGTTATTTGTGGCTGACATGGCTGTGGGACCAGGCTAGCAGGAAAGTGCTTATAACAACCCTGAGTCTTAGCTGTCAGCCACTGGGGATAGCTCAGCTCTATTCCTTCATAGCAATCCTTTCTCTTCAGATAGGCATCTTTGATGTCGTAGAAGAGACAGGATTTTTAGAACAGTTGCTCTGTATAGATGCTGAATTCTTATGGGCATTCACATAGAATAACCGTACACCACCACCCCCATTTTAAAATTGATTCAAATCCCTGAAGTTATCACCTTTATGGGATCACTGACCCCTACAGTGTCCTTTGATAACAATAGACCTGGGAAGGGAATATAATCAGTTACCACATTTTGCTTGTAATGTAAGGAGTTCATTTACCCATTAGAGTATTGCTGATTTCTTCAACCACTGATAAGAACTATTGCTTTAACCTAACTATGATTTGTGTATTAGTAGCTATAAAAATATGCATTTTATTTATAATGTGTTTTCACATGCAATTTTTCAAAATACTATTGTTCTTTCTAATGCCCTCTCCTTGTAAACTATGATTTTTTCAGACTGTCATCAGGGATCAACAGTTAGTTACCAGGAAATACTGAATCCCTTCATAGCCCTCATATTCTACCCCAAGTAGCTAATACCCTGGTGGGGGGCAAATAGATCTGTGACTTTCATCTTGGCCAGTTTTGAACAATGTAGGTTCATGGGATGATCTCTCTGCCCCATCTATGATAAATGAATGTCAACTAGAACCTGAGCAGGACTAAGTGACTCATAGTAGCATTCTACAGGTTAGGGCCTGTTTTACAAATGATGATCACAGGAAAATGCAACGACAGCCTTTACTCTATGCCATTGAATATCTGACTTAAAGGATGACGGAGGAAGGAGAAATACAAAGAAAAGAAGTAGAGTACTTCTCTCCTTAAGATGAAGTGTCTCCATGTAGCATGGTGGACAAGGTTTGAGCTACAGCTTGGCATTGCTTTTGTCTTGTGGTTTCAAGTCCTAATTAATTGTACTAGTATTTTGTAGTGTTTGTGTGTTAGTACTTCTATTTGTGGTACCAGGAGAAATTTTTGTGCCCAATTATGTGAAAAATCAGCCAGATGTGTATGCTGTCATACTTTTAATAACCCTTAAATTTTGGTGAGTACAGATATTAATTGTGTAGTATGCATTGAAGTGATTAACATCAATGTAATTTATCATCTGGAGATTTCTGAACATAAATAAATGAGTTGTTTTGTTCAGCAAGGTGTTGACCCTTCCAGAATCAGTGAATTAAAGTTCCCCCTCCTCTTTTTTATTATAAATATGAAAGGCACCACAATCAGCCAAGTGTTCAGTTATTTGATTTTCTGGGGCATTAGCCGCTCTTGTTTGTGACATTTCCCTGTTGGGTGCTCGTTTGCAAGCTCATTAATAAGGTTTTCTCATAGGAACATTGCTGGGAATGAAGAACATACAGTAGGGCTCTTAGTTTGCTAGCTTTCATTCTGAGACCCAGCACGGATACAGCAGCATGCAGCTAAATGTTTAAAACAGAAAATAATTATGTTAGCAAGGTAGAATTCAGAGCTCTGCTTTCTTAGATGTTGTGCAGGGAACAGTTGTACCTTATAAATATGCTGAGCTATGTGACCCTAAAGTCTTCCTGTGCCTTTTTTTTTTCTCCCCCATCTTACAAGTGCCGTATAGGTGTGTTGCCCAGATTTACACCATGGTTGATTAGAGCAGAGTGTGATACAGTTGTAGCATGGTTAGTAGAGCTTCAGATCTGAGGGAATGCACTCTTGTCAAATAACAGCCTGTTTAAACAAGACCAGTTCACTGTCTGTGTGCTAAAAGAAAGCTGTCTAAATAGCATCAAGGTGGCAACACATTGCGACATAAGCTGAAAATTCAAAAGAAAGCTGTGACCCTCAGTATGGAATTCAGAGTGTTGTGCAGAAGGGAAGAAAGCTTTGCTCTGGACACACGAGAGTGTGAGCGGGAATGACCGCTGTGTGCCTTTCATCTCTGGCACTGAAGTCTTGCTGTTAGGAATGTTTTGCAAGACATTTGTTCAGGTTTTGTGCATGTGTGCATTATTTGAAAAAAAGAAAGAAATTAAGAGCTGAATCTAGAAAGAGAAAATGAAACAAAGCCTCTAGAAGCTGCCCCTCCCCTGCCCAGACCTCACCTGACAGTTAATAGTGTACGTGGGCATCATTCTCAAAGTGAGTTTTATTGACTGTATGTAGGCAGGTATTTTATAAATCCATATTCCCACCCATCCAAGATCTAGAGAAGGGTGCGTGGTGTTTGGTTAGTTTTTTTTTTTAACCCATTCCCTCAAGTAGAGGAAAATTGATCATTGAGGGGATGATCAAAATCCATTCTTCATCTGTGACAAAGTGAATGTTTCTATGATATCAACAGCACCCTGTGGTGATGAAGGTAGAAAACCTGGAAATTGGGAAATCTTTTATGTTTGGATTAGAGGACAAAACTTCTCAGAGCAACTGCTCCTATCCTACCCACTCTCCCAGGTTGTACCCTTAAATTCAAAACAGCTGTGTTTTCGAATTGGACCGGTTATTCAAGTCACTATGCTCGGTGTCCAACAGGATCCAATGTATGCATCAATGGAGCTATGCTCCAGAGAGGTGTTTTCAGTGAGTATTATTCCTCGTGAGATATCATCAAGGCAGAGAGACCCCAATTGAAGCACCATTTGTAACCTAGCATTCTCTGTGTACATCCAGAGCAGGGACAGCTCCCAGTTCCTGAAGTTTCCTGTGACCACAGTACCAAGGCAGGAAGGAAGCTAGTGACAGTATTCAAGATGAAAGGGCAGGCGAGAGATGGACAAGATGAGAATGATCCCTGAGGTAAAGGCCTTTGCCTTCTTCGTTCCACCCCAAAAGCAAGCCAGTGCTGCCTGCTAAGCTGCTGGTATAAAAGATGGCTCAGGTTTGTTGTGGACATCCAGTACTCACATAGTGAAACGTTCCTAATGTACACTCTTGGTTTAAAGGTTTTTAATTCAGGGTCACATTCTAATTCTGTGGACAGTGAAATGATTGTGACACTGGCCTCTAAAATTTTAAAAGAATAGCCAAACTAAACCCCTTATAGTGTACCCAAAGATACCAGGTAACTGCCATGAAATACAACTTCGTCAGCCAGAATACCTAGCTGTGGGGAGCCAGCTTGACCTTCAAAACAAATATACAAATAAACCCACAGATTTATTTGGGGGCCAAGAAGGACTACTGTCCAGTTTATTATTACTATTATCACTATTATTTTAATCTGTGTTGCTAAGAAGGCATGATGTAACGCTTTCCAACTTTTTAATGTTCCTCCTGCTTTATCCACCTCTTCTCCAGATGCATGTCAAATGTCTCCTGTGTGCTAGGCCCTGTCATCTTTGTAGTTGCCTGGGATTTAAAAACATGACAAGGAAGGGCTGCGGAGGTGGCTAGGGGTTAAAAGTAGCAATTTCTCTTCCAGAGGACTGAGTTTGGTTTGCAACACCCACATGGCAACCCACAACCAATGGTAACTCTGGTTCCATTAGATCTAACACCCTTTTGTGGGCACCAAGCACACACATGGTGCACAGTCATACATGTAGGCAAAACCCCTCTCTTCTCACAGAGTAGCACTCCTCAGTAATACTTGCTTCTGATCCTAAATATTTCTTCAAAGCTATGGGGAAGCAAGCACTCTTATGTGTAGACCCCCGTTTTCAGCAGAACTATGTTCCTCAAGGGATGTGGAATAAAGCTTGATTCTGTTGAGGGAACAGTAATTTTAACAATTAAAAAAAGCCTAGTGCACCTTTTAGGAGGAATTGACATTGTCTGGTGGTGCTGGTACTCTCGGGTCCCACCCTGTCCCTAGCAGAGTTATTTCATCCTTCTCTTAACCTGTTATAGCTCATCCCTCCTCAAGAAGTGGAGTTGATTATCTTAATCTGTCTTTTCTCACTCCATAACCCAGGCTTTTCTAAAACTCACTCTGTATAACCCAGGCTGACCTCCAATTCATGGAAATCCTCCTGTTTTAGCCTCCAAGATGCTAGGATCCCAGGTAGGGGGTATAATTTTAAGTGCTACAATTCATGCCACACTTATAGGAGGTCCTTTCACCATGAGAGCAAACACTGCCCTGAAAATTAGTCACAAATGTCTTAGAACAATAGAAAAGCCAGTGTTTTACACGCTGTCCTTTTTCCCTTTTCTGGAAGTTCTGTGGACCTGTTCCCCAGCCACGTGCAGTCTCCTTGTGTGCCCTGCATTTCCCTCTCTCATTACAAAGCTGTCATCCTCCAGCAGTGTGGACAACCATATTATAGGGGCTGATTTTTGCTTTGAACTCAAACAGCTTCTAATACGAACCAAATTTGAGGTTAATCTTGGCATTGTTGTTCTACTACAAACTGTAGTAATCCTCCATGATTGACAGACTCTTCAGTCATTGCTTCCTCCAAGGTTGAGTGCATAGAGCCTGACCCAGACCCTCTCCTAGCCATTCTGGTAGTACTGCGTTCTAATAGCCATGCTGGGTGCTACTGTTTTCTCCCTGGGAGGACTTGAAATGTGAGCTCTTGATCCACAGGCATCAAATCTCACACCCAGTGTGTTTCTGAACATTGGATGAAAATAAAGCAAGGAACTTGAAGATTTGCACTCAAGCCCTTGTAGTTATAGGTAGAGATTTTCATGCAAAGCCCTTGGGCCTGCTTGTAGTAGCCATGTCAAAGAACATTTGATATTAGCATACTATGATTTAGAACTTCTCAAAAAAAAGAGAGAAAGTTGCAGGTGCCCTGGGGATAGTAAATCTCCTGTCAAGATATTGGGACATTCCCCCTGGCCTCAACTTTTCTGCTGTCTTCTCCATGGGAACGATGCCGTCCTAGTCAAGGAAGGGGGGGGTGTCGAAGACCTGATGCTGCAGTCTTAGGCTTCAGAGAGGAGAGTCTGTGATTTCATTTGCATAGGAAATTGATATACAGGTTACAGAATCATGAGTTTCATCTTCTAAGAAGATGGCAGAACGTAGTACAGGGTCAGACTGGCATGAAATCGATTGTAATCTGCCAGAAAGCCATTCAGACCTCTGTAAGAGTTTTTCTTTTATGTTTCCCCCTTTATAGAGAGAGGAAAGTGAATTTAAGGAATGTCTCATCAAATCAGAGTGACTTCCTAAAATTATTTTTTTAATTGGTTGCTACCATAGTGTGCCCTATAGCCTCCTGGTAGTTAACCCTCTGTGCAACTTGGACTCATGAACAAATTTGGTAAGCTCTAGTGGTCTTGCTGAGTGTATTTTAGAGGGATTTAAAAAAAAAATACAGTGTATTATGTAAACCTTAGATCTTTCCGCCTAATCAATTGGCTGTTGCTGATGCCATCTCTGTGAAAGTAATTCTCCTTAAGTGCAAAGGCCTAGCTGTTTTCCTTATTTTTGTATAGCAGTTCTATTTTGTAATGACATTAAGCCATTCTGAGCACTATGCTGCTGGACAGTTGTTGCATGGGTAGGAAGTATCATCCGGCTTTTAGCCTTATGCCTAACGACACCAACTGAGGCGTAAAATGATCCCCCAGAAAATGTACAAGGCTTTACCTCATTACTTAAAGATAAATCTTGGAGTTTGGTTCTGTTTCAGAAAAGATGTGGTGAGTTATAACATTTGATTTATGTATGGAATTAAAATATAAATGATAGGCTCTGGCTCTTCAATTAGCCATCTGGGTAGTTTGATATTTTAACATGTCTCTGCTGTAGCCAGGGTCTTTTGGGAGACGATTTAATGCCCCTGATCTCTTGAGCTGTCACTGGAATCTCCATGTTGCTGTTCCACCTGTTGAAGAGTTAGGACATAGAAAGGGACATAAAATTTTCCTTTACATTTCCTATTACCTCAGGGACAGATCTTGCTGAGCAATTCTTCTGTTTGCTTCATTAGGGTATGAAGAGTAACTCAGCTGCCCATGGTCAGATAATAAGCCTATAAATACTGTGTGTATCAATGGAAAGGGACCTTTTGTTGCATAATACAAGGGATATTGATGTGTGCTTTTCTACCAGCTGTTGGGTAACTGTGGCAGCATGTCCACACCGAACATGGTAGAAGCTTCTTCAGGTACCTGGACCATAAACTGAGAAAATCAGTGATCAAAGTTCAGGGTATAGTTTTTGTGGCTTAAAATACAAATTTCAGGCATAGCAAGTCCTTCAGTTATTCTTTCTGATTTATGTTGTGACTGACAACTGGTAAACAGCTCATTCGGAACATGAGTTAAAAAGAAAGTTTAACCAAGACAAAGTGATAGCAAAGAGGCAGATTGGGTTAGACTTTGCTACCCTCTCTATTAATAGACATTGAACATGGGGAGACCCGAGTACACTCTCCTAAAAACACACCTTTCCTGATTGCTTGTAAATTACACCAAGGAGAGAAACACCAGAAATTTTGCACACAGACCATCAAGCACATACTAGCAAGACAGCTCACCAAGCATAGACCAGCAACTCCAGACCAACAAGCCCATATCAGCCGGCATTAGCTAGCAAGCACAGTCTGGGAGAGCAGCAAGCATGCTTTTGTGAACACAGGTAGCAAGTACAGGTCAGGAGCCATTCTGTTCTCCTTAAAGAACTGGCTAAAGTCAGCAGGGCATGAAAATACCCTGCTCTTCTGTGGCCCTGGTGCTGCCTAGATTCGGACCCTCCACTTATGTCACAAGTCCCCTAAGCAAGATTTCCTGAGTGCTGCTTGCTTTGTCAGTGTGAACTATAACAAAAGATAGGACTTTTGTTATCTGTGTGTAATAACCTCCCATTTGTTTCTGTTTATCTTTTTAAAACAAGATTTCATCACATAGCTGCATATCAGGCAAAAGAACTTGTATCACTAAAAATAACAGACGTATAGTACACCTCAGGGTTCTGTTTAGTCTAAACCTAAAAATGGGTGCCTGGAAGCCCTTGCTTCAACCCAGTGCTAGTTCAAGGTCACCCTATTTATTCTCTGCAAATATTTCTGACTTTCTCTAATAAAATTTACTAGGATCCTCACCACTTTGCTTTGCCAGTAAGTCCAAGGGAGGGACTGTGTGACTTGCAATGGGCATCTGGAGGTTTTGTCAGCTTTATGTCCTCTAACAAGTGACATTGCACCTCAGAAAGTATGACCGATTCCCAGTGGGCAGTGTATACTGGTGGGTGTTCAAGAGGGCTCTCTTAAAAGGACCATAATATCCTGGGTTCTCTATGACATAGCATAAGGTATGTGATAGGATCCAGACTAAAAATTCATCTGACAACAGCAGTCTTGGGTGATGACTCCCCCGTGCAGTTTCTGTAGCTGTGTGCAGGATGAGATTGGTGGAGCCTGGCCATATTTCTGTCTTGCTTCTTATTCTATAGGATGAATACTAATGAGCTCACCACTACTTGTAAAAGGCCAAGGGACTGTTGTTTAGGTGATGTGATTGTGTGGGAAAGTAAAACTATGGTAATTGTTTTGACCTTTCAGCCAACTGATGTCTTGCCCTCTCACACTTATTACTCTGGGGTCCGTTTCCAAAAATATACATTTATGGAACCACAGAATTAAATTAGAAGCATAGGAAAATATCTGATTCCACTCAGGTTCTATTTACAGATGTCTTTGTACTTCTATCCATTTTGATTATAACTATTCTGTTTCCTGCTCTAGTCCCTGACTCTCCCTCCCCCCATCATTCATTTCTGATACCCACATGCCATCTCACCAGCAATCTCAGCTTTAAACCACTGTTGGAAATAAAAATAACTTGTGCCACTTTCATAAATGTACGACTGTATTAGAAAGCTATACTTGGCTTTAATTATGGACTGCTGTTGAGAAATCTACTTTGGAATCAGAACTCTGTCTCACCCTTCATTCTATAGGGCTACCTGGTACTGTGTTGTCTCTGTGACCTCCAACCAGCTATGTCATTTATGGGTACCAAAGTTGTCTTCCCTAAAATCTTGCTTATTCCATTGCAAGTAATGGTTCCTCAGAGAGTGGGCTCTGGGTGAATGTCAATCCCCATTCCTCTTCTATGTTTAGGCCAAGGTGGTTTCATTTGGGCCACCCATGCCTCCCAGTTCTTTCCTTCAGAAAGCTGTTTGAATGAAATTCAGGAAACAATTTGATAACAAGAGCATAGGAGAGACACTTATTAATATGTAGTGTCAAAACACATTGTTTACATGGTATTATGTGATATATGATAAAATGTATCAATTTTGAGCATCACATATATCTTCAGCTTTACCTTAGCATGAAGGCAAATGAGTTTCCCTGAGCTTGATTGAGTTTAGAGATAAACTTCAGTGTAACAAAATGTATTTCACAGGAATTGTTTGATGTGGCACAGTTGGCTTATGAATCTCTTATCTACTCAAGGTTCACTCCTTAGAGTTATTAGTCAATTTAATTTGAACAAATGCCAGGATTACTAACTAATTAGAAGGATGCTGCTGAAGGCACATGGATGGGGAGAGAGTAAGTACTAGCTAGCCATGTGGGGTTTGTGGCACTGTGCAGGTCTGATCTGTCTGATGCTGTCGTTTGGCTAAACATCACATATTGTATTATTGTCACACAGATAAGCCGCAAGTGCATATCCAGATGACTTACCCTCTACAAGGCCTAACCCGGGAAGGAGATGCGCTTGAGTTAACATGTGAAGCCATCGGGAAGCCCCAGTAAGTTCTGAAGGCCAAGGTTGGCAGAGGGTCGTGAGCGGTAAATGTCACAACATGAAGATGTGCATTCACAACTCATTGGCCTGTCACCTGTCTGCTGCTGTAAAAAGGATGGATGATTTTTCAAAAAATGAAGAATATTCAATGAGAGGGGAAAAAATATCTGTAATTCATAATGGCAGGATTGGTAGGAAAATGCCAGCTAACACTGAAATTCTGGAGAATTCTGTTTTATTGTTGTCAACAGGCTGGTTGGGGCTATTTTCTCTTACATAAAATTTCAACGTGTTAGGGCTGGGAATGTGACTCAGCAATTAAGAGCCCCCACTGCTATTGTAGAGGATCCAAGTTTGGTTCCCAGCACACACATCAGGAGGCTCACAACAGGCATATCCCTCCAGCTCCAAGGGACCCAGAGCCCTCTCCTGGACTCCATGGATACCCACATACACATGCCCACACACAAACACACAAATGGATACACAGAAATAAAAATCATTTAAAATGTCTGTATACCCTCAATGCAATAGAAGGTCTGCTAACAGCGATGTTCTTGCCATCGCTGGAAGATGGTTTTCTGAACTCTGAGGTATAGCATTTAGGGCCAGATGTAGACAGGAAAATAATTGCTTGCTAGAAAAGTGCTATACTCAATTGTGAAGCAGCTTTGTTAGTGAGGAGAGATTCAGGAACTGTCCTCAAGGAGAATGTCGCTGTCGCTGCCCAAGAGGACAGGAGAGGAGAGCTGACAGACTCTCATGTTGCTGAGGAGTGTGATGGAAATGCTCTGTTTATCTCTGCACAATAATCCAGCATGAACCACAAGAGCGGTGTGGATCACCACTAACATGGCAAACAAGCCTCCAGGCTGTACTACTGCAAATATCTCACAGTTTACTTACAGAAGAGGGAAGAAAGGAGCTTTTCATCCTTCTAGTAAAACAAAATGTTTGTAACTCTTTTAAGGGAGAAAAAAAAAGCAAACAAATAAAAACCATCCCAATATACTAAATCCTGAAATAGAAGGACAGGTCAAGTTGGGTTTAGAGGCACTAAACTTTGAGAGGGGAAACAGCATTGAGCTCCCTCTGCTGTCCCTGTGGCATGGTTTCTTTTTTCTCCTCACAGTTTGGGTAAGCAGCATCTTCACAGTCTTCCTATAAAAACACTGGAACATCTTCACAGAGCTCCCCTCCATATCCTCAGAGAGAACTCGCCCTGTGGTGATTGAAGAGCCAAGTTCCCTGTGTCAGAGGGAAGCCTGGTTATGGGTAGTCCCTTCTTCCTCTCCCACTGTCCTTTATACATAGACTGGTTAGCCTTCCCTCAGCCTAAGGAGGCAGCGTTATAAAGGTAACCTTTAGAGGAAGGTTGATCAGCTTCTATTTAACTTCTTTTCTACTGCTGCTGGGTTGTTTGATCCCAGCTTTGACAGAGCAGTCTTTTTCTCTTTTAAGCCCTTCAAAAAGATTGAGATCTTTCCTTTTGTAATCTGATTTATGCCCTAATTAGCAGCTTCCGTTGTCTCCCAAACAACCCTGTGAACCAAGGGAAAGCACTTCTCATGGGCCTCTGTCTGTTTACAGCACCTGTATTTAACCACAACACTCGCATTTATACTGTTTGGCTTGCTAACCTATATTTTGTTTCTGTATTTTTTTTTTCCCTGAAGAAGGTACTGTGTTCAATTGCATGTGCCACGGGGACAGTAAATTACATGTTTCCTTCAGGACATTTTTGCCAGAGAGGGTATTTGTTTGTTCCTCTCAAATTGGAAAGGGTATGTGGTTGCTTGAGCAAACAGGCATTACTCTGTAGCAATCCCTCCTTGCATATTACCTATTTATTTTCTCAAGAAATTGCATACAATAAAAATGGTAATTTAACTTGCCATTATATATTGTGAATATTCTCAGTGCTTACCCCCACTGATTGTTTCAGCTGCCAAGCAGCAGGATAGGACGTGAGGTCTGATTGCCAGGCAGCCCCATTTGCCACTGCCTACAAGGAGGACATATGCAGTACTAACTTTTAAATAATTTACTGCATTGTGATGACAAGGCCATGTGTAATTAAAGAAAAATTGCAACTTCACATCCCATTTGAACATTGGAATGCTACTTGACAGACCTAACTTGAGAATCCATTCGCCATTTATGACTGGGTCTTTGCCCATGTCACTCCTCCTAGAAATAGTGGTAGGGATGGAAAGAAAATTACTTGTGTGTTCAAACCCATGTCTTCCTTTCAAATAAAAGTTGGGGGCTGGGGTACAGCCTGGGGGGACTGCTTGCCTAGCATTCACCAGGCCCTTGGTTCTGTCTCCAGCATCACACATACCACACAAGAGAACATGTTTTCAGACATGCTCTTAGATATGCACTTGATTTCATAGGACCATGAGAGGTGTCTTGAGGAGCACAGGTTTCAAGTTCAGTGAGTAAAAGATGGTTGGTGTGTGTGCACTCTTCTCCCCAGAGTGTCTTGTCAAATTTAAGTGTCTTGTCAAATTTGCTTTTCCTTAATGGCTGCCTTAAGATAGATGTGGTATGGTAAGTCATTAAAACTTATTTTTGATGACCAGTTTCCATTGTTGGTCCTGAAGAGTTCACTTTGAGATGTGTTCTTTCATCATTAATCCAAGAACCAAATCCACTCGCAGGGAAGGTGCAGTCATATCTGGGCTCAGAGGGCCAGGTGCTGATCAGGGCCAGATAGACCAGGTGAACAGTGGCATCTCAGGTACAAGAGTCAGGCTAAAGGGAGAGGAAGTGATCACATCTTTCCAGAATCAAAATTTAGTTTTTCCAAAAACAGATCAAAACAAAGCTCTGTGTAAGCCAGGGCTGATGGCAGAGGCCTGTAATCCCAGCTGCTCTGGGAGCAGAATTAGAAGATTCCCTGATGTTTTAAGGGTAGCCTGATCTACATACAAAGTTCCAGACCACCTACCCAGAAAGCAAATGGTAATTAAAGAAAGCTGAGGATCAGAGAAAGGAAGGGAGACAGGGAGGGATATTCGGGTGTCAAAGTCCACTTAAAACTCCCAAGCAAACCAACATTTGGTGTGTTAGTAACCATTATGTTGTTGCATGCACCACTAGCCTAGACCTTGCTTTTTTCTCTCCAATTAATGAGATGATTAACAATGAATGAGCTCTACCCTGGCTGAATTGGTTTGAAACCACACAGCAGGGCATGTTGGCTTATTTGCTGACTTACTAAAGATGAACTGAAAGTCACTAAGACTCGCTTATCAAGTCTTAAAGGTTTCTAAACACCTGATTATGTTTTTAAAAATCATATTCCAAGCTTGCATCTGGCAGTTGCATGGTCTTAATTCTATGAATTTGATATCTCTCCAGTGGGTCCAGTTAATTGCATCACCCTGCATGTGATTGGTTTGTGGCACAGGTGAAAAACTGGATATAGATTACCTGAGTGGGAAATGACCCTGTGACCTGTCTTTTCTTACCTTCCCTCTGTAGGCCTGTGATGGTAACTTGGGTGAGAGTTGATGATGAAATGCCTCAACACGCTGTACTGTCCGGGCCAAACCTGTTCATCAATAACCTGAATAAAACAGATAACGGTACTTACCGTTGTGAGGCTTCTAACATAGTGGGAAAAGCTCATTCGGACTATATGCTGTATGTATACGGTACGTGAGAAGACTCCCCTACTCGCCCCTCTGCATGTAGCTGCTGCCTGGGCTTCACCCCCAAAGCCTTTGGTCAAGTTGAAAACCAAAAAACCAGTTGGTGTCCTTCAGGAACTTAACGAAGCCTGGCCTGAGGTGGACCCCAGTGGTCCCCACCTGGGTCAACTGTGACTGTTCTTCTCTCCCTCTGATCGTGGGGGTTTCCCACAAGATCACAGTCTCTGATCGTGCTGAGTAGGAAGTCTGTCCTCAGGCACAGGCCATAAAGATTATGTTAGAAGTAATGTCTGAAAAATTCAACCTTACCAATTAGTGGCGTTCAGCTTAGAAAGTTTATTCCCCGTGGGTTTTTTTTTTTTTTTTTTTTTTTCTCCTATGATGCCTGGGTTAGCCTTTCTCCTGCTTTGATGAGCAGAACTATCTTATTTTAACATGAAGCTATTAAATCTGGAAGACTTTGCAAGCCAGTAAACATTCAAAATAAATACAAAGTCCTTGGTAGTTGCAAAAAACACCTACACCTTCTGTTTTACACAAATGCCAACTTTTAAAAATATGTGTTTTCTTAACATCTTTCTACAGGGTTATTAAAGCATATTAGAGTTTTACTTTGGAATCAACAGATATGCATTGAACACCTATGGTGGCAGGCATTTCCCATTGATATCTTGCTATTGATTTTGTTTATTGTTAGTATCATCTATTTAGTTGAGAAGTACACTGTTCTTGTAGTCTTGTGCCATCAAATTGAATCTCTTCTGTCCAATTAAAATCTCTTCATTTTATACTAAGAAAAAGTCATGCACTGGCCCAATACATAATGAGTAACCTGAGGCATCAAAATCCTAATGTTATAAATATTAGAATATAGGGGCCACATGCTAGCTTTGTAAACAATCCAAGTTAAGTTACAAGTACGTGAATATAGGCATAGACACATATATTATCATATGGAATAGTATTTACACTGTCTCAGGACCTGGTCACCCTCCTTATGAGGTATCTTTGAACAGAGAAGCGTTCTTTATACCATACCTATATGAATATGAAATTATAATTATTAGCCTATACCTGGGGTGTTTCCCCCCATTAACAACCTTTCTAAACCTGCAACCCTATAATCCATTTCCCATGTTGCAGTGACCCCCAATCATAAAATTATTTAGTTGCTACTTCATAATTGTAATTTCGCTACTATTATGAATCATAATGTAAATATCTGCTATACGACCTCAAAAGGGTAGAGACCTACACATTGAGAAATGCTTTCTTAGCATAATGCAAAATTAAAAGATCCTGTCAAATCCCTATATATTTGCAAACTTCTGGAGTATACCATCTTTGCATGCTGTCCAGTCTCCTAGTGCTGCATACATAGCTACTGTTCTCCTCAGTAGTTAAGGAAATCCACAAAGAGAGAATGGCTCTGTTGTGTATGTGAGAAGGGGGCACAGGGCAGCCAGTTTCAGCTGGATGTGCAGAGCAGCTCTGTTGCACTGTTTGGCAGGGACGGAAGATACTTTCCTCTCTGCTTTTGCATACACCCCTTTCACCCTAAAGTCTGAGCCTTATGAAAGTGCACTCAACATTTGTGCCCAGGTTTATAGACATCAGTCTAGTTCTTTTTACAGACTTCACATTACAAAAAACATTGATCACTTTCTGCCAGTCTGTGACACACTTCTCTGATTCAGAAGAAGTCCAATTTACAGTACCTTCTATTCCTAAATCTCAAGATGAGAAGAGACATTTTGAGGCCTTGTTTGGAAAACATAATTTGGGAAATTCGCTTATAACCAGAATTTGTTGAGGGTGCCCTTCATGCTGTTTCCAGCATTGACAATTTTAAATGATCTCATCCAGTCTCCACAGTAACACCATGATTGTGTTTATTTTTCATCCCATTCAACTTACAATAAATTAAAGCTTTGAAGATCATACAACATGACCTAATTTATAAGATCCCCAGTTTGCCTTAGGGCCACCATACTATCATCCCAAAACCCACAGCAAAGTTGGTCTTTGCAATGTCTCTTATTCTCATGGCTTTCCAAGAGACCAAGTCCCTTCAGAATAAGACTGACCTTTCAAAACTGGCTCCCTGAACCACAGTGCATTATTTGAAAACCAAGTATTGTAGGAACTCACCTACTTAGGCATGCATATCTATGTACAGGCATATCCATGATCCCATCCAGCTTCCTCTGGATTCTCTATCTCTTGGCCCCTGCTAGTGGCACCATTGGAATGGTGAGCTAGCGTACAAAATGAAGTATTGCTAGTCTAATAACAAAACATTCTAACAATTTGGGAAGGGATGGGCAGATCGTCTTTCCAAAGCAATAGACCATGGTACTACAGCAATTTTTTTAAGTACTCTGTAAACTAAAAGTTGATACACTTCTAAAATATTTAATTCTCTGGAAGTAACTTCTCTACTTGAAACATCTGGCTGGTTAAAGCCCATATCCCAGTTGGGTTTGTTCTGTTAACATCCATGTTTCAAGCACAGCTCATTAGCTTCAGCTCTTTCTGCTTCTTCCTATGTTTGTTGTATGCTGCACATTGGTTTCAGGGCCTCTGGCATACCTGGTAAGCACTTACTGATGGGCTGCATCCCAGCCCTCTGATTTCTTAAACAGTGGCCTTGTGCTACCCTTCTTACTGAAAATGACCTCAGCAAGGACATTTCACCTGATAACGGAATCTGATTCTTTCAGGGTTTCCTGAATCAGATGTGATGGACAAGATTTGCCCAACAGTGATGGAGATCACTGAACACGTCCATTTTTACATATTGAGAGGTCCTGGTGACCTCTTCCTGACATCTATCCCCTTGTTCATCTTGTCTGCCTTTTGGTTCATAATCATATCTTCAGATCATATTCACACTCATTCTTATTGTGTTGCACACATCGTATGCTTTGTGCTATTGCATTTAGAAGTGGTTTTGAAAATAGCATTAGAGTACAGCAGGGCAAGTCTTCCGAGCAGCAATATTGCTGTTCAGTGGCAATACTATAATTGAAGCAAACAGAAAAGGAACATTATTTGTTTCCTATATGGGCAGGAGGTACTCTCTGAACAGTTTACTTGTAGTGGAAGGAGGCAGTGTCTGTCATGCTGGCTAGAGAGTCTCAGGATTTGTCTCTAGCTGGCACCTGCTATTGATGTAAATGTGTCCAAATAAGTTGCCAATCACAAAAACAACTTTCTCACCTGTGGCTTCCATAAAACACACCAAAGGACAAGGCTGCAATGATGCTCAGCCATTTCCTATCCTGTTCTTTTTAAAAGATAATTTTAATTTTAAATTTCATCATTTCTACCTCTTAGAATGAGACTTTGCCTGGAGTCCTTTTTTTTTTTTTTTTTTTTTTTTGAACTCATTGGAGGCTGCATTAAACAACAGTTTAATTTGCTTGTTTCCACATCTTCAAGGAGAAAAATGTGTCATAAAGCAGAAACATTTGCTGTTGGTTCTTTCTTATCAAATTCATGCAAGTATATTGTATGAGAGAAGCAGTCGGTGAAGAAAATGAAAACCTTTGATTATCGATCAATGATCATCATCATTTCATGCAGACTTTGCAGCCAATCACCAAAAAAGTCATTCCATCAACTTCCAGGAAGTTGTGCCAAACCCAGTAAAGGTGCAATGTATAATTAAAGTTTTGATGTATTAATTAGACAATCCGAGAGCTCACTTGAAGATAAAAGGACACCAGATGTGTCAGGGAGAAAAAGTTGACGTGCTTTAGATAAAATTTAAAATCAAAAGCCTTCAAATCGTCCTCTGCTCTATTATGGCAGAATGATTGCTTAGTTCAAAGTCTTGCTGACAATTTAACATATTCAGTTTGATCATCTGGGCTTAGATTTTTTTTTTCTTCCTTTGCCCTTTCCTTATCCCCAAATAATTTTTGAGATGATAGAAGATACAGTGTATCAAGTACCAGACAGAGGCTTCCTATCAGATTCCTGGATTTGAGGGTCAAACCTCATTTATATTTAGCTCTCTTGTTTACAAGGTGGAAGATGTTCTTTCTTTTTTATCATTGTGGTCCACTTAGGTCAAGCTTTTAACATGAGCAAAGGCAACTTATTAATATTTATAAGGTGTAAAAATTTATTGACTTTTAAAAAATAACATCTCAGTAAAATCTCACTTGCCTGGAACTTGGTACTCCGTCCGTGGTGACATTCTCTCTTCTTTGTACTTATTATGGATACAGAAGTGGTTTTCCTTCCTGCTGGGATGTATTGATGGAGAATAATGAAGTTAGCATTTGCAGAGAGCATGTGTGCAGTGCCACGTTCATCCTTGGCTGATACAAGCCCTTTAAATGCAGCAGCCCCTTTCTCCTCTGTCCTCCCATCTGTGAAGTAGAAAGGGACAGCCATTGTGCTTTCTTGGCACTGAGGTGACTTAGCCTTGCCTTTAAGATCTGGCGGGGTTAGGGGTTTTGCGTATTTAGATTTTTTTTTCCCCTCACTTTTCTATTTCCCATTCACTTCATGAGTAAGAAAGCTGTTCTTCTTTTCTTAGCTCTTCCAACTGAGGCTTTGAGGTATAGTTTCATGCCTGTGTCTCTGAGGGGAAGGAACTTGGTGGTTTAAAGAAGGACACCATCCAACCAGCATCTCAGTGTCTCCATGCCTTTGTTTGTCATTACTTGTCATTGTTGTGTTCAGCATTGTGGGTTTGATTTTCCTTTTTTTTTTTATCCAGATCCCCCCACAACTATCCCTCCTCCCACAACAACCACCACCACTACCACCACCACCACCACCATCCTTACCATCATCGCAGGTATGGTACCTTCATTGCCACTGGAAATGTCCTGAATGTATATTGTCTTTCTGGTATAAACAAAGAGAAGCCTACCTGTCCCCTCTGAGTCTAACTGTTCCTTTACTTTAGAATTCCAGAGACACTTGATACTATACTCTTGAATTGAATCTTAAGGATCTGGGGGGAGCTTTAACATCTGAGCCTTTAACGGATCAGATGACTTACCTTACTCAGTGTGAGAGGATTCTTTTTGAAGCATCATCACCCAAAGCAAAAACACTAGGAAAAATGGTAGCCTGGCTACTAGAGAACCCTCCAGTAGCTTCTGCTGGTAGAATGGTAAGTACTGTGGCCTGGATCGTGTCCTGGTCTAAATTTCATCTTAATCCAGATGAAAAAGATACAAGCACTAAATTTCAGCATGCCTTCTTGGGTCACACTACGGAATGCACTGTCATCCTCCTTCCTCCAATGGATGCCTGCTGGCACTGTGGCTGCATGGGCCTCTGATTGCCCTGGAGATTGCAGGGTTCAGAGGGAGCCAGTCTTTTCCAAGCTAGGCACTCATGTGCACCATCTTTTTTTTATGTGGCTTCCCTCCTCATCCTGGTGTACACCCAAATAGCTTGATGTTGGTTGACTGAGCTCCTTGGCATTTCTTCTGTCATAACAAGGGAGGATAGCTTTTGGCTGTACCATACCAGGCCTTCCCTATCTGCTGCTTCAAGTGTCCACTCTAGGAAGGATAGAATCTCTTGAAAAAGTGACTTTGCCACTGAGGTCTGTTACCTGGCAAGTGTCTGAGGTCCCTTTGAAGCATGAGCTCAGCCATTCCATCCCTGTACTCCTTGATACCCACTGAATATCTCACTTGTGCTCTTCGTGTTCAGCTCTTTAGCACCCAAGGTCCAGCAGCCACCTTCTAGGATCACATTGATTTTTCTGGAGAAATTTTATTTTCCATTTGCTCAGGAGTCAGTCCATGAGATGTCAGAGTGCAGAGTGCTCATGAGAGAGGAGACCTCATCAGATCTTACAGTGCATCATCTAATCCAAGTTTCCTTCACTTTGCAGCTATTGCAGTGGGACAAAGAACTCTGCCATTACCCACCATTGAAGGGCTTCCTAAATACTGGTTACAAACACCTGTGCCTATTCTAAAAGTTACACCTTCTGAAAAATCCATCAATTGCTGTTGTGTCTCACTCTAAACCTGGCTCCATCTAGAAAATTTGCTTCCTAATTCTTGTCTGTGTGTTTCTGCTTGGGCTGTCAGTTCCCCTTGCTTCTTAGTAAACTCAGTTTTGTGCATAGTAAACCAATCCCTGACACTTCTGTATCATTCATTAGCATATCAAAGATGTTCCTCCTCCTCTGTTTGGATGTCCACGGCAGCCTTAGTGCCAGTGCTTCATCCTAAGAATTCAGTTCCTCAACTTTTATCTAGCTAGTAAACCAGAGTGTGTGTGTGTGTGTGTGTGTGTACTTTTTTATTGTGTTTTGTTTGGCTGGCATTGCTAGGGGTGGAACACAGGGCCTTTAGAATACTAGGCAAGCACTGTGTAGCTGAAATATATCCTCAGTCATGTGCTTTTCTTACCAGGTTTCATAGTTTCCTGTGAAAGGCCCTTGGGATGTCAGATAAATAACCAAACTGCGTCGGTATCATTAGCAGTGTGTTTGTCTTTGGAGAAGTATGACCCAGCCTTATACCTCCCATGATAGAAAATTCTATTTAGGTATCTATAGGGGTTTATATCTGAAGCCAATAAAGTTCTCACTCTGTATATAAACTCCCCATTTTTCTTGAATGTGGAACACTTTTCATTTGTGACTGGCCTCATCGCTGGCTTAGGTGTTTTTCCTTTTCTTTTTTCTTTTTTTGTCTTTAAGAGTGTTAGCATTCCCTGACTCTTCTCCATCACCACAATCAATCTCTCAAGCCACCTGAGTTGCTCTAATTCACAGCTCTTAATCTTTTGCTCCCAAGGACCTCCTTCTCTTCTGAGGTATGCCAGTATCTACAACTCATGTGATCACAGTTCTGACTACACAGACTCCATCTAAAAGGAAATTCTTAGAATAAACAACACCATATTTCTGTCCACAGCAGAGATGCCTTTAATTGGAATGTGTCTAATTCTGTCCCTGCCACCAGCCTCTCAGTTCAAAATAACTCAGCATGATGTTACAGGTTCACCTCGGTCTGTGGGTGTTAGTACTCAAATGCTGTCTACCCACCAAATGCATCTGTGGTAAGGAATGCCCAGATCTTCAGTGGCACACCCAAAAGTCATTAAACTAAAATTGCTACTAAAACAACCTTGTGGAATTGGTCACCTTGATGGATGTGGTCTTTCAGGGTTACTATGTCTTAACAAGTCACGTTCTATATATTTATCTTGCCCAGAAAGCAACCTGTAGAATTTAACATTTGTTCCTTTCTCCAAACAGATTAAAGGTTATGGACTTAGATGGTTCTGTGTCCCATTTTAAAGGTCCAGGCTATCCTCTAGATTTAGATTGGTTCCTAAAGAATCTTCTAGACTGAATCCTGACAAATGGATAGTTAATTTCCACTCCTCCTCTCTCTTCTACTGTTTGGTACGTTTACAGTCACTATTAGCCTTAAAAGCTTCAACAGCTGAATCCAGTGACAGTAACATAAAGCTGGGGCTCTAAAAAGAAAAAGAAGCAGCTGCAGTCAGCTATTTCTTTCCTCCTAAGTCAAATGCAGTAACTGAAACCCATTCCCCAGGTCAGAGTTTTATTGCCAGAAAAATGTACAAATGCAGCAGAAAAATATTTTTTAAGATAAAGATCCTGGTTGATTTCTGATTTCTCCAAAAGAAGCATTGCATGTCATAGCTATCTTTGATGTCCCTATGCTATAGCTCCATTCTAGAGACCCTTGAAAGGGAGGAATCCTATACGCCTCCAACTATCCTAACCACCACTCCCTAAATCTTACATTTTCTAGTTTCTTAGGAACGCAGTGGCCTTTGCATACTGTCCTCTCCACTTGCAGATCTGGTGATTTGTCAGTCACACCTGAATGGTAGCCCTCCCTGTCTAAGGAAATTTATCTGCAGTGTGTTAAATACCAAAAAGAATACTCAGCCTGACCATGGTATGCACTCCTTTAATCCTGTGGGAGGCAGAGGCAGGTGGATCTCTGTGAATTGGAGGCCAGCTTGATCTATATAGTGAGACTTTGTCTCAAAAAAAAAAAATTGGTATCCAATTGCTATATCAGCAGAGTTGTAGTTTCATCGTTAACATTATTCTAAGACCTCTCCACATACAAAACAATTTAAGGATGGAATTAGGCGAGAAGCTATGTAGCACCTCCTTGGCATTTGCCTTGAAGTTCACAGGTGACTTTCCAGCTTGTAAACATTAAGCTCAGGTGAGTCTGTTCCTCTCTTGGCTTTGGGAATCCCCCCACCCTTAGTGTTTTATTTTTTATCACATTAAGTCATCCATGGGGTTTCTTCCTTTGTGATAGTAAATGCCATGGCATGGGAGAACAAACCAGGTCAATTGTTTGACCTTTCTTCTTAAGCAAGCTCATGTTTTAGGACTAGTATCAGTTCCTGTCCCTGTTGGTGATAGCTTTACCCTCTTCCTCTATTGGGTCAGGCTTCCTTCCGGAAACTTCCTTGGGAAAGCATTCTATGTTTCTCTCCTTAATTTACCTGGATATTGTATTGTTCTTGCCTGGTGGAGTCCTGACTTGGGTGCTTGATAGAAAGTGCCATGAAAAACTCTCAGCATTCAGCCATGCACACACACTCTTTAACAGTTTAGGTACAAAATCCAGGTCAGAAGGAGCTCAACCTGTAGGTCACACTATACACGCAACTGCCATAAGTTAAAAAAAGGAAGGAAGGAAGAAAGAGAGAAAGAAAGAAAGAAGAAAGAAAGAAAGAAAGAAAGAAAGAAAGAAAGAAAGAAAGAAAGAAAGAAAGAAAATGGCCTTAGAGCCTAGAATAAGGATGAATAGCTATAGGGCCAGACTGTGAGAAGCATTTAAATATTCTTTCATAAAAATGAAGTAGGTCATTTCTAAATTGAGTTTTTCTCCTTTTTAAAGGCATGTATTCAATTAAATATTTGGTGTTTCTTGGAAAAGAAAATAACAAGGTTTCCCTTATTGATGTCAAAGCACTCAAAAGCCAGTATACCTGGGAGGAAGTGACTCCTAGCCTCAGGCCCATGTTATTGTTTGGGCTTTCACAGCTTGATATCATAGGCTTTTTTCAATGTTAATGTGGATCAGAGCCTATATTTTAAAAAAAAAAAAAAAAAGACAGACACAGCCTTTATCCTTACTGATATTTAGAGAGTTTGCCTGTAAGGGAACTTACACCTAGCATGTAAGTTACTCGTTAAGGAGAGAACACTTGGTGTGAAGTCTATGGTGTGACCATCTAAGTAGTAATGGAGCTTTGCTTCACACAGAGGTTTCAGTTCCCCCTCTCTGAGCCTAATGATTCCAACCCTGTGCTGCTGGTATTGGCAGGGTGCAAGGGCCATAAGCTGATCTGCTTTTACATATGCATTCCACTGCCCACAGGGCGTGCAGAAAAGGACTCCTTAAAGCTCTTCCTTGTGGTTGAAAGATGCCATATAGCTGGAGTCTTAGGTGTCAAAGGCAACAAGTGCCACAAGAGAACATCGCAGAAGTGCTCTTTGCTCCATGCCATCAAAGAACAGACAGAATATAGGTACAAAAGAGTAGCATTTGGAAATTAAGCATGAAGAAGCCATAGTACTTCTAGCATCTCTCTTCAAGGTGTGTCTATTTATGCTGCCTAGAGTAAGCCCCCTTCCTTTTTTAGGAAACATATATCCTTCATCCTAGAACATTGACTAAATTGTCTTCTTCCTATGATTGTCATCTACTCCAATAATACACTCTTCCCTCATGTACTAAACACTTAAAGAGTGTAACTGATAGACTAATATGCCTGAGGACAGGATAATGAGCTTCTTTTTACCCAATAGACCACCTTTGCCTGTCTTTTTCTTTTCATACTGTCCAGTCTACAGTTTCATTTTGCCAGTAATTATAAACCCACTACCTATTGCCTCATCCAGCCAGCATTGACCAATGCTGGTTTAGGAAGGAACAGAAGAAAGTAAGAGAATTGCAAATATTGAAAGTCATCAGATTCAACTTTAAAAAAAAAAAAAAAAACAGAATGAGGGGTGGAAAGTGAGGTGAGGTGTCTTTATTCTACTGTTTCTATTGTTTCTATCATAATTTTCCGAAGTGTGTGTTCTTTATTTAAAAATTAGACCTGGAGATAGAAATCCAACCAGTTTCCGTGCTCAACATCTGTCAGCAAAGCACATAATAATAGTAGCACAAATACAGATTTCTTGAAATTCAGAAGTGATACCCAGAGCTCTTCCAGTGGTAGGGAATGAAGGGCATAGTCTTCCAGAATCTTCTGCAATATGAGAAGATGAGTGTCAGTTAGCCTTACAGAGCCCCTCCCTCCTTTTCTCTGTGGCCATCACATCCCCTGCAGCATTCCCAGCTCTTCCTCCCCTGGCTTGTGTCCTGATCCCTTGGTTTGTTCCCACTGGCATTCAGAGACAATGCCATAGGGATTGTTTTCCTTGTTAAAGGAAACCACTCTACAGATTCTGATTATTTTGCAGAACATCTGGTTTGCAAATGAGAAGATCTCTGGGGCATGGGCTGCACAGAGTGAACAATTTTGAAGAAGCTTTTAACAAAACTTGAAATCGCTTAACAACAACAAAATCAGCTCCCCTTCCTGCTGCTCTAGGGCTCACAATCTTCACTCTAAGGGGAAGGTGACATTTGAAAAGTAAGCTAGGGCTGGGGAGGTGTCTCCATGGGTAAAGTGCTTGCTCCTCAAGCATGAAAGCCTAAGTTAGGATCCCAACACTCATGAAAGAAACTGGGTGTGGTAGTGTGTGCTTATAGTCCCAGCACTTGGAAGCAGAGACAAGAGGATCCCAGGAGCTTACCTAGATGGATGGATGGATGGATGGATGGATGGATGGATGGATGGATGGATGGATGGGTGGAGACACAATTGAGAACATCCTGGTGTCAACCCTTTCCTCCACATGCACTCACACAGGTGAGTACACACTCATAGATAATACTTGTTAACCCACACACACGTAAAATAGCTTTCTTACGTAGAGCGCTTCGGTTTAAGCCTTTTAGCTTAACCCTGTTCTTAGCCACTTTCTCCATCATTAAGGAATGGTCAGTTGATTAAGCAAAACATAGGTGGCAAGGAAATTAATTGGAAAACCAGTAGAAAATACATTTCAAATTCAAATTTCCCAGTACTTATTTTTTCTTTCAACAAATTTCAAATAAGTTGAAGTGGGGGAAGGAGAAAGAAAAACACCCATATTGGCAAGCACAGCTATGAAGTAAAATTGTCGGGGGAATTCTTTGCCTGCCCAGGTGTTGGGATTTAAAGCCCCTCCATAGCAGAGACTAAAGAGGAATTCAATTATGAAAGCCGGAGCCCGTTGGTTCTGTATTGACTTTAGTTAAGAAAATAAACTAGGGGAAAGTGTATTAAAATGTTGCCAGACTGCTTGTCCCACTTCTTTCTAAGCTTACGAGCAGCAAAACAGGGCAGTTTGAATTCCTTGCAGCTAAGCTCGCTCCAGGGTAAGCTAGTTTCTCTAGGTTGTACCTACAGCATTTCCTAATGTCCACCCTGGACTCATGTAGCCATGTGCTACCTTACCGTGACTCTGTGTCATAATGAAAGAACAGCTCAGATCAATTGGTAAGAAAAGTATTTAAGGTGGTGAATTTAATTTTGTTCTAGGATTTTCATTTTCATGTATGGCACCCGTTGTGTTGGAGACCACGGACTAATTTATGGATTAGTTTTAAGCCCCCAGTCTGTCACACTCAATGAACAATTCTGAGTTGGAGAGAATCCATCTGAAAGGATTAGAACGGGCCACAGTGGGGCTTACACATGACTGTTTCTACTAAATATTGCCCAGCGGCCTCTCAGGCAGGTTCTAGTTTTTATTTTGTCAGTTTTATTTGTTTGTTTCCCCCTCTTCTTGGCTACTTGGTTAAGTGGCTGCTGTCTCTAACCTTCTGACCTCACACGTTGTCGTAGCTTTTTCATTTTGCGAATGTCTTTTTTTTTTTTTTTTACTTCTTCAGTTTATTGCTCAGAGAGAGGTATTCCTATAGTTTAATTTTTATTCTCTGTTTCAATACACATATTTAATTTTGCAAATATCTTACACCTCAACGTGAAATATCTGTAGTTGTTTTGTTGATTTGAGGTGGAGCCATGTTAACTGTTTGCAGGGCTGTGAACCTAAGAAGGGAAGTCAGTGTTGTGACATGAGTACCTTCCGTTGGGGGCCCTAGCTCACATACCTTCTTTTTATTGTGGACTCATGAAACAGCTAAGAAATGCCGAAGAACACTATACATACATTCAGCGCTTGTGAGAACAGGGGTTGGCTTGCTTTTGTTTGTTTGTTTCATCCTTCCTTTTAAACATGTAAAATAATACACAAATACATTTGTCCTCAGTATAATTTAAACTAGAGACCACTTTTTGTGACCTGTTTTCTCACAGGCCTAGCTCAAAGGCTTTTTTTTTTTTTAAGACAACACAATGAGGTTTAAAAAACCTTTCTGCGAGCAACTAGACACTACTTCAAGCCATTTTATTGCATTTATAACTTACACTGGAAATGTTTGCATTTATTTACCCACAAAATTAAAATACTATAAAATGTTCCAGTGACCACCCAGAAGCTGTTCTTGGGGTGGAGGTGAACGTGCACTCTTTTCCACTTTCTGATGAAGGACGCCCTACTAAATCATGCTTCACAGCTCTGGACTGAGAGAGCCAAGCTGTCTATGGTTTCTGCATAGTGTCATAATGCAGTTATGAAGGAGATTTAGATCCTTCCTCATGAGCTCCCCTACACACACAATGGGGAGCACACATTCACTTCTAAAGCACTGTCCCTTCTCTCTTGACTTGAAGTAGCCTCTGCTTGGGTTTTGTACATACCAGATGCTCTGTGAGAAAAGTCAATCGCTCCCCAGATACACTCTTAATCCCGATGTAAACCCCATAGCCAACCTGTGTTCCTGCTACAGCAGCCCATCCTTCGATGCTCATAGGTTTGCCATTTCCAACTGCAGTAATCATGTTGTTTGACTTGAATATGTGTCTGCTTAACTGTTTTAGAGTGTTTTCCCTCAATATGCCTTTTTCTCTTCTGTTGGGTTCAATTGATGGATTTCGCATCCCTAGAGTTGGGAGCAAAATGCACTGTGGTCGTGGCTGCGTTTATTGTCTGCTGCCCATGTAAGAGCTGACGCCTGGCTTCATCTGATTTAATTTTGTTGTGAAGCTGACATGTTGTAATACAGGAAGACAGTAAATTGGGATAATTGGTCAATGCTGAGATCTGATTTCAAAACACCCTACTGTTTTAAGTCTCCCCCCCCCCTTTTTTTTTCTTTCATTTTATACTAATATTTTACCTGGTTAAAAAAAAAAAAGGTGTGTTAGAAATGCTACCACAAAAATAATGAGCCAAAGCAGTTATTGCTTTTCTCTTCAGTTTTGGAAAGGAGCCAATGCCTGCCCATAAAATGTTTTACATGCATTTGAATGTTTATACAAATGTGCCTTTGATCCTGCCCCTCATATTTAAAGTGCCTTATGCCAATGTTGGTCTGGGATGTCTCAACTATGGAGATGAATCTGTCACTTTTAAGGATCTGGTGTAGGGTTTGTTTCAACTGTACAACTTCCCGTGTTGTTTTCACTGCTGTTTTAGGCACACAGACTTGTCTTGTAAGTATTTTTCTGCAGTGTATTTTATGGTTAATTCTGGCTCCTTAGAAGGGCTCTGATTTTTTTATGGTAACAGGAGGGCTCTTGTGGTTCCAGAAAGCATGCCAACTGAAGGGAGCACCGGTGTGAACTCATGTGTCACATTTATACATCAGAAGCTCCAGGCTCACTTGACACCCCACACACACCAAACAAGTTCCACGTTTGATGTTCCAGTGCATTTAAACATTGCCTGTGTCAAGTTCAAGTCATTGAAAAGAATTGCCAGCTGAAGACCTCCATTATAAAAAATGGCAGGGGATTGTTTGTGAGTTTTAACCCTCAGTCTCCCACTTCACCAGCAGCAACTTTTGACAGGGGGAGGGAAAGGCTGGTAGAAGGAAGAACACATTTGAAAACTGAAAAAGAAAGGGGGGCCTGGCGCATTGACATTAGAATGAAGTTGGCTGGAAGGACTCTCTTTAAGATGACTGGAAAATGAAGTCCCCCATGACTTTGTTAGCTATTCACACCACTTCTATGGCTTAAATGTGAAGAGAAAAATTATTTCTTGAATACTTGGAGGAATTTTGGCACAACCTGATAGGAACAAACTTGAACAACATCAAAAGTAGGATAGGCTACAAGTGGAAGAGCACCAATGAAGATGGGGATGTGGTGCTGAACACAGACAGGGATGGCTGGATTCTTGAGACTTTGAAATTCTCAAGCGATGTTTGTCCAGTTGTGTGAACATGTGCATTTTTGTGACAGGCCTAGTAGATTATGACGTATCTTATAGAATGAAGAATCCGGGATCTGTGTGTGTGTGTGTGTGTGTGTGTGTGTGTGTGTGTGTGTGTGTGTGTGTGTGTGTTTGAACATATTCACTCTCATGGCTGCTCCATGAGTTGAACTTACCAGCTAACTTCTGATGAAATAATACAGTGTATGGAGAATTGGAATCTGTGTTGCACATTCACCAGCGAGCATCTGAGCATCACCTGGATAAGTGTCCTCCTGACAGTGGAGTTGATTCCTGTGGTGCCTAATTACCAGTCAAGAAGCCCTAGCACCCGCCCAGGTGGGTTGGGTTAAAACAAAGGCAATGTTTGAATGTCTGAATCCATTGTTTAACCAGCCTTCCAACTGAGCTTTTCTGTCACAGTCCTGAGCTTCGATGCTTTAAGAGCCATCTAGCAGCCACTGAGTTTGCACTGGTGTTTCTCATCACTTTGCATGTCCCCTAACTATTGACTCCCAAATACATGTGTCCTGGCAAGACACCCAGAACCAGAGAATTTACTGTTTTCCTCCCTGGCTCGCAGCTTTGAGCTCAAGGCATGTCTTAAAACAGTGCACTCACTTCAGATGCTCTTTGCTTTTCATTTATTATTGCTTGTCACGCGGTGTTCTTTGAAAGCTTGCTCATATATTATCTGTTCCATTTTTTTCCATTCTCCCTTTTTTTGCATGCTGTTCCTCCTGTTTCTTCCCTTCCTCCAATCCTCTGTTCCCGTCTGTAGACACCACGGCGACGACAGAACCAGCAGTTCACGGTTGGTATCACATTACTGTTTATCTACTTTCTCAGCGCTGCTGAGAGGCAAGGCAAGCCTGGGAAAAAGAGAAATGCAGTCTTCAAGGGAACTCACGCTCCAAATAGACTGATCTCATAAATGCACCATCATTTTTTAATGTTTGACACCACACTGAGTCTTGTCATTTCTGTTGTCAGTTCAGTGGCCAATGGTTGCAGTCTGAGATGAGGCCTCCTCTCTGGGGGGCAAGTGTGGCAGGATGTCCATTACACATTCTTCCTTACTTATAAAATTACACCAAGCCTTGGACTAAATGAGACTTCAAAAAATTGTTTTTAATTAAATGGGGAGGAAAATATTTGTCTACAGAGCTAGCATCTGAAGTAAAGGCCATGTTCCTCCATGAACTTATCCACCCAGTCTCTGTTTATTTAAGCGTATGTTTCCACCAGTGGGAAACACCTTCCCAAAGAATGTTCCCCAAGTCCATTTGAACATAGAGTTTTAAGGTAGTCTTTGGTGTGTGGTACTTTGCAAGCCAAATATAAAAAGTGGATTAAGTTGTTTTGTTTTTAACCAAAAGATGCATAAAAACTGAGTGCATAATCTTCAGACAGGGACACCAGGACATACTACCGTACTACAAACTAGTAGACTACCAATGGAAACGGGTCTATTAACTTTTCTTTCTTTCTCCCTTCCTTCCTTTAATCAGAAAGTGAGAGTCCTGTTTCATCTGTATATAATATATACTCAGCTCGAATCTAACCTTGGCAAGATTGTGCTTAGAGCAGATATGCTAGTTTTAAAAGGGGCTGTGTTCTTACAGTAACTGAATCCAAGGGAATCATTTGGGAAAGGGCCTGCTTCAATCACTTTATGTGCTGTGCAGGGTGAAAATCTATCACTTAAGTGACAAGAGGTGATCAGCCAGCCCTGTAGTGTTCGTTCAGCTTAAAGACCAACATCTAGCCCACACTGACAACTATATCTGAGAACTTATAAGTTGGAAATCTATGAGTAAAACCTGTGTTGGGCTGTTGTTGGAGAATATGCTTTAGTCCAGGTCAGTGTAGCAGCAGAGAACTTTCTAAACTCTCTCTCTCTCTCTCTTTCCAGCCTACTCCCACTTCACTTTGTCCTAATGTCCATACAATAAATTAAAGGGGCCAGTTATACTCCATAGTCATAAGAAATCAGTCATATATAAAATATGCATGTTTTAAAGCAATGTCCGTTAGAGCTGGCTACATCTCAGGCACTGAGCTCCATTACATTTAGTTGTTGAGTACCTCCTGACTTTTTAAAAAAGTACTCCAAGTTTTAGGCTTCCTATAATTAATTCCAGGGTCAAATACAACCTAGGTTTCCAAATTCTCTGGGCTCTTTGAAGAAATAGTGGCAATTTATCCCTAAAGCTCCAAAGTTTCACGTTTTAGGTCCCTCAATAAAATCCAAGCACTTGTTTGTAGAACTGGTACTTAAACATCTGGATAGGTTATGCAGACTAGGAAACTTGTCCTCTGATGTGAAAGTGAAAACATCAACTAGAAGCCAATTCAGATTAGGGGTTACTCATCTTAATTAGTTCTACCTCTTTAAAGAGATCAAAAGGGAAAGGAGTCTGAACACTGGGATTGGGCTCAGTTAGCATACTGGTGGCAGGACACAGGGCTGACTGTTCCATGAGAAGCAGCCACCATCTTTTTATTTAGGGACAACACCATATCAGGGTTCTAGGCTGAGACTAACAGATGTGAGAAGTTTGTGGGAGAAAGTAGCAAACACAGCCTTCTTGTATAGTGTGTCTCTCACACCTTCAACTGGACTCCTTAGCAACAAAGGACCAGAGAAGTGGCAAATCATCCCAGATGATCCCTGCATAGTGCATTTGTAAGTTCATTCTTCAACACATCCCTGATCCTCATAGTCACTCTCAAAGTGTCCCCCAATATTTTGACCTGCTGACTCTCAAGCCTACAGCCAAAAGCACTAATGAAAACCAAGTAATGTCTGAAATTTTCCAAGTCAGTTGTAAAGGGTAACAGTGTGTGGTGGAAATTCCAGAGGGAGGAAGAGGGTTAAAAAGGAGATGATACTGTGGAGTTGATTGTACCCTATTGGAAACCCAGTTTATTCCTCAGTGCAGCTACCATATGACTGATATTCAGTCCATGATGAGCTTGAGAAGGTCCTTATGGTGACCTGGTCCCAGAAAAAAAAAGTGGCTTGATAACTTAGCAACATAAATGACAAGACATACTAAGTCAGCCAACTGTGGCCATCTTCCTGGTCTTAAAAGTGTTATACTGGACTTTCCATATTTCTGTTTTCTTCCATTAAAAAAAAAAAACAGAAAAGACCTTTCAAGATTTCCCTTTGAAGACTCATTAAAATATTTTATTCAAGCTTGTGTTGCTAGAGTATGTATGAAGTTTATTCTAGTTGTTCATGTATGTTGACTGTTCTTACCAAAAACTGATTGGAATAAGCATGTATTGGAAGGTTGGAAGTGCATGGGCATGTTTCAAAACCAAATGGATTTTCTCCAAAAGAAAACCAAGCAACAATTCACCATATGTTTTTAAGGATCTCACTGAGAGTAAAGACAAATGTGAAATGTGAGCATAAGAATGAGATGTTTTCAGGCAAGGCTGACACAAGGGGTCTCTTTGAATAAGGATCTTGAGCATTTGTGGTTTTGGAGCTCATCCTTAATGGCCTGCAAGGGAACAATTGAAAAAACAAAAAGACCTGTGTTGTGTGTGCATGTTGAACGATACCAAATAAGAAAGAAGGAAAAGCCACTGCCAAATCCTGATAGCTCGTGGTCAGAAGCTGCTGGCAGACATGCATGGGTGGTTAGCGCACGGGTGGTGTCGTCGTTATCCCGATTATTTGCTGTGTGGGTGCGTGTGATGGTTTTTGTCTGTCTGTTTCAATGTGGGTATTCCTCTTTAAATGTCTTGTGCCTTGTTCTTTTCTGTCCCATGTGTTCCCTCTCCCTTCCCTTCCCCTCCCCCTGACCCCCACGAGGGTCAGGTGACAGCATGCCCATGGTCTGGAATAGCGCTTGTGCTTCTGCTGCACTGCGATCAGCTGGCTTCTGGGTTGGAGGTCTCTCTCTCTCTCTCTCTCTCTCTCTCTCTCTCTCTCTCTCCCCTCTCCTCTCGCCTCTTGCCTCTCTCCCTCTCTCTCTCCTCCATCTCTCCTTTCCTCCCTCCCCCTACTCCCTTCAACCCACTCTCTCTAACTCAGCCTGCCTGTTCTCTTTGTTGAGACAGTGCAGGCTGAGGATCTCACAGATTTTCATATCCCACATGAGTTTTCAGATAGATTAATTCATTCCAGAATGGAAAACCCCTCTGAAACACTCTTTTCTTTTCCATCTTGGTTTCAAAGTATTTCGCCAGTGCTAGAGAACAAGCCCACACCCCAGACCACTGCCTGTCTTTAGGTAACAACCCCACAAGTCTCCCTTTCCCTGATTTATAACTAGTGCAGAGTGTGATAGAATTCTAGAAGCATTGTGTTATGTCCTTATCTTACGTGTTATTCAGTTGTGGGAAAATTTGTAAGCCTGTTTGAAAGAAGACTAGCCAGCAGTGCACTTGATTACAACCGCTATGTCCACCGTCTGTGTATGTACCTCTGTACATCTCTGTATGAGTACATAACAATGGCATTCAAAGGCTGTCATTCAGTCAAGGGACTCTGCAGACATTGTATGTTCTACCCAAGAACAAAGCTAAAGAGGTTTACGAATGGCTGCAGGACCTGAAGATTGCGTTGCAGCCTTGATATGCAGTTTGGAAACTATGTGCTGCTGTTTAACGGCGTGAACCAAATTTCTGCTAATGGGAAGAAGGGAAAAACTCTCCACAAAAGCTGACAAAGCAGGAAGAACAGGATGACTGAGCTTTTAGATTAAAACAACCGGGGGCGTCTGAACTCTTATGGCTGGTGGTGGAAGTATCAGTTTCCATGACATGGCCAAGTGATCAGATGTGTGCTGCGTAGGTAAGAGAGAGACCGTCGCCTACTTTGTTTTTCCTAATGAGAATGGTACTAAGGCCAGTGGGCCTAGGGATTTTAATTTTTTTTCATAATTTTCTGTAATATATATGATAACCTATTGAATCAAACCCAGGATCCTCTTTAGGTATACTTTATTTTTGCATTTAATTGAAATGGCTAGGATTTCTGACTGGTTCTAAGTCTCTGAGGTTTTTCTTCTGGTTTTAAAATTGCCACATTATAACCAGCATGAGAATCCAGCAGATGCTGAAGAAGGAGGAACAGCTCCACAAGTGCACAGTGCTTAGCCTGAACCACAGCATCTATGAGGTGTATGCAGAAGAGACAACCTCCGTGCATAAATTAAATTATCATGTCCGCACTTTAGGATTTCCTTAGTTGCAAAAAAAAAAAAAATCCCATATACAACAAAAGTAAACTTTCACTTGTTTAACAGAGTTTAAAGAAATGCATAGCATGCATTTTAATTAGATGTGACTAGAAAGAGCTTGACTAGATGATAGGAAACTTTGAATAGAAGCACCAAGAAGTAATTTCCCACTTATTATTAAATGGCAATGCTTCCTTTTGAGAAATATTCTCTGCTTCATAAAATGCATCTTTGTCATTTTCTTTGAGAAAATGAGAGGAGTCTAATTTTTGACATGAAAGAAAGATACCTAAGCCAGAGCAATTCTAGGAGGTGGGTTTTGTCTTTCCTCACTTGTACAACAGTGCTAAACTCTTTTAATTATATTTATTCAGGAATTATCCAACAATGGCAATGTGCTGTAGATTCATAAGAAACACTTGCACTGCAAAAACAAATTTAACGCCACTGGCCTAAATGGCTTCTCAGTTTGGAACATAATCTAAGCAGGAGATTCCAGATGATTTGGTGTATTTTAAAATGTTGTGCCTTTAAAAATGACAGTTTCAGCTTTAATGAGGTGTATATCAACTGTCTGCCATTTCTTAATGGAAAACTTTGCATATCAATGATACTTCATAAACATATTTGTCTTTATTTTTTTTTAATTAGCTTTCTAGTGTCCTCCCCAAGGAAACAGGCCTTCAGCAGTAAAGTTGCCTACTTGAAATATCCTTGTTTAATGTGATTCAATGGGCACCAAGCATGTATGTAGAACACTTTGATATTCATCAGGCCATGTAGTAGTGAGGGATTAGCCTTCTGTGAACTGCAAATTCATAATTAACTACAGATAACTACTTTATGTTGCCCATTTATAACAGTAATTCAAATAATTGTATTCATTAGTCTTTATACAATGGATAAAGCCAATTAGAAATAGAAACACTTTCAGCCAATCATATTTCAGAACAAAGGGCTAGCATTTCTCCTCAGCTGCCTCTATAATATATTGCATTACCGTGTTCCCTTTAGTTGCCTGGTTCCATAGTTCTGAACACCTGTCACTCTAAAGGCTTTCATTTTGATTTGACTTCTGCTCTGGAGCACTTGGCCCCCAAGGTTCCTGTGAGAAAGTCTCCCCTCTTAGGACTGATGGTGGGACAGCCTCCTCACATACTCAACTAGCTCGCCATGTTCACTTGGCTTCTTTGTAAATTGCCTTAGAAAATTGAAGCTTTAATGACCACTTACACAAGGTGGTTGTAGTTCATTTCAAATAAACATAAGTGGCAACCACTCTGCCATTGTGTATTTCCAGAGCATTTGTTTTGGTTACCTTTAGGCTTTGGTCAGTAGTTGACCAAGGATGACTCTCGAAGCATTAATTCAGCAAATACTAACAATATAGTTTGTGCTAAGCTCCAGGGAGAGGAAAGATACAAAAATAAACAAAACTATTGTCTCTCTCCAAAGACCTTACAGCTGAATTAGATCCACAACCATCTTCAAAACAACAGACACAGACTATATGACAGCTATTGTGGGGATTCGAGCCTTTGGTGCAATAAGATGGAATTGGAGGAGAACAGCAATGAATAAGCAAAGGCCACCTTGACCATCTTAACATTTTAGGGTGTTTAATAAACTTCCTTAAAAGATCAGCTGAGAAATAAGCATGAGGAAATGGAAGCCATCTCTAGCTGAGTCTCCCTGTGTTGAGCTACTCTCTTTTGCCTCACGTCATACAGAGCAGAGCTGGTGGAGAGACATCCCCACTAGCCCACATTGGGGTTGACTGGGATACAGGTATTTCAAGCCCCACTTGATATCTCCTGACTAACTGCTTTTTCAGCTTTGAGGGTTTTATTTTTCTGGAATACCATTGATTTATGAAATTCTTCTTTTAAAATAACGAGTTGTGAATCAGATTTTTCTGATGAAGGCATAACCTGCTGCAATCTGCACTTGGCAGATGCTGTACCATTTTGAAATATGTGATCCAAGATCATTCTAAATTGATAAATGAACTACGTTTGTCAGTATTGGCAAAGGATTTCAATTTTCAGCTAAATGCAAGATAAAACTTACATATGTCAGTATGTAGCATCTAAATACATTCATATTTAAGAGATCTATCAGAGTGTCCACAGCTAACAATCCAGCATTACTCTTTTTTTCTTTCTGCATGTTTATTTGAATGAGTGATTTTGAAACATTCACCCTCATGTTTCATGTGCTTTCAACAGTAGAGGCTGAGGACTCTTTCTGCCTTGACTGTATATCAATGACAATTACATAATTAAGGAAATGAACATATGGATTAATATATTCAAGCTCTCAAAAAAGTGAGAGATAGCAAGAGATTTGGCTCATGTTTTATTTTTTAAAACAAAATCCATCCTCAGTTCTTAAGTGTTTTGTTTATGTCCCTCGAGGAATGAAAAGAAAAACGATTTGTTTTTACTTGTAAGGCCTTACTCAGTTGCCCAATTCCGCAGAAGAACTGGACAGTGAGGATCTCTCAGGTAAGGGCTAGTCATTAGGTAAGGTGCTGCAGTGTCCAACCTGTGGGTGCTTTGTCCACTGTGACCAAATGACCACTTGGTTTTCTGAGCAGTCAATGTGGGTGCTGAGACTAAGAACAAATCACTTGTAGATAATTTCTTCTCCTTTCTCTCACCCACCTTTTCTTCCTATGGTTACAATGTGTCTATTGCAGACCATGGCCTGTGTTTTTAATATAGTAGAGAGCAAAATGCTGAGGCCAATCTGCTTGCTGTCTTGAAGTAATATTTCCATCCTAGATGTGTAATGGCTCAGGAGAAATTTGGTTGCATTATAAAGCAGTTGATGTTGGATTATGTGACACGATCTTAAAGTCATATTGACTGTCTACTTCTGTGGAATAGACTAGAAAGCCATATCGTATACTTTGAAGTAGATGGTAGAGCAGGGCAGGGAGGCAGGAGGACAATTGTTTTGTCACACATCAGGCTGTAAACTAATTATACACCTCAGACCTTTTTCACAGCATACTGAGCTCTTGCAGAAAGTAGGTTTCATGCTTGATTCCAGGGTTTAGCTGTTACTAATCCGGAGTAAGAAGCATGTCCTAAAAAGGTGGGAAGAAGGAGATTTAAAGTGGTCAGAGCTAAACAATTATACGAGCTCCCATGATAACATGAGACTTCACTGACAACTACCTGCAGCTTCTGAAGCACTTTGATTGGTCACTTAGTGAATCAGTAAGCAAGCCCCTTGACATTGCAGTAGAGAAACCAAGGCACCAGCATGTGAGCCCACTGGAATGCAGGGTTCCATATTACTGCTTCCCAAACAGCGTTCGCTATAGTTGTTTTGAATGACTGGCACTTGAGGTGGCATCCTTAACTATACCTCAGTGAAAACACAAGCTAGTACTCCCCCCATATCTCAGAACTCACTGAATGTATTTCCAGCTGTGTGTTTCTATCAGACCTAACAGTTCTAATCTGTCCCACGTGCCAGGGGGAGCTGAGCTGTTGGAATTTCCCAGAATAGACACTTCCAGGAGACTATTCACTGGGTCTGTCCCTTGCTTGTTCCTGTCTTGCAGTAAGCACCCAGCTAATGCTTTCTGGATAGATGAATAAATTTTAAATACCAGTGAATTTCAGTAAATAAATAGATTAGGAAGGTAATCACCTAATAACCATTTATTTGCCTCTTGTGGTAGAAAAATTTAAAGAAGTTTCAAAAACATGAAAACAAAGTACAACATCACTTTCTTTTAAAATAGAATTAGGTAAGTCCTGCCTGGCTCTAATGTAATGCCAGAAGTAAACCACTGCTTGCCTTCTGGGGGAAGGTGCTCTCTGTCCTGTCACTCATCTGAGAGCAACCCCAGATAAGTGGCCCTGCACAATGCACAATTGGATCTTTCAGGAATCTTGAAAAAGTTCTCCTGGGTTGTTGACCCTGATCTCTCTTGGCATATTTTTCCAGAGAAGAATCACTGAGATAGGAATTTTTGTCCTCTTTAGGAAAACGTGAGTCAGCCAGGTACCTCTTCTCCCAGCATCATCAATTAGGAACACTGCAGGTCTCAGCCCTGCAACATGTTAGATGGGTCCTCACTGCAGTTCTATCAATCACCCAAGTCAGGAGCAATAAACCAACAACTGTTTGTGTTCATAATAATTCGGTTAAATTAATAATTACATTGCCACCCCACTCCCTCCAGGACCAAGGCACTCCTATTGCTGGAAGTCATAAGTCATGTAGAAAGCTGATGAACTAGCAGGCTGGGCTGGGTTGCCTTTGCATCTGGTTTGATGAACTAATCAAAAACTGATTAGCACCTTTGTTCAAAGGGGATGCTGATTAATCAATTACCATTGATTGTGAGCTTGGCTTCTCTAGGCAGCAAAGAGACATCTAAAGGGAGAAAAAAACAACCAATAAAAATTGAACAGCTGTCATAGTGCTTAAATTTATTAAAACAAAATACATTATTTTTTATGAAGCTGTCTTGAAATGGGTCACTGAAGGGGAGCATATTGATTGAGAAAGGATGAACTTCTCAAATTTCTGTAGCCTGGAGACTGAATTCAATTATAATACAAGACAAACAGGTTAACACCAGCCTTAAACAGCCCATCAATAAATTAGAGTAGGTGTTGCCCATTTAATGCTAAACTGTGATAATGAATAATGCTTCCCGCTCCCTGCTGTATTGGGTAGAAAGTCCATCCTTTACAGATTAGGGATTAATGTTTCATACTTCCAAATCTTCCCCTGCTCCGCCCCCACCCCCACCCCTCTTCCTCCATTCACCAGTGCCTGCCTCAGTTAATGACTGTTTCATAGGCAGCATATGGTGCACAGCCCTCAACCAGCAACTTGAGATGCCAGGCTGATTCTCCTTTGTAATCTGCATTTAAAAAAAAAAAAAAAAAAAAAAAAAAGACTCTGTGCCTAGTTCACTGGTTTAATTATTGGCCAACTTGGGGGGTTTAATCTGGCTCTTCCTTGAACCCTTTTATTTACTTTTTGGGTGTTAATTTTATTGATGATAGAGCCACACTAGTTTTGAATTGTTTTATCAATTACATCTGCCGTTTCTTGGTGACAGCTGGTGGTTATTGCCACCCATGTGGAATAGAATAGCTTTAAGCATATTTATCCTTCCATTTTATTTTAAAACTTTAGCAAAAATGTCTCCAACTGCTTCCCCCTCTTCAGCAGTGGAGGGGCCTCTGGGAACTGTTGAGTGGAGTGAGGTGGTAAATAGTGTGCTAGAGAATGGCCCTCAGCACCAGAGAGCAGCCCATCCTTCCCCTGGCAGAGGCACTGACAAGGCATTCCAGCGCTGATTTCAACTCTTGTTACCCTCCAAATGAGAAGGTGATCTGGAAAAATCCTTCATGCCCTTCACAAGCCACCAAAACATACTGGGGAGGGGCAGAATTCTGCTTGACTTCCATAACTCTTGCATAGGTGTTAAGAGAAATCCTGGTGAACCAGCTCTTGGCTCCCTTGGTGGATTATTGAGGGAGCCTGGACTTTACATCCTAGGCCTTCAATCCAGGGATTCTCAGGCAAGAGGCAGTATGCCTGCCCTTGCTCCTGGACGCGTGTGTCCACCCTCACTCACAAGGTAAAGACATTCATACATGCATGCACTAGCACAGGCACAGACAGTAGCCACTGTGTTTAAAAGAGCTCTTCAGTTGACACCACATGAAGTGTGACCCTGATTTGGCAAACAGGCAATTTCATTTCCTTGATAGATAGTATGTCCAAAAAAGAAAGGATAGGAAGGGAGATGCGGTTAAGGTGTGGCCACAGATCTTAAGTGTGTTATTATTTAGCTTGTATTAGCATCCTCTACAACTTAGAAAGTTCTTTCAAGACTGGAGACATGGCTTAGTGGTTAAGAGCACTGACTGCTCTTCCAGAGGACCAGGGTTCAATTCCCAACACCCACATGGCAGCTCCCAACTGTCTGTAACTTTAGGGTCCAACACTCCCACACGTGTAGGCAAACCTCCAATGCACACAAAATAAAAATAAATTAAAGAAAGTTCTTTCATGTACTTTTTTTTTCCCCTTAGCAATTCTGAGGATTGAATCTAGGGCTTCACATATGCTAAGTAATTAAGTACTACCACTAAGTATATATTGCCTAATTTTTATTCTACAAAAGTATTTGAGCTCCATGTGCTTAGCTCTGGGCTTGCCCTTGAGACGCAGGTGAATAAGGCCCAGTAGGCATTGGACCAGCCTTGGATTTCACAGACTAGTCCTGTCAGTTGATGATAACGGTCTAGTAGGAAACACAGCCTGGAAACCCAAGCTGATCATGACTATGGGAAGTTAGTCCAAATAGCTGCAGCTGAAGGGTTGGGACAGGGGAGGGTGGAGGCCAGTTTAGAAAAGCATACCAGAGACCAAGGCCAGGAAGACCTGTTGGATGAAAATGAGCCAGCAGCTCTGGCCTCTTAAAATTCTTTCAGGATAGTTAAAGCAGGGTTGTTCATTTACAAGTGAAGAAAGTTGGCACCCATGTGAGGCCTAGGCAGTTTATGTGGGCAGATTTAAACATGATTCTCCTGTCTACAGAAATAAAAATGGAGCCCTCTGGTCCAGGTCTGCAGCCTCTGAGAACTCCACAGCTTCCTTCATTCTAGAGTCTCTACAGCATACAATTCCTTTTGGCCCTTTTCATATTTGTGTGAAAATCAGGGAAGGGAAAGGGTAAGCTCAGCTCTGAGTACCTCTCAGATAGCTGACTTTCCTGGAGAGGATATTTTAACCCTCAAACTTAGTGCCTTCCCTGTCAGAAAAGATCCATCCACGCTCTCCTCAAACTTTTCCGTGCCTCTGCACCACAGAGTCCTCAAAATGATGGGATTAAGTCCCCCTGAGGTGGCCCTAAATGCCATTGCAAGATGATGCTTGAGAAAGGCTAAGACACAGACGTTTCCCTCGTTAGAAGTTAAGTTGTGCTCTATGGTAACCTTGGAGCTCAGGGTCTGAAGCAGAAGGACCTTGAGTTTAGTGTGAATCAGTGCCTTGAGAGCTCTCATTGAGGCCTATGGTCAGTGACTTTCCCATAATCCAACATGCTACTGTTTTCACCATGGGGAGAAAGGTGGCCACCACCAAATAGACCAAACCTCTCCTTCAGACGAAAAAGTTGTTAGCCACAGTGTGAAGTGTGAGTTCCAGTCCCACAGGTTGGACACTGCTTTGGGGTGACTTCACCATATTCATGATTCCATCCTTCTCACACCCCCAAATGCCTGAGGATGACCACAGCATCTATCTATAGACAGAGTCTAGTGGAATGCCTGTTTGGAAGTACTTCACACTCTGTCCTCTTTACCAGGTTCCTATAAGGAAAATTCCAGTGTCATCCTCAGTAAAAGTCAATCCCACTTCCAAGGGTCCTGTTACAAGATGAGCAGAGCAGGGGTCCCTCTGAAGAGGCTAAATGCCTTGGGATTGGCATCCTGTTTTGTGGAATTATTTCTGCTGATGGTTAAATTAACTAAGCTAAGTGGCTGGAAAAGAGAGAGAGAGATCAACATTTTAAGAGACTTGTCCTAATCTTTAGCTGCAGTGTGTTTAACATTACAGTCCTCAGATGGTATCCCTGAATCATACTGTCATCCGATGGCCCTGTGCTCCCTTCATCGCCATAGAGAATGGTGAAGCCATTAGATGCGGCTCTCATCAATTCCATAAAAGTGAAATGAAAGCTTGGTCGCCATTGCTCCTAAAGAGCTGACAAATACTGACCTAGGGTCAGTGATAGGAACCAAAAAGATCCTCCTTGGTGTTTCATAGAACAGGCTGAAGCTCAGCAGACACTGAGTCCTTGTGGCATGCCAAGCCCTAACCTAAGCCAAATAAGCACTTCTATTCCTCACAGCTGTGCTCTGGCCCCTGACAGCAATCCTGGCAGAATAGCATTGGGGCCAATGCCTCAGAGTCGGTGACTGACTGCCTGAAGTCACACAGGAAAGAATTGAAATTCAGCTTCTGGCCCAATTCTGGTGCACTTTCTCCTGGGCCATGCAGATGAGCTCCTAACTGATACCCTGTGCCTTGGAAATAACAGGCAGGGAGAGTCCTAATCACTGAGTGATGACGTGCAGCCACTGTCTGTGCACAGTTGTCATTTAAATGAGCATATGCTTAGCTCCAGGGTGCACACTGAGGATGACTACTGCAATTTTCCTTGCAATAGCCTTGCACAGCCCCTCCAAGTGTCAGAATAGCAGCATGACATTGCTACAATCAAATGCGGCTGATGGCTGACACCAGCCGCCTGGCATGCTATGGGGGAATCTTCATGGTTTTCTTGCCTTTACATTGATTCCTTCCCTTCCCTTTTCTGAGGAGACAGAAAGGAAAGGTTATGCTGCATAAAGGCTAGTGTGCTCCAATATATATTAACATCTTAATGGGAAAGCTGTGCATGTACTGTATACATTTACTACTCTCTGACAAGAGGGAATTAAATGTCAGAAGGATTTGTAGCATCTATAATTGAATTGGTGCTGAGAAAAGCAAATCTTAAAAGAAGAATAACATATTAGGATTAGCAAACAACGTGGCGTTTTGTCAGCGCTTGCCATTCAGTGTTTCCCCTCCAGTAATAAAGCTGTGCTTTTAAAGCACATGCTTAGCTTGGTTGCCCTAGATGAGAGCCAGCTACCATAGGTGATGAAAATGGGTAGCTACACCTTTCAGATGACACAGCCAGTGTGTGCGTGGTGTATGTGTGCACACGCTCCTGTTTGGTGTTTTGTTTTCCTTCAAGTTTGGAATATGTACCACCTCTCCTCTCCCTCCTCCTTAGCAAGAAGTACCAAGTGACTTCACAATCATTAAGCCTTTTCTGAGATAGATTAATCCATCCAGCTTTAGGAAGCCAGAGACAGCATTTCCATCATAAACACCAATTCTACGAATTTTTAATTAAACTGACTTGTCCAGCAAGACCTCAGCTGCATCAAGTGACAGCGCTATTGCAAAATGTCAGCCTCAGCTTCAGTCATCTCTCTGGGCAGGAGAGGTTCCTGTGGGAGTGGGAGACCTGGAATCCTCCCCTTTAAATGAAACCCAAGGTACATTTTAGCCTCAGATCAGTGGGTGCTGAAGCCTGCACCAAGGAAGCTGGAGATAGGAGGGTACAAGAGTGCAGTTATGTCCATCGCTCCTGATGCTGTACATTTCACACTTCACCTTCTACAAAGCAGAGAGCTCTGTATCCTTTTGACAAAAAGACTGACTTGAGATCTGCTGCCTGGGTTTCTGAAGGGCAGCCTGCAGTTGCAATGAGGATTCTGCTCTGTGAGTCCTTCTGCCAAAGTCCTTCCTTGCCAGGAGCCTGTCAAGGACATCCTAACCATTTCCCGGTTACCCGTGGATCCCTGCTTTGGTAGCACAGCCTGCAAGGCTTATGACAGACCCACAGTCATGGCATTCTCCTGGCAGTTCGTGTGGCACATTTCCTGCCAGGTGGTAAAGTAGCCATAGAAACCAGGGCCCCTTCCAGATGCCTGATTCACACAGGCAGCAGGGCTGAGGGGGTGCTTCATGGAGGAAGTGCTCTACTCTAGTGTTTAAAGACTGAATGTGAGTAGGAAAGAGAGGGATAGAGAAGGACTGAACGTCCACTCCAGCCTTCACAAGTACCTGTTCACCTTGCCCTTCAGGAGCAGGGGGTTCAGGTCAACTGCCCAAGCTGAAGAAAGCTGAGCAGTCGGGACATCCCTGGGATTTGATGAAAGTATTTTTGTTATTGTTCTTGTTGTTTTTAATTCTTTTATTGTTGTTATTCTGCAACTTCTAAGATGCTAAAATCCCCTCCAGGATAGGTGAAACTATGACACAGGGTTTTTTTATTGTTGTTGTTTGTTTAATTGGTTTTTTTTTTGTTTTTTGTTTTTTCAACTTGGCGTTCTGCAAGGGACTTAAATCTCACATGGAACTAAGCTGTTATAGCTTTTTGTCAAATGAAAAGCTAACTCCCAGCTCTAGCCAGTTCATGATGTAGCTGCCTCATCTGGAGCTCTAAAGTGGCACAGGATGGGGTGAAACAGGCAGACCAGGGGTTGGTTGTGCCGTAGTAGCATTGTCACTCCCAGCATTCAGTGCTGCCTAAGTTAGACTTAGCCAGCTCACTTATTCACCTGAATGTGTGAATGAAGCTATTTAGATAAGGTTAACTACACACAGACCATGGTTAGCGGAAACTGGAATGACTGTTCTTGTATATGCTTGGTATTCCTCCCCAGTACAGCAAGGGCATAGCTTTATCCCAAAAGAGAAACACTAACACCTGTGACTGAACAGGCTCCCTTTACCTGAGAACTGGGCTCCTTTAGAAGACCTGTGCACCCCACCTTCACTTTCCACTTGAGAAGCTGCTGCAGCTGGAGACTTTGCCACCTGTTTCATTGTCTGTGTACTAAAAGGAGGAAGAAATCTCCGGATATTCCCAAGAAATCAAGCAGCAAATGGGAAAGGACCCACATGAACGAATCTCCTCCCTCAGGGGAGCAGGACCTTCAGATAATGGTGACAGCTGTGGCCTTTCCACTTAGTAATCTTTCAAGAACTACTCTGAATCCTCACCTCTTGAACAAGATAGGAGAGATGGAGACTGGTGGACATTGCCACAGATACTCCAGTGGGTCATTCATTATTGTCCTCAGACTCCTATTTTATCCATCTCTGGCAGCCAAGTGCATCCCTGTGACAATGCATATTGCTGCCTTTTGTGACCATCAAGGCATCAGCTGCAGATGCAGGTGGGTCAAACCCAGCAGTGGGCAACCAGCATCACCCCTACCACTGTGAGCCAATCCACAGCACCGTTGGAACTGCCTCCCATCCCACAAGAGGGAACAGAAGAGATGAATGAGAAACAACTGCTCTCCACATGGGAGGCCAGACCATGACAGGCACTTAGGAACAGTCACAGCTCTATTACTGCCTCCCATGGCCAGCCAGGGGTGGGAGTAGGGTGGAGGAGAGGTGGGAAGAGGCTGCCAGGAGCTCATAACCAGCAGTGTTCCCTGTAAATTAAACATCAGTTACCTTCTGTGTCCATCTGCTGTAATTGAAAGCAGGAAAAGTGTCTTAGTGATTAACTAGCAGTAGTAAACTTTCTGAGCAAAGTCAGTATCAGAAGGTAGCTAGATTATGCTTATAAATAAGCATCTGCAACGTGTGTGTCCTTGAGGGTGGGAAAGGACTAAAACATGGGTATTTAGTGTGAGCTAAGTACAGGGGGAAATAGCTAGACTGACCACATTTGGAGAGCAAAGGTCAACTGAATAGTTGGGCTTAAGTGAGGAATCCCACAGTTGACAGGGCTTTTTGGTTTTATTTTGTTGTAACCTTGTTTTGAGAGGATTTTCCTTCGTTCTGCCTTTCTTTTCTCTCCCCTACCACAAGCACAAATGTACCAGGACATATCTTGGACTTTTCTGTGCCTGAAGTTTCAGGAAGTAGTCTTTTAACAGTGGACAAGAGTTGCCTGCCTTCAGATGGATCGGGACCCTGTCTTAAACAGCTTCTAGAAACTTCCATCTATTCTCAGATCTCCCAAAGTGGCACCTCTCCGCCTCATGTAACTCTGTATCACTTTGTCCCAAATCTAAGACACACCAAGTTTATTGAAATAAAGTCAAACATTCAATCAGTTTGAAACCCATGGCAACTAAAGACTAGTAGATACCATTCAGATACAACTGGCAAGTTTTACTATGACTTGGTCCCTGTGATAACATTTGAGTGTTCCCAGTGGGGAGTGTCTTCACAATATAAAATGTGGTTCTCCAGCAGGTACCAAACTCCAGGACCACCCACCCTGTGGTGGTTACCCTTTATCATCAGCTTGACTGGTTTTAGGAACACCATGGAAATACACTCATTGATGTGTCTGACAATGTCTTCAGGAGGGTTTAACGAAAGAGAGAAGCCCGATCCTAAATGTGGGTGCCACCATCCATGGGCCAGATCCCAGACAGAGTTTTTAGAAAGCAGAGTACCAGTGGTCTCTGCTTTCTGCTTCCTGATGGAGGGTACCATGCAGCCAGTTGCCCCACTCAACCCTGCCTTCGTGGACTGGACCCTCAGAATTGGAACCAGATAAACCCTTCCTTCTATTATTTGTGGCAGATATTTTGTCACTGAAGAAAATAATTAATGCATACCCTGTACACATTACTTCCGGTCACTCTTTCCTAAAAGTCAACAAAGTTTCTATGACCACTGTCTGCCTCATGGAAAGGACTTCCAGGACAATGGAGGCTGCATTGTCTGCAGTCAGCAGCACTTGGTCTGAGGCAGGGGATTCCTCTCCATTACATTTCAAGTGGAGCTTATTAGACACGTTGCTGGAGGGGCTTGCACATCATGGAGTAGACTAATTGGCTGCAGCACTCTGCCTCCAACCCATCTCCATCCTCCAATTAAACTCCCATCATCCTGTTGTCCAGGCGACCTGCCACTGCCTCTGACTTGGCATTTCTGTTGGGGTTTGGGGTTTGAGTTATTCTGTAGTCCTTCCAAAGCTAACTCCATGGAACACTTTAAATACTCCACATTCTAATTGAAGCTCTTTTAATTAAAGCGCTTTCCATGGGAGCCTCAGTCACGAGTTATTTCCCCACATCCTTCAGTGCCTAGTCTCCAAGCAGAATTGGAAATATCGATAAAAAGTGTAAGCCCTGCCCTCCTGCTGAAAGCGGTGTATCAGGTTTCGGCTCAGAAGAGTACCATTACCTTTAGCTGTCACGGATCTGTACACTTGATCGATAAACTTCAAATATTATTAGAGGTGGAGGCTTCAGAGATTTGCTCTGTTCTTTGGAGAGAGACAGAGATAAATCTTTCTTAGAAATTGACTTGAATTTGCACTCTCGGTCCTTCCCGGTGAAAGGCATTTCTCTTAGGCATCCAGCAACTACAAGGGGGGCAGATTTATAGGCCATGTGCTTCATGTACTGAAAGATTTAAATGGTAAATCCTTCACATATGACTTCACAAATCATGTAAAGTTAAAAGATTTTTACCGTTTCTGTTGCTGCTGTGCTTAAATTGTAAGGTACAGCCAGTAAATCATTTTAATGGAGGTGTCGTACTTGACTCAGTAAAAAAAAAAAAAAAAAAAGAGGACAATGGTTTAGCTTCCACTCCAAAATGTTAATGTATTAATCAACGGTAGAATAATTGTTTTTTACTATGTTATAAATCTCGGGTGCCATTAGGATTTCAGCAAAGGATGTTGTAGCCACATTCCTAAATTAAAATTGTTTACTCTGCCATACATCCATTCTGCATTGCCATAGCTCATTCTGGGTTCATGCTGAAGTTGTTCCCCAGCCAAAAATTCAAAAAGGGACATCATGAGGGAGTGAGGCTCATAAGAAAACTAATTGCATTTTGAGATGTTAAATAAATGACATCAAAACCATCTGTGATGATGGACAAGTATTCCTTCCTGTCTTAACATTTTCTCTCTTCCTCCCCCCCCCCTTTGAATTAGGATTTAAATTGATGCTTTTCCTCTCCTCACACCTTGTAAATGTGGCAAGCATGTCATATGTCTTTAGTCTCATAAGCCTGGTTTTATCTCTACTCAGCCTTGCTTTCCCTATGCATGTTCCTCTCAGAGTGTGATGTGGACCTCTCCACACTCCCCCACCCCCACCCCTATTCCTCTGAGAGCCTGAAGATACCATCTGTGGTGCCCATAAATACTTAGGTCAGCCTCCTTAATTATTAGTAGGTCTGAGTTCCAAGATGTGTACAGTGAGTGCTAAGAATAGGTGAGAACAGGCAGGACACTCTGGCTTCGTGTACCACACACACACACACACACACACACACACACACACTCTCTCTCTCCCTAAGTTTCCTTCGCTCGCGTAGTAGCACTCCTGTGCTCCCTCTAATGAAATTGCCTTGTGGGGAAGACAGATCAATTCAGCTCTGGGCAGGTCAGTCTGTTCCCTCTGTGTAACTTGATCCATCTGGTTTGTTCTTGCTGACTCCTCCATTAAAAAAGAAGGTGACCTTCTGACCCCGGAGGCAGTGTCCCTGGGGCTCCTGGTGTCTTGTAATAAGTTCTACATCCCTATTCCTCTTCTGATTTCAACAGATTCCCGAGCAGGTGAAGAGGGCACCATTGGGGCAGTGGACCATGCAGTGATTGGCGGCGTCGTAGCTGTGGTCGTGTTTGCCATGCTTTGCTTGCTCATCATTCTGGGCCGCTATTTTGCCAGACATAAAGGTAAGCAGTGTGCTTTGGCAGGATGGAGCAACATGTCACCACAGCCCTGAAACTGGGGGGGCCTCACTGTTGTCATTAGTAGGCAGCTTGGTGTAAAGGATGACACAGCATATATGATTCCTAAAAAAGGAGAAGTGGGGTTGAGTTGGTAAAGAAACCTTAACAGCTGCTGCTAAGGACCGCATGGCAATTTGAATTCCCTATACATACAAAGCTGGATAGCTCTGTTGTGCCCCAGTCTACATTTGGGGATAGAGTCAAAATAATAAGGTATGGGCTAGTGTGATAAGTGGCCTGAGCCGGGGAAGATTGTATGTGTGGCCTAACATCCACAACCCCAGAGACAGGTGGACCAGTTCTCTGACCCTGAAACTCTGAGTAAGCTGGTCCCCAGGCCCAGAATGTTTCCTCCTTGATGTGATGTGCCCAGGTTTAAAAAAAAAAAAAGAAAAAGAAAAAAATCCTTTGCCTTAAAAGCCACATAAATATGTATTTTTTAAATTATCAGGGCAATTGATTTAAATTGCCATTAATCATCACACTTACCAACTGTGCAGACTGGATGGGCAATCATCTTTGCCAATGCTCTTCCTCTCTGCCTCATGCTGCTCTGAGCCTCTTCTCCCCTCCTGGTAATTTAGTCTTCCTTTTCTTTGTCGGCCCTTGTCTTTCTCAGTTGTTTTTCTCAAGCACTGTGCAATAAGCTTTGGGGGTTTTATAGGCATTTGCATACTGTTTCATTGTGACTTGGGTTTGGGTAAGGTCCCTGGACCCCAGCAGTGGAGGTCCGGGGTGCTTAACAACAGACTTTAGGATCCAGAAGTGTCTGTCTGGATCACAGAACAGTTGAGGACTCTTGGAGCTGTGTGGCCCAGAACCTCCGCCTTTCAGTGCTTAACTTGGTAGAGCTGGGAAGGTACAGCCAGGGAGCCAAGCAGAGTGTGCACAGCATCCATGGAGGATCAGAAGATGGTAACATGTCTCTGCAAGAGAGAGGACTCTGGAAGGAGACATTTGACCACCTGCTTGCTCAGTTTATCCCTTTAAAATCTGAAAATTCAACAAAATGTCTCGGGCTTTTTGAAGACTCTAGCATGAGAACATAATCCGAAGAGGGCTATCAGGCAGTATGAGTTCTACCTGTCTGCTGTTTCGAGGTGAAGTTGTGTCTTCCTCCACATAAACCCTATGGATTTGGTGATAGAAATGTCACCAACTTGGTTAATGTTCTGTCTATTGTCATTATGAAGTGGCTGTGCCAATTAGCAAATCCATGAATCTGGGTCCAGGCTCCAGTCACGTGGTGAGAAAAAAATCCCTTGTTCATGAAGACAGAGCCCAAGCCTCGAATGCAGCCTTGACAATACCAAAGTATGTCTCTATCTGGTGCTCTACTGAAAAGGAAGGCACAGGGAAACCAGTCCTTAGACAAGTTCAAGCACAGTCTCACCTGTGGGTAGCCAGTAGCAATTCATAAAGCCAGGAGGATATGGTTGGAGTAACTGATTCAAGATAACAATAGAAGCGTCATTGGGGCCCTTATTCATTTATTGGCTAATTGTTCTTCCTTGCTTTGGTCTTTAACCATGTGTGAACATCTCTGGTCATTGGTCTTTGGTGTTTACTGTTTATGCATTAGTCAGCAGCTCTCCAGCTTTCTGCATTTTAGCCCCACTCATGTCTTCTTCTCTGGTCATAATCACTGCTCTAATGTCTCGTTTGCTGAATTACATCGCAGCAGCTCAGTTGGAGTGGTAACTTTGGAGCCCGGGATCCCCATCTGTCTCACCCACCTTGCTCTCTTCTTCCAATTGTTTTTTTTTTCCCCTCTGCTGCCTGCACACCACTTCGGCTGATGATGGCCATAAAGCAACTTGCCATCTCTGTACCACTTCACAGAGGCCATCAGAGAGTCACAGTGCTTTACCCCTTCATCTTTCAGGTACATACTTCACTCATGAAGCCAAAGGAGCCGATGATGCAGCAGACGCAGACACAGCTATAATCAATGCAGAAGGAGGACAGAACAACTCCGAAGAAAAGAAAGAGTACTTCATCTAGATCAGCCTTTTTGTTCCAATGAGGTGTCCAACTGGCCCTGTTTAGATGATAAAAGAGACAGTGACACTGGAACTTGCGAGACGCTTGTGTGTTTTTTATGAGTGGGTGGAAAGATGTGAGGCTGGGAAGGCTTGGGATTTGCTATGTAAAAACAAAAAGAAAAAATGTTCTTTGAAAAGTACGCTCTGCTGTTTGACACCTCTTCTTATCTGGTTTTAATTTGATTTGGGTTTTGGTTTTTTTTTTTTTTTGATTTTTATTTCTTTCTACCAAGTTAAACTTGGGTTTCGATAGATTGCAGAAAATTCTGTGCCTTGTTTTTCATTTCTTTGTTGTGTTATTTTCCCCTTTTCCTTTTTATGCATTTATTTTTCCCAAAAATCAATTTTTTCCCTTGGGTTTTTTTGGAATTGACCTGCTGGGATTCCTAAGACTTCCCCATTGTTGCCGTTTTCCTGCTTTCTTTTGTTTTTGTGTTGATGGTGACTGCTTTCTGTTCCAAATTCAGTTGCATAAAAGGAAAACCAGCACAGTTTAGATTTCATAGTTCAGAATTTAGTGTCTCCATGATGCATTCTTCTCTGTTGTCGTAAAGATTTGGGTGAAAAAAAAAAAAAAGAAAAAAAAAAAGAAAAAAACAGTGAAAACTCTTTGCTGCTGCCCTTGTTTCAATACTTAGAGCAACGAAGACTAGAAAAGTAGACTGTGACTCAGAAACTGTTGTTTGCTGTGGATCTTCATTACTGTACAGGGTTATCTGCAAGTGAGGTGTGTCGCAATGAGATTGAATCTGTCTTTAATTCCGTATCTGTAGGCGGCTCAGTATAGATTGCCCCACGCTGTGCAGAAAGGTTTGGGGTGGAAAGTCTCCTCCTTCCTTGTTGCCCTAAACAGACCCAACAGGTGAGGTCTGTCCATTTTATGTCAGTGGACAAATTTGAGGAGAGGAAGCAGGGAGGGGATAAGGTAGTCCTGCTCTGGTTGTCTCTACTCCAAACAACTCCATCCACCTTTCCCAATTGGCCTTACTGCTCACCGGTGTGCAGGAGAGAGCAAGTCCGTGCGTTGTGTGAATGAAGGGGACAGGTTTTTGTTTTGGGTTTTGTTTTTGTTTTTGTTTTTCCTTTGTGCTTACTTAGGAGGGCAGTAGGATGCGGCCTGCATGTACTGTATATTACAGACACTGTCCTGCTGGGACCCCTGTCCTGCTGGGATTTCCAACTCCAATCCTGAGCAGCTCTCATTCCTTCAGATTTGGCTTGACAAAGGCAGGAGGTACAAAAGAAAGCCTGTATTGTTCTCGAAAGGTCAGAGCCGAGGTGCAAACACAGCATGGAGAGATTTTCAGTTACTTAATCAAAACTCAGATGTGAGTGTTTTTATCTTTCTACCTTTCATACACTAGCCTTGGCCTCTTTCCTCAGCCTTAAGAACCATCTGCCAAAAATCCCTCATCTCGCATGATGGCAGCCATAGCGCATAGCTACTAAAATAAATTATCTTGAACATATCTTAGACTGGAGCCTGGGGGAAGGTAGAGGAGTCAGTTACCATTTGCATTCTTTAAAGCTAAGTGGGGGTTTGTCTCTGAAGTGTTGAGGAAACCCAGAAGTGTTTCTGAAGGACTAAAACCTGAGCTCTTTTACCCTATGCGTTGGTAGGCTCCAGACTCCAAAAATCAGTCCCTATGGAAAGGCGGCATCAGAAAAGATAGATCTATCTATATATATAAATATATAAATATATATTATATAACATTTTCAGTCAGTACTTTTGGATTTTGCAAGGTGCATTTTTACTATTGTTACATTATGTGGAAAACTTACGCTGATTTATTTAAGGGGAAAAAGTGTCCACTCTCTGTTATTTGAAAGTGTATTTCTTTTTCTTGTCTTTATTTTCACTTCTGATAGAACCATTGCAATACGGGGGCCTTTTGGGAACGGACTGGTATGTAAAGGAAAATTCATTATCGAGCAGTGTTTTGTTCACCCCTCTCCTGTCCCTAGGCACTTACCAAGACAAAAAGCCACAAGGAACATCCCTTTTTCAAGAATTTTATAATGTGCATCTATTCCGAGCCCTTAGCACCCATCCTGAACATAGTGTGACCATATCAAAGGGTGAGAACCAGTTAGCATGTCGTTGAAAGGGTTTTTCAGCTGTTCTTTTTAGAAAAAAAAAAATACAAAAAATACAAAAAAACAAAAAACACACAAACAAAGAAAAAAACTACCATTGTTCACAGAATTGGCATCTCATTTTCAGGACCGCCCATCTTTCTGTTTTGACAAGTGTACAGTAGTGCAGTGTTCTGATGTAACTTTATGGCTTACAATGTTGACATGTCTCAGGTTCCTGTGTTTTGATTGGTGTTTTTCCGTCTCAGGTAGATTGCAAAGTGTAGGCCCCACACATTGGAAAAATAATAATTATAATGATAATAAAACAAAGCAAAAACAGGAAATTACGGATTTTAGTTGTATATTGGTTTATGTATTTTTCTTAAGTATACAGTGCACTGTTTGAAATGTATTGTTGAGTATTACTTTGTACAGGTTGATCACTTTTTAGAGTGAAGAAAGAACAAACTTGTTTTTTTTTGTGTTTTTTTAAGGAATATAAAATAATGAAGGATGTATAATTGATGCCAAATAAGCTTGTTCTTTAGTCACAACAACGTCTTGTTTTTCCCTCTAGGCCAGTTCTGTTTCTAAGGTGTACAAGGACCATGTTACAGTGTAAGAAACTCCACATCCGTGTGTTCCCATTCGCATTTTGTATCGGTTCATGTATACCATTTTTACAAAAAGAAAAAAGAAAAAAAAGAAGTACTATAAAATATCTGTCTTCTTAATAAAAAAAATTAATGTTACAAGTGATCCTTTAAATCTCTTTCTCGATTCTTACAACACCCGGTCTCTGGTCCCAGCTTCCTTTCCTAGGACCTTGTGTGGGGGCCCAGAACACTGGCAGTAGGTTGCTGGGAAGTGGCTGCCAGCTGTCTCTTGCCTGCTCATCCTTGTCCTGTCCTCTTCTCCCCTCACAGTAGACAGAAGTCCGGTGCATGGCTGAACGAAGTCACCTCCAATGGGCGCCATGATTTGTGCAGGTGTGCGTGCAGCTGCTGGGGATGGCACTTCCTCCTGTGGATGTGTCCACTACCACCCTCCCCCTTTCACCCACCACCCACCAACTTTCCTGTGTTGCCTGCTCCACCTGTCTCTTTCTTTGGGATTGTGTGTCTTAACGATTCATACCGCCTTCTTCCTTTTAAAATTCTCTCCTTTCACAAAAATGGAGCAGTGAGCTGCCGAGGGCTAACAGTTTGGCTGCCTGTGGATTGTTCCCACTCACCATCTAGGTTTTGGAAACTTCCCAGCCCAGGTGAACTGTGAGATTCAACAGCATGGCATCAATGTCCTTGCCTTGCAGGTGAAGTTAGCAAGGATCACACTTGTAATCCATGAGCAGAAATCTGCCCTTTCTCACCTTCACCCAGCTCTCCTTGGGTTCCCCCTCTGTCTCAGTCAGGTAACCGGGAAGGTTTGGCAAAGAGAGAGACGAGGTAAGCTCCAGAAGAGACCAAGGCTGGGCATCTCACTTTCTTACATCATGGTCTGGTCTCTAATCTGTCTAAGCATAGCAGCACCAACAGAAGCAGTTACACCATCATTGGGTGTCTGGTACATGGACTTGTCTGTGGTAGGGGACACAGACAAATGTAAGTGATCACTAGAGGCTAAGGTGACGGCTACACCAGTGAAGAAGACCTCATCTGTGAGTGCCACACCCATGTAATGCTGGTGAAAGCAGTGGGGACTTCTTGGGAGAGGCAAATGAGCAGAAGCTGGCAAGTCAGCTCCATGGAAGAGCTCGGAGCTTTGCCAGATTTCCAAGGATACTAGAGAAGAAAAGGGAGTCAGATGCAGGGAGCAATGAACCTAGCCAGCAGATGGACGTGTGACGAGTAAGGTACTCTGTGGGTGGGATCCATCTTGTGGCTGATCTTATAGTCCAGGCAGAAGCTTTGTGTGTGCCTCTTCCAACACCTGCCAAAAGGCAAAGAACAATGGGGAAGATGACCTACCATATCTCTATAGGAACCAAAGGATGATTCAGGATAGCACTCAAGGTTGAGAGCTAGAATGGACCAGCCTTGCATTTAAATAACTGCCCCATCTTTACTAGCTGTGAAGCCTCAGAATGTTGCCCAGTGCACCTGATCTTTGCCTTTTGCTGGGTAAGGTAGAGTTTGTTATAACTTCTAAGGCCATTAGGAAACAGACACACTCATACAGAATGTACCCCGTGGGCTGGGAGTATAGCTCAGTGCTAAGGGGGAAATAAAACAAAAACCTGTGCTTAGCATGCAGTGGGGTTTGGGGTTAGGGTTCAATCTTCTGTACAACCAAAAAGATTGGTGCTTAGGCAATAAGGTTACACTCAGGAAGTAAGCACTCATTCCATGTTCGTTAGACTGAAATGTTGATTTAGAAGACAAGTGTGCCCATGGCTGTAAGAACTGGTTACTCCTTAGAGAAAACTGTGGACTCATGCCCTTGTGAATTTTTTCATAGAATACTGAAGGATTTTCTCATCATGATTCATCAATGTGTTTATTTGTCACTATTCTGAGCCACGTGGCATGCTGTATGTGCAATGTCCTCATCCATCTCCCTGCCTATAGCATTTGGCTCCAGATTGAGCCTTAACACACAGAGCAGGGACCCCCGGTAGTCAGTGAGCGGAGGCAGACACAAGGTGGCAGGCAGCTTGGCTGTTGAAGCACAGTATGGCTTGCAAATGAGAAGGTGCCAGAAGCAGCTGGGTTAGTGTTTGCCTGTTAGGTTTCCGGTGTGTCTCTTGGTATAGCACAAAAACTCTCCTTGCTCCTTCCAGAGGGTTCTCCAAAATGCTTGGCCTGGTTGCCGTCTTCAAATACATCAACTGGAACTCCAAGGTGATACTCGGGTGTTAATTGACACAATCTATCACTGCCCCCTGTCCAGTTGAAATGTAACTGTTGTACTCTGAACTCACTCTATGGAGAGCTGTTCCTTTGTGTCTGTCATCCAGAGCCTTAAAGCAATCATGCGGTCACCCCAAGACAAGTAGAAAGACCTTCTTTCCATGAGGCCTTTCTGTTGTATTACAAAGCGTGGCCTCAAATTCCTAATACATCTTTCCACCAAGATGCTACAGTGATTTAATCATAAAGGACTGGCAGCTGGATTCTTTCAGTGGATCCCACATTTGCACAGGAAAAAAAAAAAAAAAAAATCTAAGTTGAAGCTGAAATGACCTGACCTCACTGTACAGCCAATGGGAGAAGAGGCTCTTTGCCCAGACAGGATCATAGCCCCTCTGTCATGGTGGTAGCAGCCACACAGTGAACTTTCAACAAGCATTAGTGCCTGGCTTGACCATTGCAAGTCTATCCCCCAACTAGGTAGTTCCTAAGACCTTGAAGAGATGTGCCTGTCCACCCCAAGTTTAGCACCCTTGGTCCCATCTGTCTCTGAGGCCTGCCAGCACGGTACTCGTTCATCCTTGGGCAATGATGATGAACTTTGGGGTAATATCTGAGAAAAGCTGTAAGGTAACATTATTGTCCTATATCATAAGGGCCCTTCAGAATGAGGTTCCATGGGTTAAAAAAATTTTAAATATGTTCTTTTCTTTATCTGCGCTCATATAAAAATGCTAAAGTGTGCCTCCGACAGGAGCTGTGGGAGAGGGCAGTCCCCACACCACTTCACCTGGTAGGAAGTGGCGAGCCGGGACACCAAGATAGCCAGAACAGCCCAAAGCCAGACCTGAGCATAAGGAGAGTCTAATGCTGTCATGACTTAACTATCCTCAGCACCCAGGCTCTTTTGTACAATATGGGTCTAAAGGCTTTGGTGGTGGTTTTTGTTGTTGTTCCGTGTTATGGGTTTTTTGTTTGTTTGCTTTTTGGGTTGGTTTGGTTTTGGGTTTTTGGTTTTATTCAAGAGGAGGTTTCTCTGTGTAACAGCTCTGGCTGTCCCGGAACTTGCTTTGTAAACCAAGCTGTTCTCAAACTCACAGAGAGCCACTTGGCTAATGGTGGGTTTTGGTTTGTTTGTTGTTTGTTTGGTTTGGTTTGGTTTGCCTTTGGGTTCTGCTTTTTGTTTTTTTTCATTCCCAAGATACTATAACGTGAATCTCCCCTGGTGGCCAGTATGGGAACTGCAACTGCTGCTTATTTAAAGTTAGAATTTCAAGACAGACTGCCTTTTCTCAGGCACACACCCATCCACCCGCACTCCCCATTTTGCTCCCTCCTAACCCTTTAAAACATCAGGCTGGGGAGTCAGGCCCACTACTGAAGAGCAAAGCAACCCATGCCCTGAGCCAACATCTCTCTGGCTGTCCTGCATACATACGCTGGCTCACGCCCATATTTCAGACATGCTCGCCTTAAATCTTCCTTAAGTGCTATCTTCTCAGGTTAATTAATCACCAGGCTTAAACTTGCTGTTACCAGCAGGAAGTCCATCCTGAAGTCAGCAATGTTACGATTGCATCTTCTAATACTGTTTATCCTGCATTAGTGTTTACTTAGGGGGAAAATTGATCCGTAATTGATATTTCAGTCTTCCAGAGCTGGTGTTGGAAGAGCCTAATGCAAGCCTTTAATAGCAAGCAAATATTTAAATCCCTTAATGGTTGCTGAATATTGAAATGTGTGACTTTATTACTCTTTTCGGTTTGTTTTCTCTGTAGTTGTGTATTTCATCCTTTAAACTTGCATCGGATGCTGGCAGGCTCCAGTCTAGCTAATCCACAAAAGCTGTTTGCCCAGACACAGCAGTCCTGATTAAAAAGTATTGCTATGGATGGGGTCGTCTACACTAATCGGTCTCTGTTAACTAGTGACGAAATTACTATCCGTCTCTCTTTCTCTTTCTCTCCCTCTCTCTAGGCCTGTTTTCTCTAACCTCCTCTCCCAGAATAAAGTGATGGGGGCAGCTATAGTGTCACAGTTAGGAGCATGAATCTTTTATCGTTTGGACGAGGAAGGGAAAATGTCATTACTGTCAACTGAAATGTCCTACTTGGGTTTTTTGCTCCTACTTCGCTGCCAAAGCCCATTGCTGCTACTCACAGCTGTTCTTGATGGCTTGATCCTTAACACAGCCAGAAATGCAGCCGGGAGACACTTAAGACAGTTTATGGAAAATAATAGATTTCCTTGCAGAGACGCCAAAACCTCGAGAAGGGCCTGGATTCGAGTTAGACCCAGCCAAGATCACCGGTTCTCTCCCTTTCTGGCCTAAGTCACAAAGCCTCTTGCTCAAAAAACGCGCAGGCCCTCTTGAATTCTCTGTTTTCCTGGTTGGTTTCTGTCAGCACCCACAAGTTTCTGGCTCTGGAGCCCTCTGTCTCACCACTGGCCTGAGCTGCATGAGATCCGAGAAGAAGCAGTGCCCCCACATGTGGGCAGAAAAGATGCTACAATGCGGAAAAGAACTTCCAGGAAAGCCATCAGAGGCGAGCTGGGACTCAGCTCAGCAGCCCGCTCCGCAGAGACAGATGGCTGTATTGGAGGCCACCACTGCCCTCCCAGCACAAGGGTGGGACCCCTCCTTCCCCGTGTGGCATCCCTGTGTGGCCAATCAGGAATGCCGAGAAGTGGTGTAGTTAGCTCTGCTTCCTTCAGCTATGCAGCCACATTGACTTGCCAACTCTCAGCCAGCCTCTTGTTAGGAGCCTCTGGGAAGAGCAATCCCTTGGGCAACTGGGAGGGAGAGGCTTCTCGCTAACAAATACTACGAAATCTGCAAGAATGACAGGGCCTAAGGTTTGCAGCTTCCAGACTGTCAGATGCAAATCAGGTCAAAAGCCTTGAGTCTTATCCCCACTGTGCCTGGAAGTGAAGGTAGAGGGGAGTGGCCGGCAGGCACTGGCCCATCTCTCTCTTTTCTCTTTCATTGCTGTCACAAGCATCCCCAGCCCAGTGCCATCTCTCCCCCACTGTTTTATTCTCAGCTCCTCCTAAATGGAAACCATTAATCATACTAAATTGTGCAATGATTCCATGATAGGGAGAATGCTGATGGCAAAAATCATTCTCCTTTGTTGTGCCAGGCAGGCAAAAGGCAGAAGTATTAGTTTGTCTTTTGCAAGAGCCTGGCTCCTTGCAAATGCTGACCATGTGTTTGCCCAGGCAGCTGCCTCTATGTGCACAGCTTATTTTAGCATCGGACTAAGGCACCCCAACTGTTGACAGAAAACAAGGTTCCTAGCCTCCTCTCCCTTATTCCAAGGACTGCCAGGAATACCTAAGTCTGTGGGTGCCCTCACTCAAGGTCTTTCCCCTTTTAAGGTCCTTAGTTTGGGGGAGGACTGGGATTGGTGGAAAACCCAAAGGCAGTCTCAAACGGCAAGCTGGTAAGGTAAACTATCCACCCACCCTCCCTCACTCTCTCCCCCCCACACACACACACACTTCTGCCAGCTGGATTTTGGGAGAAGCCAGGTGTGGGTACCAAGGAGGCTTTTTTTTTTTTTTTTTTTTTTTTGCTTTTCAGAATTTGATGTCTGCTTCACTTTCGACAAGCCTCTTTGTAAGCCACCCCTTCTGAATTAGAATCGTTTTCCAAAAGCTCTTAAGCTATGATTAATGCCAGGGCTGTTTTTAACAATCATCCTGCCAGTCTTAAGCTGTAGTCATTTTCAATAATTTGGAGCGCTCAAAGGCAAGCCAGGAGTTTGTTGACAACAAAACCCAGAAGAGCACAGCTAGGCAGCCACAAAAGATGGAAAAGCAAAGGGACCACTTGGGCTTAGCTGGCTTTCTGCTCCTAGAGTTTCACCACTAAAAGTTTGATTGAATGCTCACAATGCATTAAGGATCCAACTGTGAACATGGCTGGGCGAGAGGGCTGCCAGCCTGGCTTTTGTGTGAACAAAGGAGCCGAATGTTCCAAGGGCTTCTGGTTTACTTATGGACACGTGTGGTTCATTCATGCCGTCCCCAAACCAAAGCCTCCTTTGTCTTCCTTCTGCCAACCTTGAAGACTGAGAAAGAAACGCCATCCTTTTTGCTTTGGAGACTGTTTGCTCCCGGGAATGCTGAACAGGTTAGGATTTGGGCAAGCTGACCATCCCCCCCCCCAGCCATGTGTATGAAATGAGTGCTCTCTTTTTAATCTTGGCAATTTCATAGGAGAGTTTCCACCTGTTTAAATCCCAGACCAAATGAAGCTGTGGCCAACAATGCCATGATCACAGATTCCCTTAGGTCAGACTTCCATGGCTTTTACTTTTAGCTCACTGCTTTCTCCCGTAGGAAGATGGGTGATAGGAGTTTAGCCCAGCGAGTGAGGTGTGACTGATACATAGTTGTATCTCAGTTCAACCCTGCCTCCCAGGTGTGTCACCAGTGAGAGCAGAATCCCAGCAGACCTAGGGGTGTTCATGAGCTGACTTCCAATACTTCCTCCACCCATGAGTGACAGACAGCAGGGTCCCAGTCCTCCCAGAGTGTGCCTGCTCATTGCACTTCCAGATACTTTCTTCTGAGGCAGAGTGATGACTGACAGTGGCTGGTCTCTGGAGCCATGTTTCTGGCTTAGCTATCGCCACTCTAAAAGGTATCAAAATGGTCTGGAGATTTAATGGGGGTTCCTGGCAAGTTTTCAGTGGACACTGTTTTGCTGTCGGTATCCTGCTAGGGGTCCTGAGCCGTTGCCAAAATGGCATTTCCTCAAGAGTACTCATTTTCTTCTATACCCTGCCTCAGTTCACTGCACCCGCCACTCCCCCAAACCAGAGATCTCAGCATCATCCTCAAATCTCTCCATCACCTGTTTTTGTTTTGTCTCTCCCATCGTGACCTGGGATCTCTCTAGGCTGCTTTATCCATTAAGGTCCATAAGTACAATGCCACTTCAGCACCCTCCCTACCTTTGTGCCTTAGAAAATAGGGGAGCCCCCCTGGGGGTGGGGCTGATTCAAGACGCTTCCCTTTGCCTTCTCAGTCCCTCGGTCTTACCTCAGGTTCTGCCCTTATCTCATGTCTGAACTATTTACTTACTTTTCTGTCTCCCTCAGTAAAACAGCAGATTCCCTAAAAGTAGAAACAGAATCAAACCCCACTCTATCTGTCTGGCTCTGGGCTCAGTAAACTGTTGGATAGTAAAAGACTATTTTTTTCATCTGTGTCTGCCTCTTTTCTGAAAATAGGTGGGTATGGCCTGTCCCTTTCTTTCTAGCCAACAGTTCTCAAATCTCTCCAACTCCTCCTGCCTGCTTCATTGAATTTGGATTTTGTTTCTTCCTGTCACAGTCAAAGTTGTTGACTGTTTTTTGTTTTGTCTTGCCTCTCCCATCCTGACCTGTGATCTCTCTAGGCTGGTTTGTCCATTAAGTTCCATAAGTACAATGTCTATGGTCCACTAACATGTCCGGGGCGTGTGAACATATTTAATGCCTGGAAAGGAAAATCCAGAAGAGACAAGAAAAACTGCCCCCTCAAATGTGTTAAGTGTTCAATTAGACACCTACAAAACTATAACATTGCCAGCCAAACAGCAAGCTACATCTAAACTGATTTTTTTTTTTTTTTAAACTTCAGGCCTGAAATGTAAGCAGTGCAGGCTGCAGGCTCTCGTAGTGTGGAAGTGTGCTTCAGCTTCAAAGTTCTAGACCCTGTAAAGATTTCCAAACCGCATCCCCACTTCTTCTCTTTCCACCTCTTCCTTCTCCTCCCCATCCCCTATCTAGTCATTTTTCTCCCCTGAAGCTTCCTTTCTTTCCCTTCTCTCTCTCTCTCCCCTCTTCTTCTCCCCCTCTCCTGAATCTCCCTCTCCCTAAGTATATAAGATAAGCTCTGGAGGAAGCTGGTCCAGGAAAAGCAGGTAGGCAGAAGGTGTGACCCTTTGCCAGGCTCTACTCCCATGCATGGGGGCTCAGCATGGCAAGCTGTTCTCCTCTAAATAGTCACAGACCCCTGCAGATATGTTAAATGTTCAATTAAACTGTCTTTATGTCTAAATGTCAATTAAACGTCTCCTTTGTGCAAAAAGGACAATAGCAGTCTGTAGGGATATGTGACCTGCACACCCAAGCTTCAAGATTGCAAAAGGCAAGTTGTCCAGGTGATGCCCCAGGCTTCATAGGGCAGCTGTCTTCTCTGTCCCACTACTGTGTTCCAGCTTTGAGTGTTTTGGTTTTTTTGTTTTGTTGTTTTGTTTTTGTAGAGGGATTAGCTGGTGGTGAGGAGCTGCAAAGCCAGGGGCCTGAGCTGAATTTTCAGCCGTCCCTCTAATTTAGCCTGTGACCTCTTCCTTTATAAAGAGCCTCAATCCCAAATTGTTTCCAGTCCTTCGTAAAGGACGTTGACCCCTTAGGTCCAAGGTACCACCTGTAAGCAAAAGGGATGCTGTTGTCCCGGAGCATATAGAACTCAACAAACTGTACTGCCTGCTTTTGAGTTGGAAATTAAAAAGCTGTAATAAGTTATGACTAATCCCCCTGTTGTTTCATGGTGTCCTTGTCATCTTGGGATTGTCCAATTTGGGCCCCTTTTCTTTAAATAAAACTCTTTTGTGAAGAATGGTTTCATTTGCCACATAATTTTGACTTGTATAATTACTTTTGTGATTTCTCTCCACAACTTCACTCAGGTGAAAAAGCCCCTGCTCCCCCCCAGCCCCCACTGCAGCCTTCCCCCGTGTTGGTGCTCTGTGAAGTAATTGTGCAATTAGGGCAGAGAGGCTCGAGCCCATGTTTCTCTACATTTTAAGTTGGGAGTCTGACTTTGACTCTGGCGTGCTGGAGTGGGTGAGCTGGCCGGTTATTAAAAAAACAATTATGCTGTTAAGAAATCAGGACTCCACAAGTGAAGAGCATCGATTGGCAAGAGTTGGTCAGTTATCACCAGAAGGTCCTGACAACACACTAATAGGTTTTTCTGAAGATCCAATCAAATTTTCTAGGCAGAGGCTCGAGGTGTTCCACATGGGATAATGCTTGTCCTGTGCCGTATTGATTTCAGTGTGTGGCTCGCTCCTCTGTCCCCTCTTACCGACTCCCGCTTCTGCTGAGGGTACCTTTTCTCTCTCTTTGGTAATAAAGACTTGAGCTTTGTAGCCCATGTTAACGGTGGGATGAGGGAGGGGAACTGCAGATGCCTCCCTCTGCCCTTGACTAGGACCTCCGTGTGCTGTCTCTTTTGTTAGCCCTCCCTTAAAGAGAGCTGAATCTTCCCTGCTTCTCCCTGACCTTGGGGACTGTGTTCTCACAGCTGCTTCCTGCCTAGCCAGTGGCCCTCTCGAAAGATTCAGTTGGAAAGCCTGCTGGGAAGGAGGGAACAAAACAGTGGGAGATCACAGAGGTTTCCCACCCCCATTGCCACTACCAAGGGAATACTCTGAAAAATAATACACTATGGGACTATCCTTGACCCATGCTCAGGTGTGTGTGTGTGTGTGTGTGTGTGTGTGTGTGTGTGTGTGTGTGTGTGGCTATAGATGGTGAGAGGGAGGGACACAAGACTACCAGATACAATTGTACAAACCATTTAACAAGGGTTCCAGATCACAGGGGTCTGTGGAGATGGAGATAAGGCTCATCCTCTACTAGCCAAACCTTATGCCCTGACACCCAGTGACATTATCTTTTTGTTTGGTTGCTGGCTTGATTTTTGAGCCAGGGTCTTCCTGGATAGCTCATGCTGGCTAACTCACTATGTACACCAGGCTAGCCTGAAATTTTGGTCCTGTGCCTTATTTTTCTGAGTGCTAAGATTACAAGTGTTTACCATCACAAACAACCAACTCACTATGTAGACCAGGCTAGCCCAAAACTTTTAGCAGTCCCCTGCCTTTTTTTTTCCTGAGTGGTAGTGTGGCAAGTGTTAGACCTGAACCATGTGCATCTCCAAAGTCTGGTGTGGTGCTAATTTCTAATTCAGACAACATGAGGTACTCTGCTATGGGATTCTGCTGAATCTGTACTCTTGGCTGCTTCCAGGATTGTACTCAGATGCAATGACCATGTTAGTACTTCTCACGGCCATTCTGTGGCCCTTAGAATCTCAGTCACAATTGGCCCCTTTCTTTCCTCCCTCCCTTCCTTCCTTCCTTCCTTCCTTCCTTCTTTCTTTCCTTCCTTACTTTCCTTCTTCTTCTTCTCCTTCTCCTTCTTCTTCTTCTTCTTCTTCTTCTTCTTCTTCTTCTTCTTCTTCTTCTTCTTCTTCTTCTTCTTCTTCTTCTTCTTCTTCTTCTTCTTCTTCTTCTTTTTTTCCAAGACAGGATTTCTCTGTCTGTCTATCCTGGAACTAACTCTATAGACCAAGCTAGTCTCAAACTCACACATATCTGCCTTCCTCTGCCTCCCAGGTCCTGGGATTGAAGGCCTGTGCCACCACTGACTGGCTCAGTTGGCTAAACCTACTTGATTAGCATTCACTTCATCCATCATCAATTAATCCAATTTAAGATACTCCACAAGGCCCAAGCTGCATGGGGCATGTATATCATGCTATCTCTTTCACTGTCTTTGCCCAACCTTTTGAAGAACACAGTCTTTGACTGACATTGGTTCAAGCCCAATTTCTCTTCATGAACATCAACTTGAGATGAATCTAAGCCTGTTTCTTCATCCCCCAAATATCCACCACACACCAGCTGATGGGGATGGTACCGGTGAGTATTCTCCGTTGCTGTATGAGTATCAGTTATAGGCTATTGTATAACTCAGAGCTCTGGAGCCCTACCTCCTCTCAGGGCCTCACTCCTAACCACCCCCAAACCCCACATGGTTAACTCAGGTCAATTAGCACATAGCTATGTCCTTACACACACATACACCCCTCGTTGTTTCAAGTGTGTGTTTCCAGTGCCTTGAGCAGGGGGCTGTCTTACACTTGCCTTGGATTCCCACAGTTAGCCAATGGACTGCGCCTACCATGGCTATGTGATAACTCCTTGACTTCCCTGGGTATTTACTGTGGTGCAGTTTTTAGTGTTCGGCAATTCCCACCCATGAAGAGACTTAACTGGAGTTCATAGCTTTGGTTGAGTTCATCCACTCACACAATACAGAATGTCAGATCCACCAAGCACCCCAGAGCTCATGCAATTTGCAGACTTTGACTGTCAGCAGCCTCACAGAGGAGTACCAGGTACCAGCCTTGGGAGTGTGCTTCTGACCTCTGCCCTCCTTCAAGCAAGACAAGAGGCAAGTCCAGGGGGGCAGTGAGGCAAACACCCAGAACCACTCCTGAACAGAGCCTCAGCCCCACCCATTGCCACCGACTGAGACTTCATGGGGCTCAGCAATCAGCTGATGTCACCAGATGTCCACTCTACTGTGAACCTTACTGCCTGGCCTGTTGGGAAGCTGCTAACTTGAAATCCGAGATCAGTTGTGCCTTTGCTCCTCGGTGTCAGGGTCTCCATTAGTAAGGCAGGAGCCTGGCTCTTCTCATCCAGTGTTTTCATACTCTCGCCAAAGGACACACCTGGCACATAGTAGGCACTTAAGAAACGCTAGCAGCATTTAAACTGCCACTTGTCTGGGGTGAGTGGCTGGATGTCTGATTGCAAAGCTGATTGGAGGACATGTAAGTTTCATCAGTTTCATCAGGAAAGACAAATCTATTAAGTGGCTAAATGCATGGCATTCTGTGCGCTCTGTGCAGAGTGGGGAAAAAGCAGTCCACAAGCTGGGGTAGGTAAGATACAGCACAAAGGCCAAAGGTTCTGAAAATAAAAGAATCGTGTCCTGAAGGCCAGTCTTGATCCAGTGAGCTGGCTGCATGACCATCACAGACTTACATGGACACTTGTCCCCTCTACAGCTATCCCAAGGCTTCTACTCAGGGCCAAGTAATGAGCTAGGCATAGAAAACACACAAAGAAACAAGTTTACTAACACCTTGTTATAGATCAAAGAATATGCCAGCTCTCTGTGTTCCAGCCCCTTTATAGTAAGGCAGGGTGTAATGCTGCCTCTCCCGGCTGGGGCTGCATGTTCCCTTCTCACACACCAGTCTCCAGCCTCTCTTCTCTGCTACAGCCTCGAAGGAGGATAGGTGTTCTACCTGGTGCATCCACAAAGGGCTGAAGTTATCACTGCTCTGGGTCTCTGAGTGACATAGTGGAGCAGATGCCATTGCTCATCACCATGGGACACAGGGCAAGACAGAAACGGGATTGGAAATTTATGATGGCATTGCTCATCTCAGCCTTTCCTGATGAGTAAAGACTACCCATAGGGGTACATGTACCCAAGGCAAAAATACACCCTCTGAAATACCCAACTAGTATTGAGAAGTGCTATGACGGAGTCCCATGGGCTACTGTGAAAGGGTATAGGAGTGAAACCTTACCCATCCTTGTGGCTAGGGGGTTGCCTCAAGGAAGATGTGGTATTTCCATGAATATCACAGACACCAGAGATAGTCAGCTTATATGGGGGGACAGTTTGTGGCTTGTTTTTTAAAGTTTTCAATATGTCTGTGATTGGTTGGTCCCACTGCTTTTGGGTCTGTGTCTAAGCAGCATCTCATGGCACATAAGAACTCATGTCTTGGAAGTAAAAGAGAAGAAAAGGATGAGGTCATGGTGCTACTAGTTTTAGGGAATGCCCACCAGCCCTGAAGGCTGCCCACTGAACCCCAGCTCTGAAAGTATCCTTAACTTACCAGGAGCACCAAGATAGGACTTGCTGTCAGTATAAAGGTCTTCAGGGTGACCCTGTGAAAAGCCTCTCTGGAGAAAGGTGAGTTGAGGCACAAGAATTGAGTGGTGATTAGGAAGACAAGGGGAGGCTCAGAAGCAGAGGGAGAGGCAATGAGAACAGTCCCATCAGGAGGAACAGATGGAGCTGGGCTAAGGGGCAGTCTGGAGGTCATAATGGAATAGGCCAGGTTCAGGGCTTGGGATCTGATCCTAACACTGGTGACAAAGAAGAAATCTAATAATGACAGCAACAGGAAATGTGGCTTTCCGACCCCTTGAGCTTCACTCTTCTTCAACTCTCCAAAGAGCACCATAGGACTACATGGCTTCTTCAGAGTCTGACTAGGGTGGGATGATGCAACCAGGACAACACACAGCCCTTCTCTAGCACCAAGCACGTGGTAAACACGTAGAAGATGCAGGTGGTCTCTCTGACTAGTTCCCCCATGCTCAGCAGGTAGGAACAATGCCAGTGTGCTATTGTGTTCCTTCATGAGAGATGTTACATCTCAGGGAGAACCTGAAACACCATGGTAGTAAGACACTGATGGTTACTCCATGACCGCATGGGCCAAGAATGATCACAATGATTTTGGTTCAGGTGGAGAAGCTCACAAACAGAGTTGTCAAACTTTGTCAAGCTCATGTAAGATTTAAATACCTAGGTATATTGAAAATGAACTCCAGTTTTGGGCCCCGGTCTCGGGGTCCTCTCTGTTATTCAGTAGGCTTTATTAACTCTTTGAAATCCGTGAGATTTAGGAAATCAAAGTGGTGATGAGGGGGAATCTTGAGTCAGAACCAAAGAGCTAAGTGGAAGAGATATGCACAGAATACCTGTGAGATCGGACTCTCAGCCTACCGGGGGCATCACAACACTTCTATACCCCTGGGAGTGATGCATTGCAGCAGGTCACCTTCATCAGCCTCCAGGGAGCCTTTCACAGAGTCAGTGACAGCCTCGGAGCCACAATGAGAATTCCATGGGGAATGGAGCCTGGAGCATCAGCTATCAGCTATCAGCTATCAGCTATCAGCTATCAGCAGGACCCTTGATGCAGGGTGTGGAAGAAGGTGTGGGCCTAGCTGGGCCTAGAGGCAAATAGTCAGGATGGCCTCCCAGCTCCTGCCCCTCTCTGCAGTCAAGCAGAAAGAAAAAAACATGCTTAGTGACCAGTGAAGCAGATGGTGGAGAATATCACTTGTATACAATATTTATGAAATAGGAGCTGAGCAGAGCTGTGGCTGAGACTGCAGTCCCAGGCAGAATAATTCAGCCCTGTGTGATGAACAAGATTGTAATTGGGGTAGTTCCAATTTACTAACCATTTGCAAAAGATTACATACCTCTCACATTTTATCCTCTCCTAATCTTACTTTAATGAACACTACTCTATCTGGATGTATAATTTTCAGGGCGGGGTGGGACACACACATACACACACATACACACACACACACACACACACACACACACACACACACACACACACGGCAATGTGTAGCCTAGAAGCCAAAGCTATAGCTAATACATTAACAACCAAATTAGAGAGAGGGAGAATGACTATGAGATCTATAACAAAAGTCATCTGACGCCTTCCTCCTCCTTCCACACTGTAAGAAGCAAGGTGCTTCGCCTCACCACCCATGTCTTTCTGGTGGTGGTGAGGCGAGGAAAGTCTCCTCAAACTTCACTTGGACCTACCCACTTCACCATGAGGGGACTCCTTAAGATCATATCTCTCAGTTGGTTTTCACTGGAGGAGATGGGCCATTCTTGTATAAAGAAGGAAGCAAGGAGTACTGGCAGAAGAACTTCATGTAGTCCGTTGGTAAGCACCCCATCCCTAATGTGTAAGGTTTGTAGGAAATGAGTTAACTACTTAGTTTGACCTCATGTCATCATCTATTGAATGGGCATGAGGTGAAAGAAAAGTGTTGCTGCCCTTCCTCATCCATTCATTCATTCAACAATTTCAAGGCTTGCTAAGTGTCCAGTCCTCTTCCAAGGGCTGGGGAAACAAAACTCAAATTAACAAGAGGAAAGAAGGAAGGAAGGAAGGAAGGAAGGAAGGAAGGAAGGAAGGAAGGAAGGAAGGAAAGAAGGAAGGAAGAAAGGGCTAGCTCATTCCTACTCTTAGTGAACTTATATTGGGTTAAAAAAAAAATCAGTAGCTAGATTTAAAAAAAAAAAAAAAATCCCTGCTTTTAGAGAACTCAGAACAGAATTTTAGTCACATGAAACTGAGGAAGGCATGTGACTTTGACAGCATTCCCAGGGATCTCCTTCCTGCCTGGGAGGTGGTCCTGCAGGGCTCCCACATGCTCATTCTCCACCAGTTCCTTCTGTAAAATGGAGTATTCATGGAAAGTGAAAGGTAACAGAGACTTCCTCCCTGGAGTGTCACACAGCGGAGACCCTTGGGTCAGGGCTCTACTGATGAGAGAAGGGATGTTGGAAACCCTTCACTTACACAACGGAGGTCAAAGCACATAGCCATGGAAGATAGTAGTTGGCATTATACACACCATGTTCTGGAACCCTCTCAGAGACCCATCTGAAATGTGAAGCAAGGCCACTAGCTCCTCACTAGCCCAAGCTAAAGAAGCTGTGGGGCAGGGGACTGAGGAGAGATGTAAGAACAATGAGACTCTTTGTAAGGACCAGACCTCCCGTGGGCCAGCAGAGGACATGCTCCATGACAGCTGTACTGGCTGACTCTATGCAATCTCAGTCAGAGCTGTAATGGGGATCAAGTAGAGGCCAAGCCTGAAGTGTGGCGAGCCCTACTTTTCTAACCCTTGACCCCAAGAATGGCGGGAAGGGGGAAACAACAACCAAAAGGAATTTATCCAGACCTCTCCAGCCTTTCTCTGCCATCTTCCCAGACCCCTTCTGCCCTTGCTGGCTTGGCCTTTGGCTAAGAATTGAGCAAGCCTGAGTGAATCGGGGCCTCTACTCCTGAATCATGCCTATTAGATCCCCCTTTGAACACCTCCTGCCTCCATATTCTCTCTCTTAAATATACACAGAGTGGCCTGAGCAACAGTGTGTGGGTTGTCTAAGGCCAGCAGGTGCTTGATGAAACATCATCACCGATACCCATGTGGGAAGAAGAAAGCCAAGAAGCCCCAAGTCCTCCCCAGCTTCCACCTTCTACTCTCTCAGTACCAGAGCTAGCCCCGGTTGTTGCTAGCCAGGCAGAGACAGTTTGGACTTGATGAAAGCTTTGTTCTGTCTCCCCTCACCAAAGTATTAAGAGCCTTTTGTATTAATGAGAACAATGTGGCTAAGATCTAGGAATAAAGCTCACTTTGTAGAGTGTTTGTTGAGCATGTAATAAGCCCTGGATTTGATCCTCATGGGAGCACACACCTGTAATCTCAGCACTTGGGAGGTGGCAGCAGGAGGTTCAGGAGTTCAAGACACCCTTGGCTACTTAGCAAGTTTGGGGGCTAGACTGTGATACATGAGACCCCGTCTCAAAAAAAAAAAAAAAAAAAAAAAAAAAGGAACCTCACAAAACATTTATTAAATGTTTACTCCCTGCTATGATGGTGACGGGAGATGTTATTCTTGTAACATGATGGTGTTTAGGAATGAAGCCTTTAGGAGGTAGCTAGGCTTGGGAAAACGTTTGGGCACCTCAAGATGGAAAGGCAGCTCCATAGGGCTGAAGGGACTAAAGTGTTTTGTTTTTTTTTTTTTCATTTCACATTACAAAGAACCAAACTGATACTTTGGCCTTGGATGTCCCAGCCTCCCAGAATACTGTGTGTTGTTTAGATCTCTCAGGCTGCAGTGTTTGAATAAGTCATATGGTGGGTGGGAAGAGAGCCTTCCAGACACCAGCCTCTGCCTAGTGGCCCCGCCACCCCAACCCTATTCTTCCTATCTGGGCCTGGTTTTACCTTTCTAAGTGTGTGTGAGCTATGCACACACTTGAAGGGGGACAGAGGAACCTATACCAAACACACAGTAAGAGGGAAGAAAGCGTGTGTGTGTGTGTGTGTGTGTGTGTGTGTGTGTGTGTGTGTGTGTTTGGAAAATGGTTGTGAATGCCAATATCCTGGACTCAGAGCAATTGAACTGGGGTTGCTCTAATCCTCTCAGAGGGGTGTGTTGTTCAGCCCTCTCAGTTTTCTCAGGAATGAAGGTGATCTGGAACAGAGAGCCTGTAGGATTAAACCAGGCGCAGTTGGGCAGAGTCCCTCTCTCCCGCAGTTTGTGTTTACAACAGACTCTCCTAAGCAGGATCCTGGGGTGGAGGAGTTTCTGGTCGGGGAAACAGGTTACAAAAGAAAAATGACCTCTCCTCTGCTTCCCAGCTCCTTCCTGGATACTGCTTCTTCCTTCTCATGCTAAGGTGGGACAGTCACAGCAACCCTGGTGACAGCTGACACTCACACAGGGTGCCATCCACGCATGGCAGGCACAGCCCTAAATCCTGCAGATAAATTAGCTCATCTACCTTCCTAATGACCTTTGAAGCAGATGCTGCCATTTCCACTCTAAGAAACTGAGAATAGGAGAGGTGACTTGTGCCCCAGGACAAAAAACCAGGAGTAATTGGCTGACGGGGGACTCACCTATAGCCATACCTCTGGCACAGGCTTTCCACTTAGCATGGGGGCAATTGAGCTTCCTGTTACTATGGGAACTGGTGGGTTGGAAGGAGCAGAAGCAGGGGGCTATTTCCTGGAAACCAATAGCTAGAGTTTCTCTTGTAACTGAGATAGAGTGACCAGGGCACAGGCCTGGGTTCTCACAGCCATTACCCAGGCTTCCATGGTTATGGTGGGCTCTGGTTGGGGTTCCAGCCAACTCTTTCCCTGTCTATCCAGGGTTAATGGCCTCTCCTCTCTCCAAGGACTTAATGACCAACCCTGCCACACTGTTAGAAAGCAGGTGGCCATGTGGCAGCAACTCTCTGAGCCCATGAAAGAAGCAAAGGGAATAGTTGATCACAGGTGGCTGCTGACAGCACGGCTGTCTCTGAAGTCTCCAGGCTGGGAGCTTCCTATCTTTCCAGAGCAAGAGAGGACCCTCTCCATGTGCACAAGCCCAGCTCAGAGTGCTACATCTACCTCTGCAAAGAGGACATGTGGGGCACACCCCTCACAGGCCACCAGTGATCCCGGGTGGAAATGCCTGCACAGTGCTGGACCTCCCTCCTCTCCTTTCTCCTGTGTCTGGGGCAGAGTATGGCTTCTTAAAATTTTGATACTTGTTTTTGAGATAGTGTCTCACTATGTAGATCAGGCAGGCATTGAACTAACCATAATCCTCCTGCCTCAGTTTACCCAAGTGCTGGGATTACAAGCATGCATCACCACACCCATCAAATGTATCTTTGGAAACCAGTCAGACTTCAGTTCAGATTCAACTCCCAAGCACAGCACCATGGTGACATTGGTAGTGCCACCAAACTTCTGTGTCTTTATTTTAAGACCACAATCTCCACCTTCTAAGTATGAATCTGGGATTATATGAATACTTGAATACTTGTCATGGGTGCCTGAATTTGTGTTAGGCCCACAAAAGGCCTTAATGAGAAGAAAATATAATAACCCAGAAGACTGAGCACCCAGTGGGACTCCCCCACCCTCGGAGGGGGCATCACCTCAGAAGGTGACACAGTAGGGGCATCTTTGCTGTGAGTTTTAAAGGTCTCTGGGATAAAGGAGACGTTTGAAGCTCCCTGTTGTTTCCAATATTATGTTTTTAATAAGTTCCCTCTGTGCTAACTCCCCTTTTGTCTAACCTGAGTCTCTCAAGCTTTCACTAGGGTTAATTCTAATCCATCTCCTTTTCAGAAGACTCTGAGCATGGCCCAGACCATCATGCTATCTCTTCCGGAGAACAACATCTCTCTGGGCTGTGAAACTATTTGGTTGTGACCCTGCCTCTGCCAAGCAGGGATGGATTGCCAAGGGGCATGGACTCTCCCAGCCTCTCCAAAGGTGAGCCTCCAGCAGCTGCCCCTTCTTGCCACCCCAGTGTGTCTCCATAATCCCAGTCTCCCAGGATCTACAGTCTAGAATTCTTTGATTTTTTTTTCTTGGACTACATGAAGGGTGGGCGTGGCACATGGAAAATACCACTCGAAACACTCTTGAACTGGGTTGTTTCCCCATCTCAGTGCCAAGACACGACCCTTCAGCCATGATTGCAGGGGGAGAGGAGTGTAGGAGCTTGAGAGGGGTGGAAGGGCCCTGCTCGGCTGCACATCCCACAACCAAGAGGTCCCCATCTTCAGGCACCAGCTATGCTTTCCAGCTACTTGCCACCCCATAATCAGCACCATTATCTCTGGATAATTTTTCCTTCTCTCTGTGAAAAGCACATAAGGAAGGACCTGTGTTTCTGGCACTACATGGGGGGCGGGGTGGCCCATGGCATTGATTGCAAATGAAAATTTAAGCCCAGGAGTCTCTGGTTGGTGTCTTATGATTGTGCCTGAGCCAAAGCACGTCCCACCAGCTGCCACCCTGGCATGAGGGGTAACCATGATCTGTCTACCTTTTCTTTGCCTCGTCTCGTTTTAGAAAATCTACAATGCATTTAATCTCCCAGCTACTGTGCTTGGCTTTAAATGCCTAATTTGCTGTCGAGATCTCCAGCAATTCTCTCCCCACCGCTGAGGATAGCTAACGAAAGGCTTTTGTTTGTCCAATTAGCTGGGCTCCCACTCCCACCCTGTAATGTGACTAGCACCTTTGGTCCCCTGGGATGGTGCAGGAGGAGATGTCGGAGAGGGAGGCTAGGAGATGATTCTCCCTTGCTCCCTACCCCTACAGGCTGCCTATGAGCCTCAGGCACCTCCACCTCCCTCAATAATATCCCGTATCCTATAGTATATCCTATCTTGTACCCTTCCTCTCCATCAGCAGTCATATACTGCCCCTGCCCTATCTTTCACCTCTTCCTTCCTCCATCCCTCTTCTCCCCTACCCACTCATCCCTATCTCTTATCCACCACCTTTCCAACCTTGTCTCTACCCTTGCCTCCCATATCCCTATCCTGCAACTCCACTTCCCCCATATCCACCACCATCCTCCATCACCCCTTCCTCCATTCCCCATCTTTCCCAACTCCTCCACCCCTACCTTCCACCCTCCTCGCTCTTACCCAACCCCAACCCTGACACGCCAAGGCCTTCCAGCTTCTCTTGGTTCATCCTGAAATCCTGCCTACAATGTTGAACAAGAAAGAACCAGTTCTTTTCAGAGGAACATCCACCTCACCACACCACACCCCCTGCAATTCTGGAAGACCAACCCATACCTCAGTGATAACCACATGTGGGATAACTGTCTTAATGGAGGTTAAAGGATGTTGTGGAGGTGATCTGCCTGTTACAAAACTGATGCGAGCTTCCTGGAAGTGCAGGATCCACAACTGTGCTGAGCAAGCCCAAGCATGGGCCGTGGGCAGGGCTGGGAGCTGGGAGTGCTCTAGGAAGAAGGTGGGGGGCTGTCTGTGGGGCAGCACTGAGGAGCAGGGAAATCAAGAGGAAGGCAGACTCCAATGGCAGGCATTAGTTCTTGTTGTGTGACAGTAGAAGAGCAAGGGAGGTTTCTGTGCAAGAAGATGTATAGAATTGGGGTCTAATGACTTACTCCTGTAATCCCAGAAGTCTGAGTCAGGAGGATAACTATGTGTTTGAGACTAGTCTGGATTATGTATGTTTTGGGGGCCAACCTGGCCTATGTATGAGATCCAGAAGAAGGTCTAGGGTGTAGTTCAGTTGGTAGGTGCTTATCTGGGAAGGACATATTCCTGGATTCTGTCCCTAGCACTGTATAAACCAGGCATGATGGCTCATACCACTTGGGGAGGGGAAGGAAAGGGAGGAGAGAGGAGAGGAGGATCAGAAATTTAAGGGCATCCTCAGCTACACGTGGAGTTCAAGAACAACCAGGAATATATGAGCATTAGAATCATATATTCTAGTTTGGTGCCTCGCAAGTTCTATATCAAAGGATCACACACACACACACACACACACACACACACACACACACACACACACACACCCACCACCACCACCACCACCACCACCAACCAACAACAACAACAACAACTTGTTTCTTTCTCTTTTAATCAGTGAGATTATGGAGTGGCTGCAGAGGTGCCATGGTTGGGACTATAGTCTGATAAGGTGAGACCAGGTCTATATAGAGCTGTCCAAGGGGTTTCTGCTGAGATTCCTAGAAAATTGCAGGTTTGCCATTGAGTAGGGAAAAGGTCTTAGGTTGTTAACTGTGCTGACATTCCTGCTTCCCAGCTGATGAGCAGCCTCCACCAGACTCCTGGGCAAGGGGTTCCTTTCTCTTCCTATGTCCTTGTCATTTTCCCCTTCTTTCTATCATGCCTCAATTTTACCCTGGAAGCAGACCCTCCTTCACCGGGACCAGGGCTGGAGCAAGGTAACTCAGATTTCTTCACTCTAATTTTCCCTCTCCCAGTTAGCATGTTCTGGACCTAAGTGACAGATCACAAGATTCAAGTGGGCATAGCTCACTAGAGGGTTCCACAGGCTCGTGTAGGGGAATGTAGAGAACACACAAGTCCATGATCTGGGAGGGCTGGAAACAGACGAAATATATGAAGGATCTGCCACTCCTATCTGGAAAGTTCCTCCCTGGATGGTATCTTAACTGAAGGCTCATGTCTTGGCAGGGCCATGCCCAATGTCACAGCGTTTTCAACTTGCCTGCACTATTTAATCATTTTGTCTCTTTGTTTCATCTGATCTATGTGGGACATGGGAATATCTGTGAAACAGTTCCTGAACCCAGAGAAATAATAGGTTTGTTCTAATTGTTCTCCCCCACCCCCACCTCAGGACCCAACATGACCACACCCAAAGCAAGGACATGACTCCACAGAGAGAATTCTTCTCTCCCCAAGAAGATTTCATAGCAGCTACTTAGCTAAAGCAAATTATGTCACCACAGGCCCTGGAGCACAATGGATGATCCTCTCATGACTGTGTATTTCCAGAATAATCCTAAATTTGTCCTAGGAGAGCTCTACTTCTTACCTAAAATAACTTTATTTCTGTAAAGTGAAAGTTTGTGTTGAACAGAAAGAAATGCTTTTATTAAGCAATTTAAAAACAGACAAAGGTGATTTGGTGTGCCCTGATGTCCTGGAGTTCCACAAGGTCACTTGATGGTCATCTGCTAACTGAGTTGCTTAGCTTCCCCCAGCTTGTCCTCTGCTCCCTGACTTGAGTTAGTAAAAGCTTCTCATTTGGTTTGATGATTCACACAAGGAATTCAGCACATGAGCATGGCACTGGGATTTGCTGTTGTTTTCAGGGAGGCCATCATAGACCCATCTAGCTGCAGCTGAAAGTATGCTTAGCAAGTCTCCAGTAGATTCCAGGCAGGAAAACTGCAGCCAAGCAGGAGCAAGTAGTTACTTCAGTCAGGGAGATTAGTAGATTGGAATCTGAGACCATGGATTCCCAATGCAGCCAACTTCCAGCCCCAATCTCTGAGTTTCCCAGGACGTGTACTTACCTCTGCCAAGACTCTTGTGTGGTAAGAAGAGAGCCCTGATGTTCATAATCTAGAGGTCTGGCCTGTGTGTGTGTGTGTGTGTAAGTGTGTGTGTGTGTGTGTGTGTGTGTTAAGTGTGTGTGTGTGTGTGTGTAAGTGTGTGTGTGTAAGTGTGTGTGTGTGTGTGTGTGTAAGTGTGTGTGTGTGTGTGTGTGTGTGTGTGTGTGTGTGTGTGTGTGTGTGTGTGTGTGTGTATACCCTCATGATATCAGGTCCCAAGTAAACAATACTATGAAGAGTTACAGATCCTACAAAGGGACTGTTCTCACCCAAACAAGGTGAGCCAAATGGTTCTATGATCCTTGTGCCTCCTAAAACAGGACATACAGCTTCTTCTGGCTCCATAAAGGGAAGATACCAACCTTCTAATAGACCAAAGGTCCTATCCTGCAGAGAGTGTACCCTGTGCCTTTTAACAGTCCTGTGCCCTGGGGCTAGTTCCCATCCCATCTTCATTCCTTTGCTCCTTGTTATCCCTCTCTCTTTCCCTTCATCCTTCCTTCCTTCCTTTCCTTCCTTCCTTCTTCTTCTTCTTCTTCTTTTTTTTTTTTGAGATAATGTCTCATGAAGCCATGACCTTGAACTTGTAACTTGAGGTTGTCCTTGAACCCGGATCCTCCTACCTTCACCTGCCAAGTGCTGTGATTATAAGCATAAATCCTCATGCCCCAATCTTTTGTCTTTCTGAATTTTAGTTCTTTGCCTTTGAAATGTAGAAATGCAACCTGCATTTAAAAGATTAAATGAAATAATCTGTATGAAGATAAACATTAAATGTTGTATGGTGGCTGGGAGTAGATGATAAAGGTGATAGAGGAGAGGTAACTGCTTCAGAGGGAAACGTCATAGCCTATGAAGTGCAGCTGCCACTTTGAGATGAGAGACAAGCTATATCAGTGCCATGATCCATCCTTGTGAGGAGTCCCCTTCCTTAATACACACACACACACACACACACACACACACACACACACACACACTCCTCTTGCATAGACAGACTACATGCATACTACACACATAGCTGCAGATGCTCACATAGTACATATACACACCACAAATGCACAGACTTCATAAATATTCACACATAAATACATATGGTCACACACCACATGTATATGTGCATATGACATAGAGATACGCTATACACATGCATACACATACCACATATATACTACATATATAAAAACAGATACTATATATACTACAAACACATATATGGTACACAAATATGTTATATACACACAGCATAGCCATACCCACATATACACACATCACATACATACACATTTCATATGCATGCTACACACACACAGATTATAACACACCCCATACACATAATGCCACATATATGCTACACATAAACTCAGATGCTACACATAAACTCAGATGTTTCATACCACATATGTGCAAGCACATACTACATACTACACTCATACACATGCCACATACAAGCATAGATGGTCAAATACCACACACATACCCAATATGCACATCATACACACTACACACTATAAACATACTAACACAGAGATGCTTACACCACATGCATGCATACACACCACATATACACCCCACAAATATATATACTTTGTACATAACACATATATACATCAGACATTCATGCATGCCAAATACATATCACATACACCTATAATCACACATCCCTTCCCCAGCAATACCAGTTTCAACTAGATGCCATGATGAAAAGGAGTTGGGACCAGATTATGATGTCATAGTTCCTCTTGTCATCATGTACAATTGTGGCTCCACAATTGGAGACACCGAACTCAGCTTCTCCCTCCTCAGCATGTCGGCCTAGGCCCTGGAGTCCGTGCTGGAGGGGAGGGCAGAGGGGTGCCAGGGCACTTGGTGGCCCTGCTGTGGCTGCTGCTGCCCTACAACCATCTGACATTGCTGCCAAGGCATTGAGCTGCAGCTCCCCCCATCTCCATCTACAGGACTTCAGCAGGAATGCGCTCATGGCGCTGGGACACCGGCTACTTTGGTAGAGCGGCCTGAGCATGCTGATGGACAGGAATGACAGACAGGCTCTGCAACCCAGGCTTGCAGCTGGAGAACCTGGCCCTTTCACCACTCTGTTGCACACACCAGGTACTCAGTCTCATAGGCAACTGCTTCAGTGTATCCCAGGAAAGGAGGTACTAGATAGCACAGCATCAGCAATGTAGCTAAGAGGGAGAAAAAGCCTGCACCCCTACTATGTGGATCAGTGGTTATAACAGGCTGTCTATCACTCCAGTGGGAAGTTTAAGAACACAGACTCATGGCTCCCATTCACACACTTCTGAGTGTTTGAAGGTGTGTGTGTGTGTGTGTGTGTGTGTGTGTGCGCGTGTGCGCGCTGTAAACTGTATTGTCAATCTCTCCAAGCAGACTTGGGGGGTCTCCATTGTAGGGGCTTTCAGAAGCATCCCACCTCTCTGAGCATCCCAGCCCTTAGCTATGAACAGTCTCTACCAGGACTTGCTGTCAATTGGTGCTGAAGTCAGAAATGAGCCTGCTTCAAAGATGTGAGTGGCTTTTGGCAGACAGGGCTGCCAAGCCCCTGTAAAGACTGGCATGAGTGGTGGTGGTGGTCTCCCCAGACCCGCAGACAGCTGGAGCAGGCAGGATTCCTGGAGTGGGCATGCCTACTGGGGCTGGGCTCCCGCCTGCACATGCCCGTGTTTACCCAGGGTGGGCTGGAGGGACCTGGACGCTGAGCAGGCTCCCCAGGAATTTGGACAGCCATCCCTGGACAGCCACCAAGGCTCTGCCTTCCAGACTGAGATGGAGCGCTGCGCATGTGATAGTGGTATGAATGGCACAGGTAAGTAACTTGGTTTCCTGGTGTTCCCTGCCAAACGGGCATCTGTCACCTTACATTATTGTCATCTTCCATTTAGGTCCCTGCTTTGTGATGCTTTTCTAAATAAAAGAAGGCAAGGGAAGCGATGTGTGGCAGAGCTCCAAGCTTCTCTTAATTGCAAATTCCCTTAAGTACCACTTCCCTGGAGCTGCAGGCCTGTCTGCTAGTCAGGCCCACTTCAGCCTGCCTAATTTTTAATAGGCAGGAGATCATTTTCAGCGTGTTCTAACCCTTCCCTTTTGTTCATCTGCACGTTCTTGTGTGCAAGGATCTTAAATTATTAGAGAGAATGAACCTGCCCCTTTATTTCATTTTAACACTAAATGGAAAGAAGAAAAAAAGACCAGGGAGAAAGAGAGACAGAGAGAAGGGAGAAGGATGATTGAAACTGAAGGCCAGAGTATTAGCATTCACAAGCGGGGTTGATACTCTGGAGGTCAGTGTGACTGACAGGTTGACCAGATATCAAAATAGGGGTGGAACCATTACCCTGAAGTCCTTTGGAACTTTCCCACTCCCCACTTCCATTTGTACCTCCTCCTTCTCCTCTAGGACCCCACTGACTTCCAAACCAAATGTGCTAAGGGATTTAATGTAATCAAGGGACAGCAGGGGGTTGGGACCATGCTTTGCATGGTCAGTCTTGTGGTCTTAGAGCGTGTTAACTGTTTTGAGCCAATACAAGAAGGTAAATATAAGGAGAGATTCTTTGTCTTGGCTGGTCCCACCATCCTTCAGGCCCGAATGAACTCACAGATGTTTTATGAGTTATAAAACTGTTGGTTAGTGGCTTGGGCTTCTTAATGGTTAGCTCTGTCTTAATTATTAACCTATTTCTATTAATCTATGTATTTCCACATGTTCTTGGCTTACCAGAGAATGCCTGAAGTTCCCAGGTTCTACATGACGACTCTATCTGCCTATATTTCCCAGAATTCACCTCATCTTCTAGCCCTGCCTGTACTTCTTGCCTGGCCAATCAGCCAGTGTTTTATTTGTCAACCAACAAGAGAAACATATATACAGAAAGACATCTCCCATCAGGTAAACGGAGTCAGGACTGTTTTCCTTCTGGGGGAGAAGAAAACCAGAGTGGGGAGCAGCAGAATATCTGGACATGTAAATAAGAGGGCTGTACCCCAATGTGGTGGGTCCTGTTTTGTCTGTACCAGTTAATTTCTGCCGTGATAAAGTAGACCTAGTGATATGTGTTGTAAAAGCCATGAAGTGTATTGTGAGAGGCCCAGCCCATCTCTCTCTCTCTCTCTCTCTCTCTCTCTCTCTCTCTCTCTCTCTCTCTCTCTCTCTCTCTCACACACACACACACACACACACACACACACACACAGCTACACCCCCTGGAGGAGGTCAATTCTTCAGGCTAGCAGGGCTGGCCCCAGGTGGCCCACTGCTGCCTGTTGTAGTCAGAAAAGGTCAGGGATAGAGACAGCAAGGCAGCCTTGAGAAAGTCCAGGGAGACTTAATATCAGAAACTGCTGGACTGATGCAAAACATGCTTGCTAAATTGCCCCGGTACCGAAGGAAACAGCTGCATTGTAATATGAAGGGAAAGGAAGGCCAGGAGATGGGAATTGGTGTGGACACTTCATTCTTCCTGACTCAATAGAGCCTCTCTGTGGTGATTGCTGGCCAGTGACCAGGCCAGCACCCTCAGGGGCTGACAGCAGGCCCTTGGTGTTCCCTCTGGGAGGAAGCATGGATAGGGCAGTGGCTAGAGCCACAAAGTAGAGAGAACTCTGTTCTCAGGTGCTCCAGCTCTGCTAATGAGAAAGCCCTCTAACTCACTGGGCTTTGGGGAATTTTTGTTTTGTTTTGTTTTGTTTTGTTTTGTTTTGTTTTGTTTTAATGACTCTGGAAGAATGAGATTAAAAACTAAAGTACAGGGCCTAGGGAGATAGCTCCTTTTATAAAGTGCTTGTTTTACAAGCATCAGGACCTGAGTTCAATGCCCAGAACCCTCCTAAAAAAAGTTTAAATGGGTGGTATAATACCATGAGGGTGCTTTTGGTGGGGGGATTGGTTCAGAAATAATGAGATTGCAGCCACGCCATCCACTTTGGTTTCCTTGTGGTACCACTCTTCCTTGTGGTACGTGAGAAGGAAACATGAGATCCGGGACAAGGTGATTCAGTTCATTTCTGTGTGCTTATTGCCTAGCAAAGAAGGTACCAGTGGGCAGGAGCCCAATTCAGTGCTTCTCTGTTTAATGTCCTGAGATTACTGCATTCCACCCAGCCTGTCACAGGCTCACTCTGAAACCCCCAAGCAGGACCGGCCTTGAAGTCTCCCTCTTTCCCCCATCACAGGGGTCACAGGGTATTCCTTCCCCCTTACACTACCTCTGGAGCAGCCATGGAGGAGTTGGGACTGGGGACTCGTAGGTGTCTGGGCTACTGCTGCAGCAATTGCTATGGTTTGTGTTCCATGTGAACCACGCCATCCCCTACTCCCCACCCTCCATCTCCACCCTGCCTCCTCTCCCCGTGCAGAGTCTTGACACCAGGATGTCCTACAGCCTAGATGCCACTGGAACACAGAAAGGTTGCAAACTATGGTGACAATCATTCTCCTCAAATCCAAGGTCCTGCTACCTTGTGGATTAGTTATACTTTTGTTCCCAGGCCTACTCAAGACTTAAGTCTATGTGACCTCAACCAAGTCATAAAGGCCACCTAAAACTCAGTGGCACATGATGAATCTTCCTTAAGGCTTTCTACAAGTCATTCCTGTGGGAAGGAGAATGGAATTAAAAGTCAGACACAAACAGGACCAATTTTGTTGGTTTTGTTTGTTTCTTCGAGACTGAATTTCTCTGTATTGCTTTGGAGCCTGTCCTGGAACTAGTTCTGTAGACCAGGCTGGCCTTGAACTCACAGAGATCTGCCTGCCTCTCTGCCTACCAAGTGCTAGGATTAAAGGTGTGCACCACCAACACCCGGCCAGGAACAATTCTTTAAACACACTGAACATATACATTCAGAGCTGAGAGATGGCTTAGCAATAAAGAATACTTGATGTCCTGCAGAAGAACTCAGATTCAATTCCTAGCATCCATACAGTGGTTCACAATGGTCCATAACTCCAGTAGCAGGAGATCCAATGCTCTCTTCTGACTTTTGTGGGCACCAGGCACACAGACATACATGCAATCGAAGTACTCATATGCATAAAACTAAGTAAATCTAAAAAAAATTCGAATAAATGTATATATTCAACTCATAGAGTATACACTCAGTTCAGAGTCTCTATGTCTAACCTAAACATGGGCTCAGCAGAACCTACCACTGAGACAGAGCTGGGAGTAATAAATGAAACAAAATTTTGGAACCCCTGACCTGGTTCTCATTCATCTCTTTAGCCTCAGCTTCCCTCACAGTGGATAAGACCCACCTTTCAATATTTTCATGCAAAGTGAATGAAACCTAGATGTTAATTGCCCAGCAAAGTGTTGGATCCTATTAGACTTGCAGTAGCCAGCATTCAGCCTCGCCATTGTTCGCTCATAGCTCAATCATCTCTTGATTGATGCTAGAGGCAAGGTTCTGGCTATTTGGAATTTTTCTATGTGTAAACAAGGTGGCAAGTATTTAAAAATGGACTAAATTCTTCTACCCCAGGACGAAGAAACACTGGCTTTGTTTGCTGACCTTGGCTACTCAGGTCTCTGTTCCTAGGCCTTTCTCTGAGATGTCTAGCCTTTCAGTCTCCCAGCAGTCTTGGAGCTGAGGTCTCAGGGCCCATTCCACCAATGATTCAGGCTCTTGGCTGCCCCTCAGGGAAGGCAGATGGTGTTGAGTCACCACCCTTCTCTCCTCCCTCAGTAGGTTGGGCCTGTTCAGCAGAGCTGACTTCAGCATCCTTTTGGTAGCACGTTTGAAGCTAAGCATTCCTGCTCACCGTCCGGGTGGGCATAGCACAGGGGAGAGGCAGGGATGAAGGCTTTTGGAAACTTCCCTGAAGCTGGAGTATTTCTGAGGAGATTGCACTGTAAGCCTCCAACTTCCCTGCTGTCGAACCTCCTTGAAGACATCTCTCTTTGTTTGCCTGTATTTCACTCTGTCGCTGCCTGAAAGGCTTCTCCCATTTGCTTTTATATATTCATTTGAAATGACTCCTCCAATATTTAATCTTTATCAGAACCTGGAAGCCTGGTATTTATTTTGCAGGTCAGTTGCTCATCCATTTTCCTTGAGGCCTCTGGCAGGAGGCTGGAGAGCCTGACACCCCCGGGGGGGGGGGTGCAGCCATCAGCGTTAGCCTTGGTGACAGGAGGACAAATCAAAGTGCTGCAGGCTACCAGGAGAAGATAAATCTGGGGAAAGGCTAATGAGTGGGCTGTTCCTGCAGCCTGAGATGGCTGCCAAGAGTCCTCAGGCCTGCTAGAGGCACAGTGGGGGTCATCTTCTGGGCTCTGGAGTGAGAGAGGATGCAGCTGGCATGTGCTGAGGCCGCTGACCTTCGTGCTGAAAGCTTTGTATGGCCAGGCATAGTTGGCAGCTGCCTGTAGTCCTAGAGCTTGGTAGGTGGAGGCAGGCCAGTCAGAAAATCAAGGTTTCCGGCAGCTGTGTAGTGTGTTTGAGAATAGCCTTGGCTACATCAGAATCAGTCTCAAATGGAAAAAACAAAAAAACAAAACAAAACAAAACAAAAAAACCAGACCAGACCAAAACAAAACAAAATAAAACAAAAAACAAACAAAAAACAAGAAAGGAAGAAACTTCTGAGCTGCTTCAAGGAGAAGTGGCGTTCATTCCCCATGACTAACAAACCTAGCCACCATATTTACATCGTGAAGGGTTGGGGTAAGCAGATGAAAGAATTTTTAGATAGCCTTGATCAAATAACTATAAAAGGTTATGAAATAGCTTTCTGTTGAAGGTTTTGTTTACTTGTTTTGAGACTGGGTCTCATCATGTAGCCCTGGGTGTCCTGGAACTCTGTATCTTGTCCAGGCTGAGCTTGAATTCACAGAGATCTTCCTGCCTCAGCCTCCTGAGTCCTGGGATTAACAACATGTGCTACCATGCCCAGTTCCTTTGTAGAATTAGGAGTGGTTTAAAATGCACACTGGAGCTGGGCATGGTGGCACATGCCTTTAATTACAGGACTCAGAAGCAAGCAGATCTGTGTGAGTTCCAGGTAAGCATGGTCTACAAACTGAATTCCAGGACAGCCAGGGCTGTTGTACAGAAAAACCTTGTCTCGAAAAACCCAAACAAACAGACAAATTAATAAAATGCACACTGTATCTATAGAGTCATCTTCATTTACAAAATATGTACATGCAGAGTATCTATCTAGACTGAAGTGCACCAACCAGTCTCTTAGAGTGTGAAGGTGGTTTTAGCTCACAAAGGATTACATAGGTATCTAAGAATCAAGATAGCCCTGGGGTTCTAATCCCCTTGTCAAGCTTATTTATTAGGAAGTAGCTGATTGGAGGCTTATAGTAAGAAAACCTGAGGTAGGACATTTGGTCTCAGGAAGAAAGTGAAAAAATGATGTTCTGATACCTGCATTGTTCCAGCACGGACAATGGTACCCACTTCCCCTCCTGCCAAAGTTGTGGAGCATACTTAACTCAGCAGAAGTGTTTTGAACATCTCTACCAGTCATGCGCTGGGCATTTTGGGGGTGGTAGTGGTATGGAAGCCATCAGGCAGAAGCCAATCTAGCTGGGGGAGTGTAGTGAAGTGGGCTGGTGTCTGCCTTCTGTTGTCTAACATCCTCAGAACTGGATTGATGCTTGCACAGGAGTCCTTGGTCCAGAGAGGGGGTGGGGAGATCTACCGAGAGAACAGTGATGTCTGCCTGGGCTATTAGTATTCCACCATCAAAAGCTGATGGCGAAGGGCAGGCAAGAAAGGATGGAGGAGGACAGCGAAGCCCAGGTGAGCCGGTTTCTTATTCCTTCCTTTTAACTTCCTCTGCCCCTGCTCTCAGAAGCTTCGGGAGCAGATGAGGGCAGCTGTGGCGGCCCCTCCCGCCTGGGCCTGTGCATTTCAAAGTGCAGCCTGCTGAAGAAGTTGTTGCTGGACTCCTGTGCTGACCCCACTCCAGCAGGCATGTGATGAATATTTCATAGTCCAGATGTAATCCTGCCTGCGTTTTCCTCATCTGCCTCTGGCCAGCACCTCACTCTCCTCCCAGTCCTCCATTTCCACCCAAGCCCCAGTCCCAGTCGGGAAAAATCAGTCAGAACGTTTATCAGGAATCGGTATGAACCAGCCAAGCACTGTGAAGAGCTAATCTGTTCAGAGCTAATAAGAACGAACAAAGTCGCCACAGACTCCGCCATGGGCATCGCTGATAAGGATTTGTCAGAAGAATTGCAGGTGAGATCTGAACAGCCCCGGGAAGTGGAATGCAAATGCCTCTCGCCCTCGTCAGCTTCATGGGGCCTCTGCACCCAGGGATGGCCCGCAGGACCGAGTGGGAAACACACAGGGAGGGGCGGGTAGAGGACTGTGGGATGCAGGTCTGCAAAATCTCAGAGAGGGATGTGTATATGTGGAGTAAAGGATGAGTAAGGATGACACAGGAGCCTTGGGAAGCTCTCCTTTCTGGGCTCCTGGCTAAATGGACACGGTACACCTTGGGTGTTGACACTGTCTAGAGGAGGCCAGGAGACACACAGTGCTTTCCACTGTGAGGATGTGAGTTTGAATCTCCATACCCCATGTGAAGCTGAGCACAGCAATGTGTGTCTGTAACTCCAGTACTCCTATTGTGACATAGGAAGTGGAGACAGGACAATCTCTGGAGGCAGGCCAGCTAGTTTGTCATAAACAGCATAATGACACATGATAAAGAGGCAAACTGTCCTTGACCCCTTCTGTGCACAGTGTGGCACACTCATGCTCTCTTCTCCCCTACCCCCCAAAAAGGCAACAAAAGAGGGGGAGGCAAGGAAGGAAAGTGATGGGAGATGTTATTCTGTAAATATGTTTCTCATACTGGTTAATTAATAAAGCACCGTTGGGCCAATGAGAAAGCAAGATAGGCAGGGTTAGGAGACAAGGAGGAAAAAGGAAGTAGTAAGGAGGAGTCAAGATGAAGACGGGGAGGAAGGAAGACGCCTGCCGCAGCGCCCTATAAGACGACCACGTGGAAATACTTAGATAAGTAGAAATGGGTTAGTAATTAAGACAGAGCTAGCCCATAAACAATAATGGTAACTGGCCAACAGGATTGTATCAAATACAGAGTCTCTGAGTGTTATTTGGGGCCGGCACGCCAGACCGGCAGCCGGCTGGCGGGCTGGCGGAAAACATACAAGCTACAGGAAAGAAGTTGGGTAGAAAAACATAAGACCTCCAATATGTGGAAGCTGCAAGGCTGCTAGAGACAGAAGAGGGCCCAGAACCACCCCCTGGGACCAGTAAGGGAACAAGGCTGCAGAGCTGAGGTCAGAATGGGGTGGTGGAGTCAGGCAGACACCGGCCTGGGTCTCCAATTTTGTTGTGCCCAGCTGTTGAAACCTTCAGAAAGTTACCCCTTGCCTTCCTGAGTCTCGGTTTTCTCAAGGCTGCACTGGGTGTCATGGAATGGGACATAGGAAGGATAAAAAAAATTAGGTCTTTTCTGTCATTGATGTTGCCTTTGTTTTTTTATGTTGGTACTACTGAGGTAGGAACCCAGGGCCTCCTGCATGTTTAGTAAGTGCTTTTCCACTGAGCTCCTCCTCCACTGATCTCCCTCCTCCTCCACTGAGCTCCTCCTCCACTGATCTCCCTCCTCCTCCACTGAGCTCCCTCCTTCTCCACTGAGCTCCCTCCTCCTCCACTGAGCTCCCTCCTCCTCCACTGAGCTCCCTCCTCCTCCACTGATCTCCCTCCTCCTCCACTGAGCTCCTCCTCCACTGATCTCCCTCCTCCTCCACTGAGCTCCTCCTCCACTGATCTCCCTCCTCCTCCACTGAGCTCCTCCTCCACTGATCTCCCTCCTCCTCCACTGATCTCCCTCCTCCTCCACTGAGCTCCTCCTCCACTGATCTCCCTCCTCCTCCACTGAGCTCCTCCTCCACTGATCTCCTTCCTCCTCCACTGAGCTCCCTCCTCCTCCACTGAGCTCCCTCCTCCTCCACTGATCTCCCTCCTCCTCCACTGAGCTCCTCCTCCACTGATCTCCCTCCTCCTCCACTGAGCTCCTCCTCCACTGCGCTCCTCCTACATTGAGCACTTCCTGCACTTCCTCTTCTTAGTTGCTGGGCATACAACCAGAGACTATCAACAATTGATGCTCTAATTTGGCTGTTGATAAACTTTTTCTGTAAAGGACACTTTCAACGTTGAAGGCCAAACAGTGTGAATCTTTTATGATTATTACTTTTTTTTTCCTTATTTTACATATCGATCCCAATTTCCTCTACCTCCCATCCTCCCATTGCTCCAGAATCCCCCTACCCCTTATCCCCACCACCACACACACAGGTAGGGGTGAGGCCTTCCAGGAGGGACCATCAAAATCTGTCAAGTCATTTGGAGTAGGGATTAGGACCTAACAGTATGAATCTCAATGACTGAACTCTGTTGTTGAATTAAAGCTGTCTTGAAAGAGCAAGACTGTATTCTAATAAAACTTTATTTATAAGAACAGGAAGAAGGGCCATTTAGCACTCAAGAGGCAGAAGCAGGAAGATCAATGCCAGACTGCTCTACTTCGTGAGTTCCTTGCCAGCTCTGGCTATGTAGCAAGACCCAGTGTTTTGGATTTGGTCTTCAGGTGAAATAAATCTGCAAAGCTATGTCAGAAAGGAAGGCCTTGGGCAGCATACCTTTGAGGCAACTGGCTTCCTGCAGAGTCTGGAATCTTCAGGGGTTGGTGTTTGGGGGATGTGTGAGACCCTGCACTCAAGGCAATGCTGGGCTTTGGTAGGGAGCAGACTCTTAAGAGACCTGCAATTTCCCTCCAAAGGAGCCATCCCATCCCAGGCTTTGTTAGAGTCTCCCCTCTTTTCATCTGGCTGCAAGTTTACTGTGGGCTGATGCATTTTTACAGCATCTCCTAAAATCAGACACATCTTCATCTTTTTCTTGAAATATATATCGTTAAATCTCTCTCCCAATTCCTTCTGGCTTATTGGACTTGGGAACCAGCTGTGAAGAATGATTTGTTTTTGGGCCACAAAGCTACCCCCAAGACAGGCTTCTGTCACACCCCTGTAGCCACAGGGGAATGTGAAGGGGAGGGAGGGCGGGAGGCTTTGCTGTGGGGTGTAAATGAGGTTTTTGAATAACATTGGTTTCCTATCCCTCACATGTTTTAAAATCTGATAGTTTTCTCAAGTGCTAAACTCACCGCTCCCAGGGCAATAATAGTCCTGCATCTGTGTGGAGCTTTATAACTCAGGAAACACTTCCTCTCTCGATCTGAAAGTCTTCCTTGCCACAAGGAAGCAGCTGATCCACCCAAGTCTCCTCCTTGTGCCATAGAAGAGGAAATTGCAGCCTAGAGGAGCTACTCTGGACATGGGCTCAGGAGCAGAGGAGGCAAGAGAGATGGTGCAGGGAGCTAAATTGTGGTCTCTAGGCGATTCAGGTCCTGATATTTGGAGCCTGGGTTGTGACACTTGAAAGGGGGTCTTTGCATCCTGAGGAGGATTAGTCCTGATTTTCCCTGTGGGCCCAGAACACCATAGATGCCCTTAGGACAGGGAACCAGAATATACACAAACATAGTCATGCACATGCCACATATATACACGGTCATGTGCATGCCACATACATACATGGTAATACACATGCTACACACCTGCTCTTCCACATGCATGTACACATATGCTCATATATGTATGTGTTCAAAACACACACACATACATATACACATGAGTCACACATGTGGACACACACACAACACATGTGAACACAAATGTCTACACAAACCTGTTTATGTACACATTCTCACTTCAGTGTGCACATGTACATGCACACGCATGATCATATACATACTCATACATGCTTACACTCGAGTGCATGTACATACAGAAGTTGAAAACAGAAGAAAGAGGCTGTTGACACTTAAGGTGGGAGTGGTGTGGCCACAAGCCAAAGACTACCAGTAGCCAAAAGAACACGGAGGAGAGCAGGCATAGAGTCTCTCCAGCAACCTGCGATAGATGTCCCTGCTGACTCTTTGATTTTGGCCTGAGTGGTGACTGTGTTCCAGCACTGTGAGAGAATACTTTCCGTCACTGGTCACAAGGAACCAACACTATAGTGAAATAGGAACTAGGAGATCAGCCGCAAGTGGGGAGAAACCTCAGGCCTCCCGGCCTGCTACCTTGTTCTCTGCCAAAGGTGACAAGCCAACCAGCCGCTCGATTGGCCCTCACTATGATGCTGAGAGACGTGGGCCTGGGGAGAGCTAGAGTTGGGCCCATGCTCTCAGATGCTCTCATGCTGCCTGGGGATGTAGAGCACATGAACCGATGGCAAGGTGGGCATATGATGGCTTGCCTGCCTGTGTGCTGTACACATTCATTCATGAGGCTGTGGATCTTTCCAGCATAGTCTGGGATGTGCTCTCGCTCATTTACGCGTGTCCCTAGAAGATGACTCAGGGAAAGTGTGTCTCCAGTGAACACAGAGGCCCTTTACTTAGGCATGCAGTGGTTGTGAAGGTACCTGCAGTACCACAGCACTAACCTCCTGACCTGAGAACGCAAGATGCCCTGTTCAGCTGGACTCCTGAGGCAGAATGGCTAGGGCCCCATAGAAAGTGGAAAAGTGACAATAGATGTGATCTCAAGGACTACACAATGATGAGAATAAAGAGGTGAGTGAAAATAAATTAAAACCAAATTGATTCCTTGTGTCTAATAGAGTTTTTCTTTGTCTCCTCCTGCTTGAGGCAACATTTGGCATATGTAACAGCATACTGTTTTAAGTCACTCTGAAGAGTTAAAACTAAGTGAAGGACTGGGGTACATGGCTCAGCTTCATTTCAGTTACCCCCAGAGTCTGTAGCCTCCCTAGTGCCCGGGGAGGGGCTCTGCCTCCCACTTGCTCTCCTGGGTGCTCCACATTGGAATATAGTTCATTTAGGAGGGCCTCAACCCTCTGACCCACCTTACAGAAAGCAGGCTTACCTGTAAGTTGAACCCAAAGTGTAATTATCCTAATTGGCATCTTATTAGTGCAAGCAGAAAAGTCCACTGTTACAGAAGAGAAAACTCCCAAGCCCTTACCAATTAATCTTTGGCTACCACCAGCTCCTGCTCACTCCATCAATGGGGCCAGCTTTCAGTGTGTGTTGGAGGTGGCAAATGGTGACAGCCACATGTGCTAGGATCACTGGGCTAGAGGATGGTCTCCTCATGGGTGTTTGCTTCAGTCAGATTCCCAAGGGTGCCCCCACAGTGACCAAAGGGCACAAGCTCTGGCCGAAGCAAGGGAACTTATTACTGGGACATCCAGGTGGCTGCACGGGGGACACAGCTGTGTGGGAAAGTGGCAGTAGAGGATGGGGAAGGATGGACATCTGTCATCTATGGGGTCTTGGGTGGCAGCTATGCAGCACCATGGTTTTGGGATCCCTCCTGGGAATGTGGGATCCTCTGCCCTTGGCAGGGGGGAAGAACACACTTCCTCTAAAGAGATGTGCAGTGCATATCTAGGGAGGGTCTGTGCAGAGATTGTGAAATCCTCACCTTTATTCAGTGTCCCACAGCTGCCAGTCTTATTGTCTAAATAGCAACACCAGGTGGGATCTGAGTTCTGATTAAGAAGGCCACACAGCCTTGGGCCCAGTGAGAAAGATCTTCAGGTCTTCCTTTGTAGCTATTTGTGTTGGTAGCTTTGGTGGCTTCAGCTCCTGCCCTGCGTGAATTGGTGAGGGAGTATTCCATTTTCTTTTCTCTACTTCATTTCCTTCCTTTTTCCCTTTTCCTGCTAGTGCCCTTGTCTTTTACCCAAACTAAAGACCATGGGTCTAACCAGCTCAAACATGTAACACAATGAAGTAAACAAAAGAAGAGAAGCCTGGGCAGGGGAACTCACAGCATCAATCCCAGGAACTCAGGAGGCACAAGCAGGCAGATCTCTGTAACTTTGAGGCTAGCCTGGTTACAAATCGAATTCCAGGTCAGCCAAGGCTTCATAGTGAGACCCTGTCTCAACAAAACAAAACACAAAAAAGGAAAAGGAAGGAAGGAATGAAGGAAGGAAGGAAGGAAGAAGTGTAGTAACACATGACACTATACTAGGAACTGATTGATGTTAGATGAGATTAGTCTTTGAAATCAGGAATTAAGGAAACGGTGTCACCAAGCTGATGTATGCTTGCCACATGGCTCCTCATCTGAGATGTTTGTGTTTCAACTAGAGCTGGATTTCCACTTGTGTACTGTTAAAACGAGGAGAACATTGTAGGGGAGGGCACAGACATCAGTTATATCAATTAGTTCTTTGTTCCTAACATATAGATATTGGATCTCTACTAGAGCTTCAAAATGCTGAAATAAAACTTTGCCTGAAATCAGTTTTATGCCCTGCATAAAACTTTGCCTGAAATCAGTTCTTAAAAATCCATCAATTGTAAAATTCCACCTGCTCCCTTAGATGCTTGGTATTAACTCAAAGGCTAAGAAGACATATGGTCTCTCATTGTGTAGCCACATCTCTAGCCCTGGATGCATTTTTAATAAATTCTTGTTCTACTACTAGGAACCAACACACCCCACAAAAGCAATGCATTCTACCAGACAGAAGGAGGCATGGAGGAGGAGTACATGATTTCTGGAGAGCCTGGTATGAGTGAGCCTCAGAGGCTGTCCCATTTAATCACCACAAACCCCTTTGAAACATCTCATGAACCATTTCTATCACTCAACAGTCTAGGGAGTCTGTGGGCTCCAAGCTGGTTCATCTGTCCATCAGTCAGTGGCAGATCTGGCTGTGAAGCTGGCTTCCTGTGCTCTGTCCAATGATTGGCTGCTCTAGGGCCTTTGGCTAAGTAGATAGCCAGGCTTCATCCTCAGGCTTCATATAGGCTCTGTATTGCCACTCATCTTTGGAGGCTTGATGGACATTTTCTCAGATCTCCAGGATCTTGTACCCCAAGGCCAATGTTTATGCCTCTTCCTGCTGTGTCATGCTATACCACGTGAAAGCCTTCCCTAAAGACAACCCTGTCCTGCCACTATCCTGGGAATCCACTTTCTTTTCCAGAGACAGCAAGCTCCTTGAGGCCAAGGTCAAAGTCTTTGTCCCATTGATCATTAAAGTTTCAGCATAGGGCATGATGTTTCTGGTTTCTCTGAGCTTAATAAATGCTTCACAAATGAACAATGATTCAGGACTAAGAAATGCAGAGAAAGTGGAACCTTTAAGTTCACACTACTAAAGGGATTGCCTATTCCAAAAGAGGAAGATCACTCGTCTCGTGTGTTTTTTAATATTGATTTTTATTTTTAATTGTATCTGTGTGTGTGTGTGTGTGTGTGTGTGTGTGTGTGTGTGTGTGTGTAAGTGTATGCTGGTGCCTGCAGAGGCCAGAAAACGGCATCAGGTCCCCTGGAGCTGGAGTTACAAGAGGTTATGAGTTGCCTGAATAACAGGTATGGGGACAGCACTCTGGTCCTCTGGAAGAGCAACAAGTGCTCTTCCTGCCTGAGATTTCTTTCTAGCCCATCACCTTTGGGTTTTAATAATACACTTAAAGTTAGTATATCAGTCAGGGTTCTCCAAGAAAGAGAATCAATAAGTATGTACACACACACACACACACACACACACACACACACACATTTATGAGACCAATTATGGAAAGTGGTTCATGGAGAGCCAAGATGTCCTAATGGTAAGCTGTCTGCAAGCTGGAGAAACAGCAAGCTAATGATAGAATTCAGGTAATGTTCAAAGTCCCAAGACCGGGGCACTTGGTGACCGAGGGTAAAAGGTGGCTGTCTCAGCTCAAAACAGAGAATAAATTTGCCCACTTAGAGCTTTTTTGTTCTCTTCAGGTGTTCTGGAAATCAGATGAAGTCAACCCATGATAAGGAAACTCACCATGGCGGGTCTTCTTTATTCTGTCTGCAAGCCCAGTGCTAATTGCCTCTGGAAATTCCCTCATGTAGACACACCCAGATACAATCTGGGTACCTCATAGCTCAGTTGAGATACAAAATCAATCATAGGCAGGGAGAGTAGGGTTATCCTTGAACCTCAGTCATCAGGTTAAATGGTTCAAGGATAAATGAAGGTTGGAATCTAACACACCTTCTTTGGCCTTAGGCTGGTCCTTAGCTAAAACCCAATGAGAGATAAGTTCTGAGAGGGGCTGGGCCCATCTTTCCCCACCGGTCCTAGTCAATCTTGGGCCTTACAATGAGCTCTCCATGACTACCAGGTAATAATCCCTGCTGTATATTTCATATCTCCAGTTTCTTCCTGTAACCCTTTAAAAATAGGGCAGTTTTATAAACTTATTTTGAAAGTTAATTTTGGCTTGTTTTGGTTTTCTTTGTTTCCTCAAGCCATGGTCTTACTCTGTAGCCCAGTTAGCCTGAAACTGATGTAACCTAGACTGGCTTTGAACATGCAGCAGTTCTCTAGGTATGGCCTCCTGAGTGATGGGGCTAAGAGCATGTGCCACTAGAAACAGCTGGAGGATTAAGTGTGTGTGTGTGTGTGTGTGTGTGTGTGTGTGTGTGTGTGTGTGTGTGTATATGCATTTATATATGTTTGTGTGGATGCATGCATGTGCATGTTCATGCCTTTGGAGGTCAAGAGTAAATATTGAGTGTGTTTCCCTCAATTGTATTCTATCTTATGTTTTAAGATAAGGTCTCTCACTGAACTTGGAGCTCACCAATCAGCCAGGCTGGCTGATCAGCAAGCACCAAGGAACTCCTGTGTTCATTTCCCCATCATTAAGATTACAGATCAGAACCTGCTGCTATGTCCAGTTTTTTCATGGGTCCTGGGGGTCTCACCTCCAATCTTCATGTTTGCACAGCAATCACCTTATTGCCCGAGGCATCTATTGAACCCTGGAGAATTATTCTATGATAACGTAGATGCCAGTCAATGAATAAATGAATAAAGAAAATATAATTTTATACAATGGAGTTCTTAATTCAGCTATAGAAAATGAAATTAAATCATTGTTAGGAAAAAGTGGAACTGGAAGGCACAATGTTAAGCAAAATGTTAAGCCAGGATCCAAAAGACATAGAGCACAAGCTTTTGCTTGTATGTGGAATCTAGTAAAATAAAAAGAACAGTAAAGTAGAAGGGAAATTGTAAGGGGGGAGATATAGGCAAATGGGTGTGAATAAAATTAAAAGTATACCTTAAATGCCTTTAATCCTAGTGCTTGGGAGGCAGGGGCAGGCAAATCTCTGGGTTCAAGGCCAGCCTGATCTATTTAGTGAGTTCCAGGCCAGCCAGAGCTACCCAGAGAAACCTTGTATTGAAAAACAGAAAAACAAAAAGTATGTTATGGACATGTATGAAAATGCCACAATGAGACCCATTATTCGCTGCAGCCAATACACCCTACTAAAAACATGATACCACCCTGTAGGAATATATACAATTATTATTTGTTAATGAAAAAGTTAAAAGTAGGTTCAGGCAAGTAGTCTGAGACAGTGTGCTGAAGCTGGCTGGGGCTCTTTGCCTGTCCTCAGACTCCTCCCTAACTTCCTTGTTGGGCTCCGTGAGCATGGTCTGCGGCCTCAGCTGCTCAGCTCTGGACAGCCATGTTTGTATTCAGATCAACCTTGATCATGTGAGCACTCCCTAAACATGACTCAGAGCACCTCAGACCACCTGTTCCACACTGAGAGGAAGCCTGGGGAGGCAGCTCTTGCCTGAGAGAACTTACCCCCCATTTCATTTTAAAATTCTACTTTCTGTGGCCCAAGGTCCCCACCTGTCTGGAGCTCAGCTAACTGAGGCAGGGGGAAGACTGTCCTTGGATTGTTCTCATCCTGAAATAATTTGCAGCCAGCTACAGGGGAGCCTTGGAACCACTCGAAGTGTTGTCTGGAGAAATCTTGCCCAGATATAACATTGAGACAACATTTAAAACCTCATTTAAGTGAACACAAAGAGAGGGCTCCTGGGTAAAAGAGACTTAATTAATCTCGTTTCTGTGTAGATACTTTTAATTAAATGTAACTCCACATTCCTTGCAAGTAGATTGGAAGGGCCAGGCAGTCTTGCTACTTGGTGGAGCTGAGCACAGGGGGGCTGGCAGGTGGGCTGAGGCAATGAGACACTCTGGAAGTGTGCTGTTGCTCCAGGGCTGGAGACAGGGATGATGTGCCTCTGCCTTCATTCTTCTCAAGCAACAGGTGCCTCCTGCCATGGGCTCCAGTTTCATCAGCATCTCTTGAGCTCCTCCTTCTCTTTTTATGCCTCCTCTTCAGTGCTAGTCCAGGCCCTTGGCATTGCTGTTTGGATTACAGCAGTAGACTCCTCATGTTCTCCCCTCTCCATTCTGCGCCCCTCCTGGTCCATTCTAATTTAGCTAGCTAACTGGCTCCTCTTCAAACCCTACTTCCCTTGAAATAGCATTCCTGTTCAATAATTCAGGACAGCTTCCTATGTTCTCATTAAGTGTGAGTTTTTTCCTCTTGATATGGCCAAACTACGATGTCCCAGAAGACAGCCAAAGCTGTGCCCGGAGAAGGGGATGAGCTAGGATGGAGCCAACAGGAGTCCCCTGGGGACAAAGAGGACCAGAGTCAGGCAGGCTGTACAAATCAATTTGACTAATCCATGAAAAGGGGAGGAATTTGGATTTGAGTCAATGGAAATCCAAGGGAGCAGAGAAGAGACCAAATTCTCATGAAGGGAGAAGTCGCTACAATTCATGATCCCAAGAGAGATCAATGGAAGGCAGTTTCTCTTGGGTGATCTACAGCCATGGGCAGAAGAGAGACTGGTCAAGTGTGGTCACAGCCAAGATTGGCCATTCTCAGTGGCATTGTTCTTCGAAGTGTTTGGACTCCATCTACTTTCTTCCTTCCAGATCGGTAGAGAAATCTACCTGAATTTTGATCAATGAAATATGGGTGGAATTGTAGCATCTCAGGTTCTCTCAGAGATCTTCTACACTGTCTCCTTTTGCTCCACACACCTGGGTCCAAGGAAGACTCTGGAAGACGACAAAGATATTAGACAGATAGACTCAGCCTCTGCGTCTCTTCCATGACTAAGGAAATAGCATGCAGCATGTAAGGTTTGAGCATGTCTCATGAGAGTCACAGGCTGGAACCTTAATTCCTCAGTGTGGTGCTGTTGGGAGCTGGAGTCTAGTGTGTGTTGGGGGGAGTGTATGGGTCATGGGAGATGAATCACAGATAGATTAATATCTACCATGTAGAAATAAGTTAGCTGTTTTGGGCCTTAGGGCCTCTTTTATTTCACATACCCCTATCTGCTCTTCCTCCATTAGGTTCCCACCAAAAGCCAGACAGATACTGGTGGGATGCTCATGAGAGGTTTGAGACCCTGGAAGCATGAACCAAAACAAACTTCTTTTCATATGTGTGTGTATACACACACACACGCACACACACACACCACACACACACACACACACCACACACACACACACACTCAGTCTTGAGTGTTTTGCTATAGCAACAGAAAGTATAAAAAGACATCAAGCCACTCACTGAGCTGTGGAGACTGACACACTAGCCACCCCTCTCATAATTAACACAATAAGCTTTTGCCATAAACAATCTCTTGGGAGAAAAAGGTGGGTCCAGACCCCACTGGGTTCCTTCAGCAAGAACCTATGAAGGTCTTGTCACAACTGTAGGACCACCTGCCATGCCAATGCATGCCAGCAATCTTTAACTCCGAGGGGCCTCAGTGACCAGAAGAGGAAATCTAGAAATCTAGATAGGGTTCTACCTCAAAATAGAAGCTAGGAGTGTGGTAGCTGCTGGATTCTGCTGGGAACAGCTGCAAGACCACAGACTGGTAACCAGCACAATTGTGTTCATCACTCACAGTTGTGTGTGCTGACTGGGGCAGCAGCTTTGGGCTGAGGGGTATGCATAGATCTGCTCCACATGTGGCCGCTCCTAGATCATGGCTGACTGCAGAAATGCTAACCACTCAGCTAAGTCATGCAAGCACACCGAAGCCTCTGCTCCCTAGCGCATCACTAATGTGTTAATCAGAGCAAGCGATGAGCCCAGAGTCAACGAGGTAGAGATGTTTGCTCTGGGTCCAGTGAGTCCCACCACCGTGGAGAGGAAAGGAAAGCAGAATTGCAGGCTTGTAGCTCAGCTGTGCAAAGCTTTCGAGCATGTAGGCAGGCTCTGGGTTTGAGTCCAAGTACTGAAAAAAAAAGGGGGGGGGGCTTTAATAAGACAATTCCTGCTTAGAATTTGATGCCCCTGGGCCTGTGGACCAGTGTTTGAGTAAGAGGTATTACACCTGTGTGGATGTACCAGGGGATTGTGGATAATAGAAACAGGGCTTGGAGAAAAAAAAAAAAGCTCCAGTCTCTTGACCTGCTGCTGAGTGGCCGAAGACCTTTGGAAAGTAACTTCTCTGTGGGCTGCACTTTAATTATCTGGGACGTGAGCAAGATGGGCAGAGCGATTTCTACAATCTTTTCAAGCACACAGCCCTGAAGATCCTAAGCAAATCACCTTTGCAACCCTAACCCGTGGTCGTTATGAGGCTGTTTTCTTCCAGCCAGGCCCACGTGTTGTGTGGGTTCTACACAGTCTGGGAAAACGTGGCTTTTGCAGAGCTGTCCCGGGAGGGAGCTGGGGAGAGGAGCCTGAGTGCAGGCTTGAGTGTATTTCTCTATGCTTCTAAAAGCCCTAAGATCAGGCTGCTCAGGGCCTGATAATTTTTCCATTAAGAGGAAATAATTTTCTGGGTCTGTTTTGGTTGTATTTATCTGCAGTTGACAGCCTCAGCCACCTCAGCCGTGACATACTGCCCACCCCCCAGACTAGACCATGTACTTATGGGGAAAAAAGGGGGCAGAGGTCTTGCTTTCTCCTGGTTGGGATGAAGGGGAACACAGACAAAAAAATGACCCTGGTATCTATCTCGTGTGGCCCATGGGTGACCTCAGGCACCGCCTACTCCATTTCATCCCTAGGAAAAAAACATAAACAGAAACCCTTCCATGTAAACCACCACCGTGCTCCCTCCACCCCAGCCCCCACCTGCTGCCTATCGCTTCTCCTAAGCCTGACAATAACCATTTATCACCAAAAAGAAAACAAAGTGCGGAGAAACAAAAACCAATCTAAGGCCGCAAATTGACGTCAAACTTTGAAAAATGGACTGGGAGATGGTGTGCAGTGTGCTCTGTCTGCCTTCTAGAGCAGACAGGGCTGGGCACCTCCTTGTCTCGAACCCTTGTGGGCTCAAGTTCAGTTTGGAGGTGATTACAGCCAGGGATCTGGCTTGACTTTTGAAGGTAACATCGGGATAGGGACAGGGAGCCTTCCAAGCATCCATTGAGCACTGTGGCAGAGAATACAGCCACCTCTTGTATTGTGAGGACTGCTGTTGTGTGAGTACAGCAGCAGAGGCTGGGCATATGACAAGGTGACATCGATTCTATGACACCTTTCTGGATTCTGCTCTCTTGGGAGTTGGGGTACAATCCTGGCCATTCTGGCTTCAGGGGAGGCTAAGGGAGTGAGAAGTCAGAGACATTGATAGCTTACACTTGTGTGCACAGTGGCTTCAGCCACGTTCAAGCGCCTTTCAAAGGCATGACCTCACTGGGAGGCGAGCTGTGGGGTTGAGCACTGCACTCCCACAATCCATGACTCACTCAGAATCACACAGAGTCAACAGCCAGGGTCTCCTGCTTCCTCGGTGGGCAAAGTCCCAGAGAAAAGCAGGGCTCCTTCAAAGAACTTCCCTGGAAAGAGACTCAGATGGCAATGGGGCAGAGACGGAATATTTTTCTTCTGAACTTTTTTGGAGGACTTGTTACCTGTCTATCCCTTAGACCAGTCCCAGAGCAAGATGGAAGGGGTAGTCCAAGAGACACTTGTTTCTGTCTCCCAGAAAGTACCAGTCTCCTTTCTTCACCCCTCCCCCTTTTCCTCCAGGTCCTCCCTCCTCCTCCTTCCTCCTCAGGAGTTAATTCTTCAAATGGGTGTCCAGTGCCTTTGGTCCAGTGTTTCCAGATGCTGTGGACTCCCTACCAGTGAATAGTAGATTAGATAGGACAGGCATCATCCATACCCTCTCCCCCAAGCCCCGGCCAGTCCCTTGGTCATAGTCCATTTGCTCTGGGGCCTGAACTCTGTAAGGAGACCCAGATAATCCAACAGGCAGAACAAAAGCAGGCTACCAAGGTTTGAATCTAGGTCCCCCTATGAGCCTTCATCTCCAGGCAAGTTAATTAACCTCTCTTAGCTTCAGTTTCCTTATCTGAGAAATGAGTATAATAACACCTCATAGGGTTATTGGGAACCTCAAATGAATTTATGTAAAGAACTTAGCACAGTGCCTGAAGCATAATAAATATTCAATAAATGTTAGTTATTTTTGGTGTTTAAACCTATTCATGATCTTGTCTTGGTAGAGGCTAATGAATCACTCCAAAGTTAAAATAGAACAAGGGCTTTTCTTCCCTGAGGCAGACCCTCTTCAGCACTGGGATCTTCCACCTAAACCCTCTGAATCTGACTCAGGCTCAAGGTTTGGACAAGCATGTGGATTTCTAGATCTGACGGTCAATATTTCCGTGTGAGCCAGAGCTCGCACCCCTCAGCAAATTCTGGAACCATAGTGTATGATGAAAGGAACATGAGTGGAGGAGGGTCAGTGAGGAGGCATTATGGGTGCCCGTGGCCTGAGCACCATCTCTGCAGAGAGACAGAGGGTACAAGTGGAGTTTGGAATCTGAAGACCAGGACTCAAATCTTCCCTTCTTCACTGGGTTCTAGTGTAGTGTTCTGGCTGTTTTCTCTCAACTCATTTCAAGCCAAGCTGGGGCATCTGAGAAGAGGGGCCTCAACTGAGCAAACACCTCAGTTTGGGGACATTTCCTTAATTGATGATGGATGTGGGAGGAACCAGCTTACTGTGGCTGGTGCCACCGCAGAGGCAGATGGTCCCAGCATGTACGAGAATGCAAACAGAACAAGCCATGGAGAGCAAGCCAGAAAGCAGCACTCCTCCATGGCTTCTGCTTCAGTTCCTGCCTCCAGGTTCCTGTCTTGAGTTCCCAACCTGACTTAACTTCATCATCAGGATATGTAAGCCAATAAGTCCCTTCCTTCCTCTAATTGCATTTAGTCATGCATGATGTTTTTTCAAAGCTATAGAAAGCAATCCAAGACAGGGAAACATCATATAGTTTCTCTGTCCACTTTTTTTCTCCCAGGAAATGCTAGGAATACATAACACAGATAAAAAGCATTTTGTTAGTGATTTATTGAAGCATAAGTCTAATTGATCTTATCAATAAAAATCAGGAGTCAGATATTGGGGTAAAAACTTGAAACATCAGAGAAGCAGGGAAGCAACCATCAGTGACTTCTTACCTCTACAGTTCTTCTGACCAAAAGGGCCTAGATCCTCTCTCTCTCTGCCATGCCTTATCACTTCCTGTCTCCTCTCTCTACAGACCTCCAGAACTCTATGGTTAACTAGTGACTAGCTCCACCCTCTGACTCCAAGCAAGCTTTATTTGTCAGAACACAAACAAAAATATCACACAACAATCTATACTGAGGTACTATTTTCCCTTCAGATAGCAGAAGCCTGAAGAAAGCAGAACTTTAGATTTTGAAGGCTTTTTTGTGATGTGCAGGAACCCTCTGGCCCATTTACTCTTTTCAGAGCATTGGTAGCAAGTAGGAGAGATTTCCAGAACCTGCGGAGATGACCCAGCCAATAAAGAGCTTGATGTTCGAGCATACACACCTGAGTTTGGATTCCCCAGCACCCAGCACTGTGAAGGACACCTTAAGTGCTGGTAAGGTGTACACAGAGGCTCCCTGGAGCTCACTGGCCAGACAGTCTAGACAATTGATGAGTTCCATGTTCAGCAAGAGGTCCTGTTTCAAAAATTAAGGTGGAGAATGATAGAGAAACACACAGGATGAGGACCTCTGGCTTACAACACACACACACACACACACACACACACACACACACGAGCATGTGGCAGTGTGGCAGTGTGCATGGAGAGGAGTGGTTGATGGGGGTGAGGGTCTCAAGCTGCAGAGTTGCAGGGCATTGTGGGAAGGAAAGCTGTAAGTCTGGTTCAGCAGTAGCTGAGCTCTGATTCTCTGCTTTCCTACAGGAGCTTTGCTTTGCTCTCTCTCTGGTTTTGCTTTTCTCAGCACATCTGCCCTAGCCTCTCAACACTTAGCCCTCCCCAAGTGCTTCTCATTTCCACTCACCTTATAACCAATCTGTCTGTGCCCACAGATCCCCTAGTCCTGTCTCTGTGCCACCTGCTGTCACTGATGGCAGCTCTCTAAGTCCCAGTCAAACTCCAGAAGGGAGTTTGCTCTCCCCTGACCACAAGCCATTGATCACAGGGTACTTTATGGATCACACTGAGTGTCCTGCCCATCCTTTTTCATTTACCAGTTGCTGGAGCACAGGATCAGGAACTATTAGGTGAGGGAAGTTCTGGGCTGGAATGGTGTATTAACAACTTTCCCCATAATTGTGACCAAATATTTGGCAACAAGCAACCAGAGAGGGGGAGGAATTCATTTGGATACTGGTTTGAAGGCATAGAGACCACTGTGGTGGTGGTGGGGGAGGAGGAATTGGCACTCAAAAAGCAGGAAGGGATAAAAGCCAGAGCTCAACTAGATTTCTCCATATTCAGGGTGAGTCTTCTTTCTCCCTCTGAGTCCTTGCTGAAAAAGCCCTCCCAAGACATTCTCTGAGGTGTGCTTCATCAAGCTGTAGGTGGGTCTTAATTCAGCTAAACTGACATTTACAATTAACCAGCACAAGCCAGTTCCCGTAGAATGAGCTTTGGATGGGTTAGTAGACAAGTCACCTCCTCAAAATGTCCTGAGTTCATCAACTGGAAAACAGGCGGAGATGAAGTCACTGAAGGTTCCCGCCAGTCCTCCGGTCTAACCTGTCCTACCCCCTCCCAGGGACTTCCTAGATGCAAGCATTTCTCATTTCCCACCTGGGCCAACACAGCAGCCCCCTAACTGGTCTCTTGCCTGCAGGATTAAATTACCTCTTCTCCATTGGATCAAATCTATTCTCCATCTATTACCGTCCTGATTTTGAAATGTGAATCTGAAGACCTACAAGACCAGCTGCTGGTAAAGATGTGACAAAAATGGGCAAGTCCTACTTGGCTGATGGGATTGTTTAGTTCTGTGACATCAGGGGAAGTCCAGGCAGTGATATTTGGTGTGACAAGAAGACCATAATTTTTGGTTCAGCATTAGCACTTTCAACAGATTCATTCTATGGAAGCAAAAGCATTGGTATGAAAGGCTGCCAGATTGGGCTGACTTTAGGTAATGATGTAATTGTAAATAACCTGGAGATCCAACAGTGAATATCTGAATACATTTTATTAACCCATACCCTAGAATATATATATATATATATATATATATATATATATATATATATATATTTTTAGTGAGTCAGTTCTGTAACTGTTGAGTAGGGATATATTACAACCTGAGATAAACGTGTTGCTTTATAAAGAGTATCCTTCATTGTTTTTAAAGGCATCTATGTGTACATGATGAGCACAGAAGGAGGTATTGAAAATTACTGGGTGCCTTGCATGGTATAAAGCATACGTCCCCAAACCTTAAAACCATTAGTGTTGTGGTTGGGGTGGAAATGTTGCATGCTTCTATTACACACTTGGTGGTATTTTAGGGAGCTATGAAAACTTGGACAGAAGCTAGCTAGAGGAAACATGTCGCCTTTGAAGGTTATAGGTGACCCTTTGAAGGTGATAGGTGGTCTCTTTCTCTCGATTTCCTGTCCACCATGATGGGACAGGTTCTTTCTCCATGTGCTCTTGCTATCGTAGTGTGTTCTGTCTCACCATGGGCCCAGAGTCAATGGAACTAAGGATTGTGAACTAAAATCTCTGTAACTGTAAGCTAAAAGGAACCTTTCTTCCTGGACCACAGGAAGCATGTCTAATAGGAGCATAAATACCTAGAAAGCTGATAGAAGGTGCCAGATGCCTGGGCCACCCCAGAGTTCCTGCAGACCGTGCAGGGGTGGAGTGAACATCAATGGGTCTGGTGAACATGTTCTGAGTGACATTACTGCCACCCTCCTAGGGAAGACACTTCAAGAACCATGGTACAGTATGATCATGGACTTATCTTTATACATTTCATATTTCACTAGATTTTTTTTTTTTTTTTAGGAAAGAACGCACTAAAAACAAGAAGTAAAAGAAAACAAAAGAGCAATCTACCTGGCTCATGTCACATCTTTCCTGATTTCCTTCCTGCCTCCCCATGGCCTACAGAGTAAAGTCCAAACTCCTGAGCAGCAACAGGGCCTCCAGGCTCTGAGCACTATCACCTGACAGAGCTCAGTGGACCTGTCCAGGAGCACAAAGTCGCCCATCCTTTCCCAGGGAGCCACGGTTCCCTACATCCTCACCTTTCTCACATAGCTGCCTTAAATGAATATATAGAGGTTTGGTGTTTTGTTTTTTCCGTCTGGGTTTGCTGGGGGTGGAGCTCAGAGCCTTATGCTAAGTACCACTGGGCCCCAACCCCTCCTAGCAACAGACCTTTCTTTACGTTCCTAGCACTAGGGACAGGCCTGCATACACAGTAGGTAGGTGCTCAGTACATATTAGGGTTAGGGAGGACAAATGAATGAACACCTGGTATCCAGGGAAAACCTCTGACGTGGAATCTCCTTCTTAGGTAAAATGTTCTTCTCAGCATCTTCTCCCAAGGGCTGGCTCTGCTTGCCCAGGTGCTGGCTTGTCAAGGAACCAGCAAATAAACCAGGATGGCAGGAGGGCAGGCAGGTGTGTGGGAGCAGGTTGTGCTCCAGCCCCACCTGTTTCTTCTCCAACCTCTTCAACCCGCTCAGCCTCCCTGAGCCCACTCAGTCTAAGTGGGTAATGGTGAAGGGAGGGTGGCGGACGCAGGGAGGCCCCAGCATGAGGCTGTAAGCAGGCTGCATCCTTATGCTAATTTCTCTTTGGAGCAAGAATGCCTGTTTGTATGGATGAATGGGCACCTATGGATGTGGGTGTGTGAGCATGTGCATACTCATCGGTAATTAATTACAAAGCCTCACGCTTGTGTGGTACTTTACAGTTTATAAAGCATTTCACGTCCATTATCCTATTAAGTCCTCGTAAAACCCCGTGACTTATGCTGTGATAGTTATTTACATTTTTGTAATGGGCAAAATAAGCCTTAGAAAATTTAAGTGATTTGCTTCAGACAGCACCTTGAGGAAACTCAGGGAATAGAGTACAGGTATCCCTGGCCATGTGTCCTGATGGTTCTCAAGATGACTGAGAGGAGGCACGGTAGGAATTCACAGCATCACATAGTCACCCACCTGGAAGGATACTATTCCAGGTTCTCATGCCTGATAGCATGTCACTCACCAGACCAGATTTAACAAGACAGAGGATTTGTTTATTGAATTTGAAATGTGGAAAGGGTCCAGGGGGAAGGTGAAAAATATCAAAATTCTTGCCAGGGCTGAGCAAAGAAAGATTTCTGTCTGTCTGTCTGGAGGTCTGGGCTTGCTGTAGGAGCACTCTGTGGTGTGTCCGTCCGTGTGTGTGTGTGTGTGTGTGTGTGTGTGTGTGTGTGTGTGTGTGTGTCGTGTGTGTGTGTCCGTGTGTGTGTGTGTGTGTGTGTGTGTCCGTGTGTCCGTGTGTCCGTGTGTGTGTGTCCATGTGTCCGTGTGTCCGTGTGTGTGTGTCCGTGTGTGTGTGTCCGTGTGTGTGTG